>OX638370.1:23540852-24140518 GCA_951812925.1 Calliopum simillimum
CCTTTTAGATGGAAGTTCTCAAGAACAGCTCCGATTTTGATGATTTTTTTTTTAAATTTTGTTCATTTTATATAAATTTAGCAATTCTAAATCCGAATCTGGCATTTGAATTGCTGTATCTTGTATGGTTTCTGATATATCTTTTCTTTAAATAGGGTCTGAAATTGTGAATATAAAAACTGTTGCCATGTTTTTCTTAAGAACAGCTATAGCGATTTTAATGAAACTTTGAAAAATAATGCGCACTAGCATTTGACTTAGAATTAACTCGTGAACCTTTTCGTGCGATAATTTTTCAGAACTTTCGACGTGGATTATCACGACAAGAGTGCATCGATGAACTTAAATCTTTGTATGGCGATGGAGCACCATCCTATAGCACTCTGAAGGACTGGTTTAATGCATTCAATCGTGGACGACGCTCACTCAAAGACGAATTCCGTGAAGGTCGTCCAAAAACGGCCGTTGTGCCAGAGATCACTGATGCCGTGCGTGAACTGATAATGCAAGATCGTCATGTGACATAACGTGGGATAGAGGCATCCTTGGGTATTAGTTCCACTCCAATACATTCCATTTTGCATGAACAGTAAGTTGTAAAAAACGTTTGTTCTCGTTGGAAACCCCATAATTTATCAATCGCTTAAATTACACTGTGGAACAATTTCGAACTTTTTTTAAAACACATTAGAAAATCCAAAAAATTCTTAAAGTAGACGTTAAAAAAATACCCGTTTCTCGTGGTTTTTCTCCATTACGTTACATTTTTTTTTAATCGATTTTTGAAGTTTTTTTATCCACTGTATATGAAAAAACCAAAACTACCGCATTCTTGTGTTAAATCGATGAATTTACATCGATTTTTTTGGTTTCGGGCTCAAATTTCGACCTTAACGGGTTTAGAAACTAGTAGTGAAATTGTATAGCAAATATTTCTGTAGTACATACTGATTCAGTATTCCCCGGTTTTAGGTGTCATTTTTGTACCTTTTTAAGAAATGGACAAAAATGACCCACATGTGGGGGTTGTACAGGGTTAAAATTTTCTACAAAAATATTCCCCGCAATATCCTGCATAAGTTTGCTGAACACATGATACACCTCAAATGTAAGGATTATATAGTTAAATTCATCGATTTAACACAAGAATGCGGTATTTTTGTTTTTTCATGTACAGTGGATAAAAAACTTCAAAAATCGATAAAAAAAAATGTGACGTGCTGGGGAAAAACCACGAGACACGGGTATTTTTTTTTAACGTCTACTTTAAGAATTTTTTGGAATTTCTCATGTGTTTTTTTGTGTCGAACAGTGTTATCAATGGAAAAATTGATTTTCTTAACTCACTGTAAACAAAACAAATAGCACTTGTACATCAAAACGTTGTGAGTACGTTTATGCTAAAAAATGTCAAACTTTCCAATGGAAATGTCAGATTGCACCTGGCAACACTTAGTGTTGCCTAGGCTAGAAATATATATAGCAGCCTACGTACTTATATGCTTATGAAGAGTCGTGGCACCGCCCTAATTTTTATACCCTACACCCAGGGTATATTCACTTTGTCCTTCCGTTTGTAACGCAGAGAAGGAGGCGTGGCAGGTATAGAAAAGTATATATATTCTTGATCAGCGTCACCTCCTGAGTCGATATAGCCATGTCCGTCTGTCTGGCTGGCTGGCTGGCTGGCTGGCTGGCTGGCTGGCTGGCTGGCTGGCTGGCTGGCTGGGTGGCTGGCTGGCTGGCTGTGTGTTGAAATACACTTTTTGGGAAAACTGAGCAAGATAATTCAATGAAATTTGGTACACTGCCTCCGTCGTCAAAGTTAGCTCGGGGGATTGAAAATGAGCAAAATCGGTCAACGGACACGCCTACCGCCCATACAAAAATTATATTCAAAATGCAATTTTAGGAGTATTTTTCACGACAATGCAACCACAATACATATAAGTACTACGAATTGTAAGCGCAAGCTCTGATAAAAATTTGAGCGAATTCGGACGAGAGGGCGTGGCACCTCCTATATAAGCAAAAGCTTCAAAACGCTATACTGAAAGCGTTTTTTGAGATATTCGAACCAAATTTGACTCAGACACTAAGAATCATAAATGAAAGCTTTCAACAAAAATTGGGTGAAATCGGACCAAGGGGCGTGGCACCTCCCATATGAGCAAAAGTTTCAAAATGCTATACTGAAAGAGTTTTTTGAGATAATCCAACCAAACTTTCAAATACTAAAGACTAAAAATGCGCGCTCTAAGCTAAAACTAGAAGAACTCGGACGAGAGGGCGTGGCACCTCCTATATAAGCAAAAGCTTCAAAACGCTATACTGAAAGCGTTTTTTGAGATATTCGAACCAAATTTGACTCAGACACTAAGAATTATAAATGAAAGCTCTCAGCAAAAATTGGGTGAAATCAGACAAGGGGGCGTGGCACCTCCCATATAAGCAAAAGATTCAAAATGCTATACTGAAAGAGTTTTTTGAGATAATCCAACTAAATTTCACTCTGACACTAAAAACTATAAATGCAAGCTCTGAACAAAAACTGGGTGTACTCGGACAAGAGGGCGTGGCACCTCCCATATAAGCAAAATTTTCAAAATACTGCAGTGTAGGGTATTTAGTTTTTGGCCAGGCCAAAATTTACACCCTTACTAGTTTAATTTAATTTGGTCATATCTTTTGAACCGTATAAGATATTTTGATGAAAATTGGTACACAACTCCTGACTATCAATGTTTTGTGGGCAAAAACTGGGCGAAATCGGGAAAGTGCCACGGTCACTTTTTAACCATTGAAAATTTTGATATTTTGATTTAAATATTACCAGCCAATTCTCTTCGACCCGCGTTAACATTACTTTCTGAATATCGCAACATATTGGACTGCATCCTTAGTACCTTCATTTCGGTGTATTGGCCCAAATCCACTCCACTGAAAGCAACCCCAAATTATTATTGATCCGCCAGCGTGCTTTATAACGAAACGAATATGCCAAGTTGAATTTGCTCGAAGGCATATTTTTTGGACAATAATGATTTGGGGTTGCTTTCAGTGGTGTGGGTTTGAACCAATAATGCAAAAATTTAATGGAAAATTTTTAATGCCAAAACCATAATGCACATTAATGGAATAAGAAAGATCATAGCAAACAAAGAGAAGCAAAAAAGTCCAGTTATTGCTTTGTAATTAAGAGGTATGTGCATATATACATTAACGTAGATATCGTTCTTAAGTATTTTTTAACGGCTGTGGTCTCCTGATTGAACCTACTACTGAAAAATTCAAAAAAAAACTTGGAGATGCCGGGGATCGAACCCGGGGCCTTTCACATGCAAAGCGAACGCTCTACCACTGAGCTACATCCCCGTTATATTTGCCGTATATAATGACAATTTTAAAATTAATTCGCAATTTGCACACCAGATGTCACATGCGCAATTTCAAAATGTGCAAAATTATACAATGCGGATTTCAGAATTCTATAGCAAGTGAAGTTGCAAAGAACCTACTCAGTCAGTCAGTCACTCTGTCAAAAAAGGCAAAAAAGTATTAAACAGCAACAACATTTTTTGTTGCTAAGACTCTACCACCAACGAAATTCACCAACACTTGCCGCTATGTGTTGGTTGGTTGCCATGCGATTGTTGTGTGTGCTTTTTCATGTAAATACCAACCGTTTAGGTTTCGCTTATTCGTTAGATATGGGAAAATGGGAACTAAACTTAACTTTGTTTGTTTTACTGTTGATGAGATTATTTAATTGTAATTGGTGTTATTCATTATTGACTGTATGTATGATTAACAAAGGTAATCTAAAAAGCAAATAAGATACATATTAATTTAATTAACTAGAAATACCTATGGCATTAATTTCGATACATACTTTCTTTTAAAAGATTTTTATTCATTAAAATTTTTTTATGGAAATTTGTTTTTAAAAAATAAACCTACAAAATTAACCAACTGACTTCCAACAGTATGGCGTCAACAGCGAAACATTATTATTGTCGTTGCTTCTACTACCGATGATGATGATGTTACCTCCTGTTGATCCTTAGGGAACAGTTCAACACTTACAACAGAAAAAGTTTTATTTCAGTGTGTGTGGTCCAGTCTGTTGATGTTGTTTTCTTCTTTGGTGGTTGTTGCAGGCGTCAGAGAAATCCTTCGTAACAACATAATGCCCAAAGGTGTTTTTGGTTTTGTATTTCATTGGTTAAAAACAGTGGGACGTAATTATTTTGTTTCTTTGTAAGTTCGAAAATAATGTTGTTTTCCTCTATTTCGTTAATTCTAAATTTGAGGCACACAAATGGGTCGATATGCCATCAGTCTCGAAAGTTTTATAGGGCATATCCGAAAATAATCTTCCCTCATATGAAACAGGTTTTTAGGAAATTTTTTCTTCACATTCTATAACCGAATGTGGCGGCATATATTCCTAGACGTGCAATATGAAATTCTCAAAAGGTGAACAAGAAAATTTTGACATGAGGGGCTGACGGGATGTCGTTTAACCTGAAAATTTCGACTAATATACGGGAGAGCTCACATTTCAGAAGTAGTAGATATGTTACGGGCATCTTTCCAAATAATCTCCAGTAAAATTCAGAAAAATAGTGTATGGGTCACGCTGAGGGAATGGGTTAAAAAGCCTAAATCGCTCATTCCTTAATGAAAAATAAATCGACTTTGTTTAATAGGTTTTTTTGATTGAAGTACCCCATGTCGAGCAAAAAACCAAAAACAAAAAAATTCACACATCACCAAAAATCGCATTTTTTACCCAAAATTTTGCGTTTCTTACTCGGCATGGGGGGGTTTAAATTAAAAAAAAAAAACATTATAGGCAAAGTTGATTTATTTTTCATCAAGGAATTTGGGAAGAAGGGAAGATTTTCGGATAAGCCCATGTATGTTGGGATTTGCATGGAAGTTTTTCATTTGCGAAAGCCTAAATGTATATAATAGGCATCATGGAAGATCTATATTAGAGCGCCCATATGTGCGTAATTCTGATTTTGCTTGCTCCCCGTCCATTTCCTGAAATTAGAGGTCAAAAAAATAAGATCTCAATAAAAAATTTGGAATCGGTAATGGAAAAAACCCAGCCGATTTTCGATCAAAGGTCGAAAAATTGACTAAAAAAAGGCAAGTCGCTTTGACTGCTCGTTACTTCAAAACTACTGATTTTTTCAAAATATTTTCAAGACAACTTTTGTAGAGCATGACTAGGTCAACATTATCTTCTTAAAAGTTTTCGTCCAAAAATTAAATTTGTTGCTGTTTCGGTACAAAAATTTAAATTTTTTAAGAAAATTTTCATGACTTTTTTTCTATAAATTGGTTTTTTGTAATTATTAAAGGGTGGAATATTTGTTGTGGAATTCTTATGTTGCAGGGAATTAATGTTGATTAATTTGAAAGAAGAATTATTAAAAAATATTAGTTTTTGAGAAATGGAGCCCGTTTCAAAGTTAAGAAAAAAAATTTATTTTTTTATTTTTTTTTTCTTAGTTTTTAATTTGGTAAGTAACCATTTCGGTAGTCATATTTTCTAAACTAATTTGGGATCGCTGAACACGAAAGTAGCATTTATTTTCGTTTTAGTGAGTTTTTGGGCTGTTCCAGCAGAGATAATCGAAAATTTGAAACTTCGTGCACGTAGCCCAGAAAAATATTTAAATCAAGTTGTCGTGAAATGCACAAAGATTTGAAATTCACGCGAGCATTTACTGAATATGAAAAAAGTTTTCAAAATCGGTTCATGGCATGGTTCATGGTCGAAAAACGGTATTTTAAAAAAACGACTACAAACCATAACCAAAATAGTCATTTTAGATGTATTTATTAATACTGAATTCGAAATTGGACGCGAAATTGCTGTATCACTTATGGTTTGTGAGATATTTCACCTCTAATGTTCAAAAAACACGATTTTTGAGGTTGTGTAGAACACGTAAAAAATTGTTTTGGTCTTTTCTATTAAATGCGTCATTTAGTACAGTTCTTCTTCTTTAAAATGAGTTACAGAATGGTCTTGTATGATTTTTCTTTAAAAAGTTATGACCATTTCAAAATAACATTATAAAAGATATAGTAATATGGCAATTGCTATAGAGAATCCACACGTGATTTTTTAACTTTCATGGTGTAATTTTAAAATGGTCATAACTTTTTGAAAAAAAGTCGCTCAAACCCATTTTATAGCTCATTTTGAAGGAAAAAAGCAGTTCTAAATGATGCATTTAATCACAACTAGCAATGCATTCTCTTGCATCCCATAAAGTATCGATTAAAAGAAAAAAATTAAAATACTTATTTTTTTCCAACATTGAGACCGGCTCCATACCTTAAAACTTAATATTTTTAAATTATTTTTTTTTTTGTTGAATTAATCAACATTTAATCTCCTGCAATATAAGAATTCCAGAACATATAATCCTCCCTTTTATAATTACAAAAAACCAATTTATAGAAAAAAAGTCATGAAAATTTTCTTAAAAAATTTAAATTTTTGTACCGAAACAGCAACAAATTTAATTTTTGGACCAAAACTTTTAAGAAGATAATGTTGACCTAGTCATGCTTTACAAAAGTTGTCTTGACAATATTTTGAAAAAATCAATAGTTTTGAAGTAACGGGCAGTCAAAGCGACTTGTCTTTTTTTAGTTAATTTTTCGGCCTTTGATCGAAAACCGGCTGGGATTTTTCCACTACCGATTCCAAATCTTTTATTGAGATCTTATTTTTTTGACCTCTAATTTCAGGAAATGGACGGGGAGCAAACAAATTCACAACTTTGCACATTTCATATATCTTGTGGGCGCTCTAATCTATATACTCTCGATATAGTACTTACAGAGGCTAACTGCTATTCGAGTTTATTTTATCAAACGTTTCCAACGGCAGCAAGAGATTTTTTTTGACAGTGAATGTCATAAGCGGGAAAATTAAAGTTGTTTCTTCCTTTTCTTCTTAATCACACATTTTCTGAGATCCGATTTTGATCAGAGTAAGAATTGAATCCATTTTCAGGTGCGACTTTCGATAATGAACACTAAATTCAAATGAAGTTTCGGTAAATCGGATGGAAACCGAAAGCAAATTTTACATATTTGTTGAAATACCATTTTGATTCCATTTTATTTGTCGCATTGCAGAGCACTGAAGATTGATTTAATTCCGATTCCTAAATGATTCGGATTTCAGAACATGCCTGAATATTTTCTTCCCTTTGTTTTTGTTTTTAAATGACATTTTATGCCAATGTGCAAAGTAAATAGATCCCACTGGTTCGAAAATAACCAAAATTGGCCCTGTTGAGATTTATACGAAGATTTTAAATAAATCTCGACAGAAGTAGATTTATTTTTGTATGGCAAATAACCAATAAAGTTTATCGTCATTCCCTTAAGCGGAAGACACAAGGAAATGTGGTAAACCAAAATAAAAGTAGAAGACGCCACTGCAGAAGGACAACTCAATAATCGGGAAAGTATTGGACGATAATCGGAGTTACCGCAAAATAAAAAAAAAAAATACAATATGAAGATATTTTATGTATTTTGGTTTAACTCTAATAAGTTTTAGTACTTAATCTGCAGATTTAGATAACTCGCCTCTATTTCGCGTTTGTGAATATGGGTGTAATAGTTTTACATGCTACTAATATCCAACTGCTTTGGAATGTTTGGCCAAGAACATAAGCTCTAATACAATTTCAATCCCCGATGACTTGTTGTTTTATGTTGTGTTATTTCTGTCCGATTTTTGACTCGGACAAGAAGAGAACGAAAAACTAGGGTTGTCAATGAAATAGAATTTTGTAGTGCACACTACAACTGCTGAACTGAATTGAACTGGAACAAATCAAACATTTATGACATTTGCACGTGACACTGAACTGAAGTATTTGATAAATAGCAAGTGGGTAAAAGACATAACATCTTGAAATGAAATGTTGGATTGCACTTTGTTGTCCCACTGTATTCGCAGTGTCGGTTATGCAAATATTTTATTTAACACAACAGATAATACATTTACATAAATACAAATACAAACAACTGTGCTGGTCCAGTGTTGGTCATAAGTTCTAGGTTAAAAAAGGATCAACTCTAAAGGGGTGATTAAAACATATAAAAATTCATATTTTAATAACCACTAAATGAGGTTAGTTTTGTTTTTTATTACATATTTATCTACTGCTTTGGTCACATATTAAACTAATGGTTTTAAAAGTGTTTTACGAGCATTTTTAATTAAACTTATTAGCGTTAAATTTGCAAAAATATTAAGGGAGAGATTTTGTTCTGTAAATGATTTTGAAAATTTTATTAAGTACTCGTACATATCTAAATATTTAAATCATAAACTTATTATTTTATTAAAGCACCACCAATGAACCCTTTCCTGTCCTGTCCTGTCTCTGTTATTGAACTTTCATTTTTATCTGAGAAACTCCTGTCATAAATCTTGAAAACCTTATTTCTCCCTAGGCTATATTTTTCTTTTCACTAGCAATTATTTCCAACTTCTGCAAACTAATTGCAACCATTTTCCTTACAATATATTCATAGTCATATGCTTGGCGCCAGGCATAAACTGGCAGTTAAGTGCGATAGAGTTGCCAAGATGTCATAACATTATTTATCCATATTCTAAGATTTTGGTTAGTTTACATGAGGCTCGTCCACTATAACAAACTTTGAGTCTGTATCATTTGAATCAATATGACACTTTGATATTCTTAGACAATTTTTATTTCTTTAAGTTTTCGCTGAGATTTGTAGAGAAATCAAGTTTTTAAATATATATAATCTGGATTTCTCAAAATATTTCAGAGATCAAGGAACGGTTGATAATGTCGAATTTTATAGCAAAACCACTCCGTCGGGAAATACGATCATTACAAAAGTTTTCTGGAATACATGTGATGTACTCCATATTGATGGCAAAAAGGAAGGAATGACTATCGGCAAATATTATTAAAACCTTTTAATGAAGTTTTGGAATAAAAGCTTTCATATTTGAGTCGTTCAGAAACCAATGCGGTTAAGTCCAAAAAATATTAATTGAGAAAATTTGAGTTTTCAAATATTTTTGTTTTTATACCCTACACCCAGGGTATATTCACTTTGTCCTTCCGTTTGTAACGCAGAGAAGGAAGCGAGGCAGATATGGAAAAGTATATATATTCTTGATCAGCGTCACCTCCTGAGTCGATATAGCCATGTCCGCCTGTCTGGCTGGCTGGCTGGGTGGCTGGCTGGCTGGGTAACGGGTGTGTGTGGATATACATTTTTTGGGAAAACTAAGCAAGATAATTCAATGAAATTTGGAACACAGCCTCCGTCGTCAAAGTTAGCTCGGGGGATTGAAAATGAGCGAAATCGGTCAACGGACACGCCTACCGCCCATACAAAAAATATCTTCAAAATGCAAATTTTGGAGTATTTCACAACAATGCAATCAAAATACACATAAATACTACGAATTGTCAGCGCAAGCTCTGAGAAAAAGCTGGTCGAATTCGAACAAGAGGGCGTGGTACCTCTCATATAAGCAAAAGCTTCAAAACGCTGTACTGAAAGCGTTTTTTGAGATAATCAAACTAGATTTGACTCGGACACTAAAAACTATAAATGCAAGCTTTAAGCTAAAACTGGGTAAAATCGGACAAGAGGGCGTGGCAAAAGCTTCAAAACGCTATTTTAAGATAATCCAACCAAATTTCACTTAAATACTAAGAACTATAAATGCAAACTCTGGGAAAAAACTGGGTGAATTTGTAGGGCGTGGCACCTCCCATATTAGCAAAATTTTCAAAATACTGCTGTGTAGGGTATTAAATGTTTGGCCAGGCCAAAGGTTACACCCTTACTAGTTAAAATTCTTCTGAAATTATATTACAAAATATTCAGAGGCTATTTAAAAAAAGGGCTGTTTGACCTAAAAAAAATTAAGGAAACGAATAAATCCTTTAATAACTGAGAGGAATATTATTTATTCCACTATGGTATGTAAAAAATTTACTTAACCGCATTGGCTTCTGGGCGACAAATTTGTCGAGATAAAAGTTTTTATAGTCGGGAAAAAAGCTTTGCGAATTTTCGTGAATACGAAAACGGAATTAAAAATTTTTAAGTCAAATTTTAAATCAGATCACATTTTGTAGTATTTAGCAATTGTTTTCGATGAATTTGGAAAATGTGGTGGACAAAGGAACATGTCGTATGTTGAATTGCTTAAAAGATCCTATCATCGTAATGACACCGAAAAAAATACATAGGTCACGCACGGTTAAAACCATCAACGAAAGCTTGCCTCAAAACGCCTTAAAACGATACCTGAAAAAAGAAAATGTTCGAAAGAACTTAAGGCAGAATTTTGGCCCTTTTGCTAAAACAGACAATAAAACACAAATGAAAGGCGCATAAATTTAAAAATCGGCATTTTCGTCAAAAGAAATGTACACAGAGCGAAGGAAAAACCACGTTCGTGAGTGTTTTGACTACGTTTCGTTGCTGATTTGGCTTTAACAACGCTCCAAGCTCATATTTGTATGGTGCGTTGCTAAATCACTCACAAACGTGGTTGAAACTTATTCAACAATGCTGGTTGCCAAGCGTTGTTAAATCCAAATCAGCAACGAAACGTAGTCAAAACACCACGAAACGTAGTAAAATCCAAAACAGCTACGAAACGTAGTTAAAACACTCACGAGACATAGTTAAATCCAAATCAGTTCATTTCAGTCAGCTTCACAATAATGATGCCCGTAGCTGAGTTGCTAACGTCCGCAGCTTTCACACGACAGGTTCCAGGTTCAAATCTCCCCAATATCAAAACAAAAAAAATTTTATTTAAAGCATATTGAAGTTAAAAAAGAAAATAATGTCACTTTTCATTGTCGTTGACAGGAAAAAATGAATTCAAAAATTTTTTTTTCTTTTGTATTTTATTTAGCAACGCGCGTTGTTGAATCACTCACAAACGTAGTTGAAACAGATTAAGCAACGCGCGAAGTTAAAACTGCCACAAACGAGCCATGCCCAAAGTTTGGGTCGCCCCGTGGTTGAAATAACTACGTTTCTGCCACTTTTTACAATGTTGTTTTCTCTGTTTATGTTTTAAGCTGAGGCCAGGCATTTATCGTACGATCCGAAACTAATATCTAAAATGCTAGATTTGATTGACTAGCTGACCGAATTAAAATCATCATCCTGTCCAAACTGTTTCTCATATAAATGTGAAATGAGTGAATGTGATTTACCATACAAAAAATAAATCTACTTCTAATGAGATTTACTTTAAATCTTTGTATGAACCTCAGCACGGCTACCGATTTTGCCTTTTTCGACCAATTTTGAAATGTCATTAAAAAAATGCCAATGAAAGATAAATATTAAAAAGAAAAGGAAGAACAATTTTCATTTTCCCGGTTATGACATTTATTGTCAAAAATAAATCCTTTTCGGCCGGTGGAGTCCAGTAGGATTTAACAATTAGTTTTATAAATCTCGTCCCAGCTAAATTTCTGTTGAAAACATAGTGTAAGAGTGTAGAAGCCGCAAGCTTGATGAATAGTTAGAGCAAGGTTGGCAACTCTGTTCGCGCCAATGATGAAAACACCGCTCGCTCTCTCTCACACGCACACACATAAAAACCGGAAGTTTTTGCAAACGCGTTGGAGTATGAAATAAACACTTTGTGCTTTTGAGAGTAACGCGCCAAACACACAAAACCTCAAAAAACAAAAAAAAAAAACGCAAAAAACAGACGACAAAATGGGGAACAAAACGACAATGACGATCATAAAAATGAAACTTTTTGTGCGATGCACACGCGTATGCAACACTGGCGACAGTGTGTGACTTAAGTCGCTTGGGATTTATTGTGCAATATTGTGGATGTGTGTGCTGCAGTGCACCACAAATGTGCGATTGTGTATGTGATGAGTTAGGAAAATATGCGGTTTTCCAGGGAATTTCTTTGTCTTTAACCAACAAAACAGCAACAACGACTACTTGCACAAGAAGAAAAAGGTAAAAGTTGGCGTAAAGAAAACTTTGGTGCGGAAATATGAGCAACATTTTGGTTTTTTATTGTAATTTTAATATTAAAAACAACTAAGTGCATACGTTGCTTTTTTGATTTTTATGAAAGTTAAGCCATGAAGTGTCTAAATAGTTGGACATATAGCTAAGGGAAGACTAGAATGTTCGTATAAAGCACAATAAAACTTCTACATCACTGCAAGAAAATCGAGAAGGCTTGTACGTTCGTTGGTTTGTGTTGCCTAAACCAACGAGAATATTATAATCATCGCCGCCGGTGGGTATAGTGCTTGTTGGATTGCAGTTTAGTTATACAAGCAGTTTGATTGCAGTGCAGTAAAGTTGAAGTGTGCTTTGTTCAGTTAAGTAGAGATGATTTTGTGTTAAATACAGTGCATTGTTGTGTACTCAATTATTATTAGCTAAAATAAAGACATTTTAATTGATAAAGATTACACTGTGTAGTAAAATTAACTTTTCGCATGTAACAAAAGTAGTAACCCATGATTTTTATAGAATTTTGCTGATGACAAATGATAAATCACTTCCAAATTTTTGAGAAAATCGGTGTCAAAATGTAAAAATAGCTTTTTCTGTGCTTTAAAATAAGACATGCAATTCAATACACAAATTTAGATTACCGTCAACGAATATCGTCCAAGAAAATAAGTTTTTAAGTCTATTCAACCCTCAACCCTCAAACTGTTTACATTTTGATATATATGTGTACTCCGGATGTACTAAGTACTTAATCTCTTTAAAATGTTTATTAAATTCTGGCATTTTTTTGTCCAATTTAACTATATAAACTCGAAAAATAACAAAATTATCCAAAAATGCCGCAGGTTGAATATCAACAACAACAACTGCTCCGGCTCCATAACAAAAAACAAACAAATATATAGGTGACAACAAAAACAGTTTTGTTAAAAAAACAAAAACATTATCAGGACAGACAGGATAAAAAAAAAAAATCACAAAATCTATCGCAGCAGTAACAACAACTGCAAGCAACAAAAAAAGCAACAAAAACAAATTTACTTACAAAATCATAGTTAAAATCAACAAAATATCAAAATGTTTTACTACATCATACAATACACATAACCTCAGACTCTACTGAAAAAAATGGAAACTTTGTAGAAAAAGACGATTTTGGGTGGCAACAGCTGTAACCATTACAAGCAAGTAGCAATGGCAGCAGTAACAGCAGGATGCCACATATTCTGTTGCAACATGCAGTGACAGCTGAAGTCAGAGTTTGAAGTGAAATGACAAAGCGGTAACATGTTGTATAATGGGACAAAATGCCTTTAAAATGTGGGAAATTAAAACTTCAGTTTGACCATGATAGTTCCACTTCTTATAATTGGAACTTAAACTTAACTTTGACGCCTTGTTTTCTACTGTACTGAAGTACTTATTTGATCTAAAAAATTTTAAATTTATATCTTCACTGTAGGGGAGATGTGTGTACCTTGGTCCGCTTTTCAGTTTTTTCAATGTTCTGGATTTTCCAAAGTTTCTTTAGTTTTTAAGATAAGTTATATTTCTACAATGCTTGCAGCATCAAATGGCGTGATAATGATATTTCTATGCCTTACCGATGAGTAGAAATATTATTGGGTGTATGCATTAATTTCCATCGTTTTTCAAAAGATGTCGCCATCAATACATGGTGACTTAAACGTTAGATCAGAAACGTCATATCTGAAGCTTAGGCATCTGTCAACAACCCTGCATCATTAGATTTGAAAATTTTCATCTGCATCATAAATTTTACTGTGCTCCAAAATGTCCTAGTTCGTGCCGAAAAAACAACACTTGCGGGAAGTTTTACTTCACTACTATATTTCAAAGAAAACAGCTGCCGAAAGTCACCGCATTCTTTTAGAAGTTTATGGGGACTATGATCCAGCTGAATCAAGCTGTTGTGAGTGGTTTCGACGGTTTAAAAGTGGTGATTTCGATGTCGAAGACAAAGAACGTCCTGGTCAGGACCAGGTAGGTGTGATCCATTATGAGCTGTAAAATTTATGATATGGTAACACTTGCAAGATGCAACGCATACGAAACACAGGATTGCAGTAGCTTTCATACATTTTCACGAGAGAGAGCGTTAACAAAAAAGCAACGCAACAAGAGAGAAAACCACTACTTCTGTCCCTAAAGTAGCATTTTATAGTGTACACTACATCTACAGTGTATGCACTGAACTGAACTGAAGCAAATCAAACAAGACAGGTCAGTGGAGTTTTTGTTTTTCTTTCATATCCAAGTACTGTAAAGAAATTTCCAGGCGACACTGAACTGAAGTATTTGATAAATTAAAATGCGGGTAAAAGACATAAAGTATCTTGAAAAGAAATGTCTTGAAACTTCAACCATACGTCTTAGGTAGCAAAGAAAATGTAGGTGAAAAAGTGCGAGGAACTTTGTGATTTAATTAACAAAGAACGAAGTAAATGTCAGAAAATAAACCAAGCTTTGGTTTTGTTAACCAAGGAAGTAAAAACAAGTCTTATAATATTTGTAAAACAACATTGAAATGCTACTCGTTCTTCGTGCCTCTTTGAAAATGTACAGAAATTACAGAGAATTACAATAAATAGAACTAAACATTGAATCGAACTATCAAATCTTAGAAATTATCAAATATTTTACTTCATTTTGAGTAAACAGAACCCGATTGTTCATGGTGCATGGTAAATTTATGCAGAATTGACTGAGTGCAATAGAAAATTTTAATTGAGCTTTGTGGTCAGTTGAGCAAACTTAAAATTATTGAAAAGCAACATTTTACAATGTTGGTAACATGAACTGTGCACGAAAGTTGGGCAATTCTGGGTATCCTCCCCCTCCCCCTTATACTTGCCTTTCTCAAGCTTACAAAATAACAACACCCCTAGCATTTCAATTTGTTATCAGTTACACTTTGTTGCCATGTTTTACTTAAAACTTGAGCATTTCAATGCAACAACGGAGTACAGATCTTTATTATTGTGCCTACATATATGACATCACAACAAAATGTCCTGCAGGACTTAAAGTATTACAAATGCACCTACACATATACGTAAAATTCATACTCAACTCACTTGAAATATTTTCTATTCACAATTTTCACAAGAATTACGATGCATCTAAATGATTTCTCTTGTTATTTTTGTTGTGGTTAAAATTTTGTAGCATACATTTAGGCATTTACAAGAGTATTGATGCCGGCAAACATGCAAGGGGCATTTTGATTTCAAAATTGATGAAATAGAAATGAAATCTCTTTCGATTTCTATTTCAAAACGTAGTATATTTATATTTATGCACATATATACTTGCCAAGGTGGCTCAAAAATTAAAAAACTCAAACAATTAAAGCATGATCGCCAAATCGTCCCAATAGAACGTCCATTATCTTAGCGCTTCCTCAGCTTGTGAACAGTTACAAAAAGCGCAAAGGAAGTTGTATCAAAAATTTTCTACAAGCCACTTTTATTATATTCAGTTTCCTGGAACCCTGTTAACATTACATAAACTTTTCCAATGCTTTCAATTGATGTTTGTCAATAGAGCAAATGCATCGTAGAAAGGTCGATGTTTGGTTAATGTGCACGATACAAGCTTGACAGCGGCTACTAAAGGTTAAACTTAGCAATTGCTTGTGTATGTACACAGCAGGATGAATTCACCAGCATTTAATGCAAACCGTCCAAACTAACTTAATCTCTTCCATTAACATTTGAGCGTTTTCATCTTCTACTTTCGCCGAAAGTACGCATAACACAATGTGGGCGAATGTTTCAGCAATTACTGACCCAAAACTCAATTCCACAACAATCACAATTCTCCTTTTTCTCATTTCCATACCATCACCACTACCACTCTGCTGCGCACTTAAGCAACATTTTGAGTTTTTGTTCTTTGTTGTCCTCAAAAATCAAAGGACAACATCAAAAATACTTTGCTTTTCTGTGTCGTCCATCTAAAGTATTGAAATTACAGGAACAACCCAAACTCAGAACTTAGACACACACAAATATTTATTTATTTAGCATTAAGGGTTATGTGGATGTAACGAAGCATGTACAAGTACTATGCATGCATGGTGATATGGACATTTGTGTGTGTCTGTCTATGCGTAAGGCATAAGGACAAATGGCTGGGTCATAGCGTATTTAGCAGGATTTGTTTCACTTGTTAAGGAAATCATGGAAGTGTGTGGGCGTTAGTACACTTAGCAAAAACTAACACAATTATTATTAAATAGCATCACTTTAACTCTTGCTGGAACAAATTTTCACTTCAATATCTGATGGAGCCATAATCTTGACAGAACCTCTGTATTAAATAAAACTTCCGCTATAATTCAGTTTGACAAAACTTACCGACATTAGCTCTATTTCGGGGAAGGTTGGACTGTATTATTCTTTAAGTCCTAGGGAAGCTTATGGGCTAAATTAAAAGTTTCCATCGTATTCGATCCGTCATTTTCGATTCTTGGTTTTCCTTCCAACATTTTTCAGTTGACTTTTGGTCTAACATGTCTAACATGTGTTTTGTTAATTGCGCTAAGAGATTTGCGATAAAATTTGCAGTATGATTTCCATAAAGTTTTTGTTTTAAAATATGTTATTCTGGAATTATTTCCAATGTCGAACACCTAGTTAGTTGCCGACAAGGCTCTATATCAATTTGAGACCTGCACGAGGTATCCTAAATAATGTATGTATGTATTCTCCTCTTACTCCTAGGAGGAGCATAGGGCTAATCCTAAATTATAGTGTACTGTTTTTTACTCGCATGTTTTACACTGAACTGAAGTATTTTATGCAAAAAATTCAAGATTCAAACCTTCACTGAACACTGATTTTATTTTGTCACTGAAGTATACTATCTTGTTTTATCAGTATCAAAAAACCCTGACTCTAACAAATACTTCAGTGAACTTTATTTTATAAAAACGAATACTTAAGGTCAGTGTAAAACATCTTTCATACATTTTCCCGAGAGAGAGTGAGCGTAAACAAAAAAGAGGCACAAGAAGAAAGCAAAAAACAACTTTTGTCGCTAAAGAAGCCTTTTGTAGTATACACTGCAACTACAGTATATGCACTGAACTGTATTGAAGCAAATCAAATAAAACAGGTCAGTGCAGTAATTGTTTCTTCTTCTTTCTTATTCGAGTACTATCAATACATTTGACCGCGATATTGAACTGAAGTATTCGATAAATAAAAAGCGGGCACAAAAAAAAAATTATCTTGAAGCTATACGTCTTGCGCAGATCCCTACTTTATATCGATACAAATCAGACGTCGAAAATAGAGTTGGATAGATAACATACTGTATGTATGAACCATAGAGCGGAATCCTCAAGGAAGCTAAAAATGCGATTATCTGGAGCCATTATGGAAATAATCGCTGGAATCAGAGAAATGTTGGAGAGAATTCAAGGCACTAGCTAATCATCCAGCATAATGAATAAGTTTTATGAAAGCTCAAATTTCAAAAAAGAGCGGACTGTTATGACAAAGGCTGTAATATAACGTAAAGGGTAAGGGAGGGAAATATGGACAACGTGGGTGATATGGACCACACTGTTATTTCCTACTGCATACATAGGATTTACCGTTATTCATGTTCAAACTTGACGCTAATACCTAAAGCTTATAATAGGGCGATTTTAGCGTTCGGTGAAGTCGCATGTTTCTATAAAGTTGATTTTTCTAAAAAAAAGATCAGTGATAATTTTTTTCTAGTGAGTATATTTCATTATTTCACTTTAAAGACATCGCGTTTTTAAATAAATTATATGAATTCAGTGAGTACCATTTATAATTTATTAGCACAAATAAGTTCATTAACCAAAAGAGTTTTTGATAAAAAAAATCTGGCCAAACATTAAATACCCTAAACAGCAGTATTTTGAAAATTTTGCTAATATGGGAGGTGCCACGCCCTCCGAATTCACCCAGTTTTTTCTCAGAGTTTGCATTTATAGTTCTTAGTATTTAAGTGAAATTTGGTTGAAGCTTTTGCTTATATGGGAGGAGCCACGCCCTCTTGTCCGATTTTATCCAGTTTTTGCTTAAAGCTTGCATTTATAGTTTTTAGTGTCCAAGTCAAATCTAGTTTGATTATCTCAAAAAACGCTTTCAGTACAGCGTTTTGAAGCTTTTGCTTATATGAGAGGTGCCACGCCCTCTTGTCCGAATTCGACCAGTTTTTTCCCAGAGCTTACGCTGACAATTCGTAGTATTTATGTGTATTTTGGTTGTATTGTTGTGAAAAATACTCCAAAATTTGCATTTTGAAGATATTTTTTGTATCGGCGGTAGGCGTGTCCGTTGACCGATTTCGCTCATTTTCAATCCCCCGAGCTAACTTTGACGACGAAGGCTGTGTACCATTGAATTATCTTGCTTAGTTTTCCCAAAAAATGTATTTCCACACACAGCCGTTACCCAGCCAGCCAGCCAGCCAGCCAGCCAGCCAGCCAGCCAGCCAGCCAGCCAGCCAGCCAGCCAGCCAGCCAGCCAGCCAGCCAGCCAGCCAGCCAGCCAGCCAGCCAGCCAGCCAGCTATATCGACTCAGGAGGTGACGCTGATCAAGAATATATATACTTTTCTATACCTGCCACGCCTCCTTCTCTGCGTTACAAACGGAAGGACAAAGTGAATATACCCTGGGTGTAGGGTATAAAAATTATAAAAAATGCATATAATGTAATACCCTTTACTCAGAAGATCGACGTGGGGAATTTTGGGTTGAATGTGTAATCTGACGTTCTTGGAGTCATGAAAAATGTGCCGAATGTGGAAGCGGCATTTTTATATGCAACTTCTGTACCAAATGGACTATATGGTCCATATTACACTACGCTTTTTTTTTATCTTCATTTTGAGTATTTTCAGTTTTTTAATTTTTTTTCTTTATCCTCATGAGATATTTATCTAAAAGTGAATCAGAATAAAGGTAAATTGTTTCTTTACTGAATGACATAAAATTAATTGTTTTGTTTTATGTATTTTGGGTTTTATTAAAAAAAGAAAGATGGGTGGTCCATATTTCCCTCCCATACCCTACTATCAAAATACAGTCTTTGAAAATACTGTAGTAGCTCACATTTGCATATCGATGTTCAAATGGTAGAGTACAGAAGATAAACTTATTGCGAAAATATGCAACTTTCGGAATTCCAGATATAGAACTAAGTCTGTTGATGTCCATTGTTCAAGTTGTATTCTGGAATGAGTTGTCCCCATATGAAAACTAATTCGGTGAACTTATATATCTGCTCGTTAAAGATGGCGTAGAACTTGACGACGTTGAACATACGTTCTTCAACTGCAGAAATTTGGCGGAGAGAAACGTGTTGGTCCATTTACAGTTGGAAACATCATGCCAACTATGCTGGTAAGCGAAGAAAATTGGTTATTAATTGGACGATGCTTATAATGCTGCCAAAAGTCAAAAAATGCTTTCACATTAAAAGACGCTGCCACTATGCATCTTCTTCCTTAGCCATTGGCACACTTTATTTATTTTTTGGCGGCCCTGATCGCCTTGGCAGAGATTATGGGGGCTCTGGAGCAGCACAACTTTCGTCCTGTCAGAGAACGCAGTATTTAGGAAATCGTTTTTCCTAAGGCTCTAGTACTGAACCTTTTTCGCCCCTCCCGTTTTCCCTTTTTTAAAAAGAAAAAAAAAAAGATAGAGATGTTGGTTGACAAATGCTGCTGAAGCACTAGTCAGCCCCCTCTCTTACAAGAGGAAATATAGCGGAGGCCCAACGTAGGCTAATGAATGGCATGCTTTAGTAAAGGGAACCCCTCCGATGTATTGCCAAAAAACGATTATCCTTGAGGGAGGTATTTCCGATGATGAGGAGTTGTTTAAGTCGGTAAGACGCTTAAAAGTGTCTGACAGAAATGACACCCCTCATCCGCAAAAAAAAAAAAAAAAATAAAAAATGAAAAGGAAAACATACATCGAGGAAAGTAATGAGTACAGAGTACAGAATTTTTATCAGAATGGTTGCTTTACTTCTTGAGGAATACAAAGTTTGCTTCAGCAAGAAAAAGTTGAAAAACTAATTTAATGAAGGCAATAGGTACAACAATATCTCAGCGAGTGTCCCCCCTGCAACCTTTACATGTCTTAATTGTAATCTATATATAAATACGCAAGTCAAAAATTTGTCCTACCTTTTTTACTATGTTAGAAATGGAGCACGGTGTTGAATTATACACCATCAGAAAGGTATTTATGTGTAAATGTGCACAAAGTTAGAATTATTTTAATATTTTGCCATTAAGCCAGGTAAAATTAAATTTTTCATTATTAACAACGACAAGGTACGCGGTCACACAGAACTGATAAGAGCATACAGCACAAAGAGAAAGACAAAAAACAAAACACTGACTTCATGTTTTTTGTTTTCAAATTTGTCATTGTACCATGGATGATAAATGAGCTTTTCTATTTTATACCAAATAGCAAAAAAAGTACCCAAATTATTTAATGGATTTGTGGTCAAATTTTTACCACTGGGCGATTCTAGTAATCTTTAAGGCTCAATTAGATTACAAAGAAGTCTAAACTGCCCAAAACTTACTAGTAAGAGAATTATATTATCTAAAATGGTGCGTTAGGAGCTCTTTTTATCAGTCTTTAGCTCCGGTGACCGAAATCCTTAGAAAAAAACAAGCAGGGCCAGAAAAAAAACATTTTGAACATATTTTCCATTGCTTAATACTGATTCGACCACAGAATTGCTCCATCAAGACAAAATTTTGGGATTCGGAGAAGAAAGATTAACAGATAATCAAGAAATCATGGGGTTAAACGAAAAAACTAAAACTGTAGAAGAAAAAATAGAAGCATAAGATTTAAATGAATAAAAAGGAATAGAAAAAATTTTAAAAGAAGAAGAAACAGAAGTAAAATTTTTTTCAGTGCCTTTGCTCAATTGCAATACAAAGCAAAAGGGTTTAATTGTGGGCGATTTCGAGCAACAGAAAAATCGACCTCAAATGTTTGACACTGTCACCCACTATCAAGTAGGATACGTTTTCTTTCTCACTTCTTACCTCCTTTCTATAATCCTTTCTTCACTACATGCACATACGCCACCATACACACACATGAAATATTCGATATAAATTGAAATAATTTGCTTTATGCTTTCGGGGTTTTGGGAATTGAATTTGCACGCATTGAATTGAATATTAATGTTCCATAGATATATTAAATTAACGTGTAAATTTTAAAAGGATTTCATTCCACAATTTTCGATTTCTAATTCAATCAAATGTATAATTTGGCTCACACGCCATTCGTATCAAAATCTAAATGGATTGACTGAAGAGTGCAAGCTCCTTCCTGCATATGCATTTGCTAAGGGAATTCTATTTTGGACATTACAATAAATCAATGCCAATTATTGCAACATTTTAAATTGAACTGACTTTTTGTGTATACATAAATACATATTCAAAACACGCTCTTGAAGTATCTTCCACAGTAACTTAAAATTGTAATTTTATTCTTCCAGCATTTTGTTTAAATTCTTAAATCAGTCTAGACATCTGTTGTTCGTGCCTTTGTACATGCAGAAAATCTTTCTTGCTTGCAGTCTAAAAATGCAGTCATTAATTAAGACCAACAGCAAACTCCCCACTTGCAGCCATTGCGTCCATCCTAGCGGGTATAAAAATGTTGGTAAACTCACTTACGTCGTTACAGCAGGCTGAACGCCTAAGTTTAGGCAACAGTTTATCTTTTGAATGCGATAGCAAACTACTGCTGCTGCTTGTGTCTTGCAACACAACACGCCCCGTTGGTTGCCCAGTGCCCGTTGTGGCCCGCTCGTTAACTTTACTGTGTTATGCTCTGTCCGCCCAGTATGTCACCTGAACCAAAGACGACGGACGTCAGCTGCAATGCGGTGTTGCGTATCTTTAGATTTTTGTCTGTTTTTGTTGTTGCTGTTTTGCTATCCAAATGTTACTTTCTACTGCAATCATTTGATGATGTGCTCCTAGAAGGTTTTGTTTTGGGAGGTGAGGGGAGGGGACTAGTTTTGTCTTTTTTTTATTTTTTAAAAATTTTTCCAAAGTCCCTTAAGGCTCCGACTTTGTTGTATACTGCGACAAAAACTCAACGAAGCTTCGAAAGTCAAAGCTTTGCAATAACTGACTTTCGCTTCAGGTATAATTAATCTTGTTTAAGTTTGTTTGTGTTGCATGCATGTATGTGTGTGTGTATGTGTGAATCTGTCCAAATTGCTTCGGGGATATGCAGCTCAGTAGGGATCGGTTTTACCACTCTTTTGATATTAAAAAAATTTAAAAAACTGGAGAAAAAAAACAAAGCGCAAGTTCAAAACATGTTTTTGAAAAATTAAACTTTAATTTAATAAAGTAGGCGTGGCACTTTTTTGGTTACGCCCTCCTTAGGGCTAGTGTATCAAATTCGCAATTGGCATCTTCTTATCAATTTTCAACATAAAAACTTGTATAGTTTGCGAGATATAACGGAATGTAACGAAAAATGTGACGTGTCCTTGAAATTTACTACAAAAAACGGAAAAAAAAAGCTGTGGTATCTTCCACCATTTAGTTGAAGAAAGGTTATGAACAACCAACGAGTGGTCTGCGAGTCCTAAATTATTGAGGGTGTTCAGCCTCTTGTGAAAATCACAATGGAACTCAACAATAATTCAAATCTATTTGAGGTGCTTAAGTTTGATTCATTCTTATTGAAGACTTCACAATATTCCACTGTCACTAATAAGTTTTTTTATATAACAGTTACATATAGTGTAGATAAGATTGATTTTTTTCGGGAGGAGAAGGGGGATAAACGTTACTCGTACGTCTTTTTTAAGATAATTTTAAATTACGGAGGGATGAGTGAAGAACCCCCTAGGATCTTCATAAAAACACCCCTCTTATTTAAAAGTTTGAATCTGACCAAAAGTCGAAAAAAAAGTTGTTTTAATTTTTTTTTTTTTTCAGTTTTTTCTAGCTGATATTGATAGACCTCAAAAAGTCGATATGAGAGATCTAGGTATTCCTAACACGTTCTTGGAATCTCTTCAAAAGAACGCTTCTCAGACGCACAATTCTGCTAGTTGAAAGTAAAAATTAAGTGTTCACTGTAAAAATTGTGTAGTTACTGTAAAACTGATCCGATTTGAATGTTTGAATATGGAATCTCTTCGTGAAAGAGAGTATTATCGAACTTCAAACCTTGCAAAAGGTTATACTTTTTTGATGATTGTGATTAACTTGATTTTAAGTTAAGTTTATTTCACAAAATCAGTTAGCAATGGTTCAGAAAAAAGCCCAGGACTAATTTGTACCGCGAGGCACCGTCACGATTTTTTTGGCTTAAGAAGATTGAAACCTTTTCTAAAACATATAAAAAAATTGAGGTGCCTTTTTTAGCCTTTTTTGTTTTGACACGAACTTTTCTGAGGCACACATATGTGTGGCGAGCAACACACGCAATGATAAATTTTTGATATTATTATACAGCTTATATTCCATGATAAAGGAATCTAAGACCCATTTTTATGTAGATCAATTTGCCGTTGCATACAACTCTGTCAAAGTTAAAGTTTTGAAATAAATTTTTAAATAAGATATACAAATTGTGGAACTGTTGTTTTTGCCATATCGAGTCCGCTATTTTGTTTTTTAAATATCTTATAATCAGTGACCCCAAAAACCCCCGAGCAAATTTTTTTGTTGGATTTGGTAGAATATTTATTCAAATCACCATTTTGAATTCACCATTTTTTTGTTTCCAAATCTAATATTAGATTCGTAATCAGCGACCCCAAAAACCCCCGGGTAAAAAATTTTCTTCTTAAAAATATAATGATTTCGACTTTTGGCCAGCTTTTAAGGATTTCGAACCAGTGTGCAACAGTACTTATAACAAAATAAAAACTAATTCTACATTCTAACTTTTAAGCGCTTTTGTATCCATTTACCCGGCATAATTGGAACTTTCTCGATGGTTCTTGCAACAGCTTCACTAGTGATGATTTACTGTTGTAATGAGAGGGGATTTGGATGGTGTGTTAAGTGGCTCATCGAGGTTAAAGTTCTAGAAAATTTGAAGATAAACCATAAATATCGATGAAATGTAAAGCCAACACCCTTTATTTCTTTCCACTTAATATTTTCTCCCAACATATCTAATTTCACACCTTAGGGCGGCTCCTAAGCAAAATAACGATTTTATAAAATTAATTCTCTTTGTTTCCGTGGTGTACCTGGCAGGGTAGCGTGGATGACCAACCTTCATTACAATTTTACCTACAACATTTTCCCCGTGCAAACTTACCCCCTTTCTCTACCCCCATTGGAGCGCTCCAGTGCAAAAATGACAACTGTGAAACTAACCTGTAATATTTTTTTCCCCGAACATACTTACTCTCTACCTTAGCCCCGTAGAGCGGCTCCCCTGCAAAAATTACTTATTTTATGAAATTGACACAGCGCACTTCCAGGGTACATCTATGCAGTAAAAATGTTAGTTTAATTTTAAAACCAAAAAGTATTTATATAGAACAATGCCAAAAAAAGTATTAATTTTAAACTATTTTGGAATAAATTGCATACTTTTTTTGGAATAAATTTCAAACATTTTGGACAAAAATCGGAATTTAATACCAAAAGAGTTTAAAATCAATACTAAAGGGAATCAAAAGAAAAAAAAGGAAACTACAATTTTTAAGTGATATGGGGTTTAAATGTGAGGCCAACCTCCATTATTTTTACCTCCTAAACACTTTCCCTAAACATACTTACCTCCTATCACAACCCCGAAAAAGATTTATCTCTAACGTTTCGGGTCCCCTTAGAAGGTAGAGATACCTTATTTCTCAATACCTATGCGCTAAATTTGGTGTTTGGCAGTTAACGCGCTTAATTTAATTTATTCTAGATAGCGCTTTTCACAGAAGGATGCAATGAATACCTTTAAGGAGCCTGCGCAAGCCATTTGTGCACTTTTTTTTTACTTGCACATTTTATGTACACTGAACTGAAGTATTTGTTCCGAAAGTTTCAATATCCAAAGCATCACTGCACAGTGATTTTTTATGACACTGAAGTTCACTGTCTTGTCTTATCATTTTCAAAGAAACTTGATTTTAAAAAATAATTCAGTGTACTGTAGCTTATAAACCCAAATACTTCAGGTCAGTTTAAAACGTGTGAGTTAAAAAACTTGAAGTAAAATTTATGACATGGTAACACTTGCACATTTTATGAACACTGAACTGAAGTATTTGATCCAAAAATTTCAAGATCCAAAACTTCACTATACAGTGATTTTTTATGACACTGAAGTTCCAAAAAAACTTGATTCTTAAAAAGAAACTAGTAAGGGTGTAACTTTTGGTCTGGCCAAAAAATAAATACCCTACACTGCAATATTTGGAAAATTTTGCTTATATGGGAGGTGCCACGCCCTCTTGTCCGAGTTCACCGAGTTTTTGCTCAAAGCTTGCATTATAGTTCTTAGTGTCTGAGGGAAATTTGGTTCAATTATCTCAAAAATTCAGTATAGCGTTTTGAAACTTCTGATTATTAGAAGGTGCCACGCCCCCTTGTCCGAGTTCACCCATTTTTAGTTCAGAGCGTACATTTATAGTTTTCAGTATTTGAGTGAAATTTAGTTGAATTATCTCAAAAAACGCTTTCAGTATAGCATTTTGAAGCTTTTGCTTATATGGGAGGTGTCACGCCCCTTGTTTGATTTCACTCAATTTTTGTTGAGAGCTTTCATTTATATTTTTGAGTATCTGAGTCAAATTTAGTTCGATTATCTCAAAAAACGCTTTTAGTATAGCGCTTTGAAGCTTTTGCTTATATGGGAGGTGCCACGCCCTCTCGTCCGAATTTGCCCAGTTTTTTTTCAGAGCTTGCGCTTTTGATTCGTAGTATTTATGTGTATTTTGATTGCATTGTCGTAAAAACTACTCCTAAAGTTGCATTTTAAACATACGTTTTGTATGGGCGGTAGGCGTATCCGTTAACCAATTTTACTCATTTTCAATCCCCAGAGCTAACTTTGACGGCGGAGGTAGTGTAGCGAATTTCATTGAATTATCTTGGTTAGTTTTTCCAAAAAATGTATTTCCACACACAGCCGTTATCCAGCCAGCCAGCCAGCCACCCAGCCAGACAGACGGACATGGCTATATCGACTCAGGAGCACTAAAGAACGCTTTTAGTATAGCGTTTTGAAGCTTTTGGTTATATGGGAGGTGCCACGCCCTCTTGTCTGAATTCGCTCAGTTTTTTCTCAAAGCATGCGCTTACAATTCGTAGTACAATATTTATGTGTATTGTGGTGGCATTGTCGTGAAAAATTCTGCTAAAATTGCATTTTGAATATAATTTTTGTATGGGCGGTAGGCGTGTCCGTTGACCGATTTTGCTCATTTTTAATCAACCGAGCTATCTTTAACGACGGAGGCAGTGTACCAAATTTCATTGAATTATTTTGCTCAGTTTTCCCAAAAAGCGTATTTCAACACACAGCCAGCCAGCCAGCCAGACGGACATGGCTATATCGACTCAGGAGGTGACGCTGATCAAGAATATATATACTTTTCTATATCTGCCACGTCTCCTTCTCTGCGTTTCAAACAGAAGGACAAAGTGAATATACCCTGGGTGTAGGGTATAAAAATAGAAGGGTGCTGTATTTTATAAAAAAAATTCTTTAGGTCAGTTTAAAACGTACGAGTAAAAAAATTATACTAAAATTTATGATATGGTAACACTTGTGAGTTGCAACTAATTGGTAACCCAGGAATTTAGTAGTTTTCACACATTTAAGCAAAAAAGAGGAGAGAATAAGAGAGCATTTTGTAATGTACACTACAACTACAGTATATGCACTGAATTGAAGTGAAGCAAATCAAATAAGATAGGTCAGTGCAGTGCTTGTTTTTAATTCCTTCATATTGAAGCATTGCCAACACGCGTCACTGAACTGAAGTGTTTGATAAATATAAAGCGAGTACAACTTATCTTGAAACGAAATGTCTCGAAACTACAATTATATCTATTTACTTAGATTGTTTAGCTTCACTACGCATTTAATATCTATACCAGTGATCGGCACCGAATAGCTCAATTGAGCTCTCTATTTTCTATCTATCTTTGTCTTTCATTTTCTATCTCCTCTCTATCTTTTCCCACACATGAACTCTCTCTCTCTTAATTTTGCCGACCACTGTTCTATACAGAATTGCCTCAGGAACCTAAGAGATTCGTGTCAATTCGCACTTAATCATCCTTGCTTCATCCTTGTCTCTTCTGGCGAAAGCACTTCCTTGTTCAACCTCTGTACTTTGCACACTTTTTGCCCTTGTTCCAACTGGGTAGTTTCAGTTCAGTTTATTTGCTTCTTATTTTACTGGACAGCAGGCGACCAATGTTTAGGGATACAATTTCCACAGCAGGACATTGGTTTTTTTTGGCAGACTCCCCCGCAGCCAGGCGAGGTATACGTTATTGCTGCTTTTGCTATTGTTGTTTTGATTTTTTCTGCTTCTTCTCTGTTGAAGTTGACGTTTTTAGTTCCAGGTTGCACACCAGGTTAACTATTAATTTTCTCAAGCTCAAAGATTAACGAGTGGATGATTGCGCAAAATTGTCTACCCACAGACTAATACCTACGATGTTGAAGGAAAAATTAAGTTTGTCACCAGACTTTAGATTTGGTATTTAATTTTCTCACCCTCTCAAATTTGGGTAATTAATTGTATTTCTTTGCAGCTGTTTAGCTGTGATGTGCAACATAAATATGAGGCAAGTTTGGATGAGTGGTTAAGGGGGCTTAATAAACTTTAATTGTATTTAAAGTTTGTAACACTACATCAACTAAGGATTGATTTGAATAACGACTTTGCTCATTGACTCGAATGTTCTTAAATGATTTAGCAAAACCATACTGACTTGCACACATCACACATTTCCGTTAACCGGAAATACCAAAATATCAACATGTCGCCGTTTTCTTTTATCGCTTATCCGGGAACTTACTCTCTACCTCGTCAGACTGTCGTTTGGCATCTTTAATGTATTTTTAGACGAGTATCTCTTACTTACTTTATCTTTTTACCGTCTATACTTCAGCAGTTGGAATCCGCATCACTTGTGGTCTCATTCCCAATCCATTGTTCCATTCATTCAAATAAGATTCATTACAATTCAATCGCTAAAACTGCATAAAGAACTTGTTTAAACTTTGTCCAAAACTTTTGCTATGAACTGCCGCATTACAACTCATTCCTGTATATGCGATTTGCTGCAACCTACCTTAGCATCATCATGATGGCATGGCATCCATGATTTCTGCTGTATCCTTAAATTAAACAAAAAAGACCCCATTGAAATAAAAAAAATTCTCAGAAACCAAAGAACAAAAAAACAACTGCCACAACTCAATGAATTACCACAGAAGCCAAAGATCTTTGACTGACAGTTGTTCTCTGCACTCTCAGCGTTGCTCTGCTCAAACTCTCTTTAGTTAACTATGCAAACAGTAGGCACTTGTATAATGTGGACTTGAGTGGTTTGTCCTTAGTTCAAAGATGTAGGCATTTCAGAATATGCAAGTCGATAAACTATTTCAGCTATTCATACTTATAACGGCATGTCCACATAAAGCACTTTTTTAGAAACTGCACTGTATGGTCGAAAGATCTTTTCTGTCAAAATTTAGCTTAAGGGATATCTAGTCCTCCAAGAAAACTGTAAGTCGCTACATTTAATTTTCATTCTGGTTTATAAAAAGGTGTCCCATAACTCACGCAATATTTGAATTTAACACCATCTGTACGATAAATTGTTGCCAACCAAGTAAAGAAAATAGTTTGATAGCTAGCAGCTTAGGGTTAATAAAAAAGAATTAAAAGAGGAGATTAAATCTGAATCAACGAAATTCACCCACGATTATGCAAAATGGTCCTGGAAAATTTCGACAAAAGAGTGCGTTAAAAAGTTGTCCCATAACTCACGCATGATTTGTGCGGTAAAGTGTTGCCAACCAAAAAAAGAACACTATTTGACAGCTAACTGCTTAAAATCAGCTGCTCCAATGAAATTCCACTACATTAATGCAAAATAATCATGGAAAATTTCGACAAAAGAGTATGTGACAGCTATTATTAATATTTAAAGGCTCTGGATTGCACTGTGACCTTAAACGTCTTTTGTACAGCCTCTTTCTCTATCAGAACAGTTCCAGACTGTCTATAAATCTTGTCCCTGCCGTGGGATTAATTTTACCTATGTCATTTGGATCTAAAATCTCGGCACCTAGATATTTAACTCTGCGTCTCTCCGCTGTTTCCCAGTCCTCTAAGCAGAGTTTACAGGAATCATCGTCTTCTAAACCCATCTTTTTCACTGTACGTTTTTATATCTTTTCTACTGAGATTTAAAACAGCTTCTACCTTTATAAATTTTGGGTTGATTAACCTTTTCGCTTGTCGTATGCCTTCTTGGTCGGAGCGGCTTTTCTCTTCCCCTTCGCAAACTAAGTTGTTTTTAAAGCTGTTGTCCACTCCGCAGAAGGGTTCTGGGCCTATGATAGTATTAATTGCGCCCCTCTTGGCCAAGCTATCTGCTCTTGCATTGCCTTCATGCCGCTCGTGCCCTGGTATCCAGGCTAGAGTGACATCATTCTTCCTAGATGGGGCTTGAAGAAGTTTAAAACACTCTCAGACAAGTTTAGATGGCTGGGTGAAATGAGGGATTTTTTTGTCGCCTTTAAGTCTCTTAAGACAACTTTTTATCACAGGAGCTTCCAAACAAGAGCAGTATCAAATTAACTATTAGCATTGCAGAGATTTAGCCACTGACAGTAGCAAGTCACTTCCCAAAAGGATAATTATAGCTCAATCAGATAAGAAAATTGCCAATACGCACAAACTTAATCGGACTCTTCAAATTACTTAACTCAACCAACACATAATTCCTGCGGTCTACTTGTAGTCGGATTCCAATCTGGCCATTGGTTCTAAAGTCATAACTCCTGACTAAAACTTTTTTCCTTCTGCTGAATTTGGAATTGTTACTCTAGTTATGACCTTTATCTTGCAGCAGGTATTTGGCAATGCTAACGTCGTTGACTGCTTTTAGCTTACAGATCGGTAACTTCAAAGTCACTAGATGTGTTTGCAGGGTAATACCTTAAACAACGTTCCCACCGGATATTTATGAGGGTATGTACAGAGATTAAGCTTTGAATCTCGTTATAAATCACGTGATTAATCATACAAAAATAAATCTACTACTGACTAGATTTACTTTAAATCTTCTTATAAATCTCAACAGAGCTATCAATTTTCGCTATTTGAAATCAAGTGGTATTCCTTAACTGTGACAATTATGTATTAGATTTATTTTAAGAGATAGCACTAATTTACTTTAGCCATACTGTTCAAAAAACAAAAAAACGCTTCAACTATTTATTCCAGATTCCAGATCCAAGTTCATATTCGATTCATAAGGGAGATAGATGGCTGCATTGGTTTAAGTAAGGATTCCTAAAGGGTTGATAAATAGCAATCACTTTACATTTTACAGTTCTTTGCTCTTTTCTGCTACTTTTCTTAATCCTTTTCTCAATATTCTGTTGTTTTCATCATTTAGTGCTTAAAGCGTGTGTTACCTGTACTTGTTACTCGTTAACTATCCAATAGAGCAGCGTTCATCTTCTTCTGTTACTGCTGCTGCTGCTTATACGAGGACTACTACTTCTTCTGTTACTTCTTCTTCTGTAACGTATTTGCATTAAGTGCCACTTAACATGAAATTTCAATATTTTATGCAAAATAAAAGGGATAAAAGTTATTCTCTGGTTCGTATTATTTACGGTCAGCCGAATGCTGAAGAGCAACAAAATTCGGGATCAGCAGGGAAGCAGCTTTCGCTATCAACTGAAGGTTGGAAGTTTAAATAATAAACTCTTCTCCTCGACATTGACTGTCAGTCAGCCAGTCAGTCAGTCAGCAACCAAGCATTGGGTATCATTTCCACACTTTGTGTTTCGGTTGTTGTTGTTGATGATGAACTTGCATGCTGGAGTATGCTGGGTTGCGGGTGTTTAAAGTTGGGAAAAGTTTTCCACACTTATTTTCTAGTATTTTGCGAAGTACTCACGTATAATGTTGGCATTTTGATTAGATGAAAATAGTTGAAACTGAAATGAACGCAATGACGTCGAAGGAAGTATAAAGTAAGTAGGTATATAGATAGCATGGTAGGCTTTGTAAAGAAATTTTACTTAACGTGTAATTTAAAGTTTTTTTCAATAAATTTTCCTTTAGAGCTAGTAAAAAATTCATTGCTTTAAACTTAAATAAAACCCCACTTTTAAGCTCTTTGATCGCTCTAAGAGTTACAGTAGACTTAGATTTCATTTGTAATACAACCAGATGCCAATAGCAAACGAAAACAACTGGGGATGAATAAAACACATTCTCGAAAAACCACAGCCTTCATTGGAATAAAGAAGACAGTATGGAACTTGGCAAAACAAAAAAAGAATAGAAAATCAAAAAATTAGGAAGTCAAGTAGAAAAACCAAAGTCATCGTAAATAATTTAGGCGATTTCTATTGGGTGTGAACAGGAAAACAGATATTCTGTGGATTCTTTAGTGCCCCAATTGCGGATCTTGTGAAAGGCAACATATGAAGTTCTAGACGAATATAGAGTGGAAGATGCATTGATTCTATTGTACGGATTGTGAGCAAATAGGAAAAGTAACAGGATAGAACAGACTGTATCTTTGCTAAAGACAAGTGATGACCGATTGCAAGCTATGAGAAGAATACCGCCGAGTAAAATCTAAACGCCGTTTGATGCCAAAGGGTCAATATTGAGAGTAGGCAATGAACTTAGCATAACCTTAACCAGTTTTACCACAAAATGGATTTAATATATATGAAGATTAATAAATATTAATAAATATGTCAAAGGCTATATGGTAAAACATGGGGACTACTGCCAAAAATTATGACATGGTCTTATAAAACTATCAACGTACCAACGATCACTTGCGCTGCATTAGCATGGTGGCCAAAGGTAGACCAAGTAAAGGTTCAGAATTAACTAAACAGGATTTTCAGAAAAGCCTGCTTGGGTGTTACTGGGGCACTAAGGACGTGCCCAACAGTAGCTCGGGACTCACTCCTCTTCACTTTATGGTTAAGAAGGAAGCAGCCTGTGCGGCTACCAGACTACCTCATTTACAATAACTTAAAGAAGACAATCTTACAGGACATGTCAAAATCCTGGATGTATTCTGGGATACACCATGTCCTTTGGTCTCCGATAAGTTAGGTAAAAAGTTTGTTTTCTCGCAGAATGGAGGAGGAAGGACGTAAATGTAAAACAGGGCTCACAGCTATGGTACACTGATGGGTCCAAAATGGAAGATGCCAGGGCAGGAGCTGGAGCTGGAGTTGTGGGCCCAAGATTCCAAAAAGCAGTTGCAACGAGGAAAACAGCTTTTATTTTTCAGGCGGAGGTCCGCGTTTTAGACTTGTGCGCCAGAAAATGTCTGAGAAAGGGCACTTCCGGCACCGACATTTACATTTATTCGGATAGCCAAGCAATGGCTTTTTCAATGCACTCAAAGCTTGTCTGGGAGTGTTTTGAGGAGAAATGAAGTTACTCTTGTTTGGATACCAGGGCACTGGGGCATGAAAGCAACGAAAGGGCAGACTGCTTGGCCAAGAGGGGCACAATCAATACTTTCATAGGCCCAGAACCCATCTGCGGAGTAAGCAACAGTTTCAAAAATAACTTAATACGAGAATGGGAAAAGAAAAGCCTCTCCGATCACTGGGAGCCCAAGAAGGTATGAGACAGGCGAAGAGGCTGGTCGATCCAAGACCTATTAAGGTAGAAGCTGTTTTAAATCTCAGTAGAAAAGATATAAAAATGTACAGTGAAATAATGACAAGTCACTGTACCTAAAAAAGATGGGTTTGGTAGACAATGATTCCTGTAGACTCTGTTAAGAGAACTCGGAAACAGCGGAGTATGTACTATGTACTTGCCCTGCGTTGAGACGCAGAGTAAAATACTTAGTTGCCGAGATTTTAAATCCAAATGACATAGGTAAAATTAATCCCAAGGCAGTGACAAGATTTATAGATGTTCTAGAAATGTTCTGATAGGGAAAGAGGTTGCACAAAAGATCTTTCAGGTCGCAGTGCAATCCAGAGCCTTTGAAACGAAATCGGTTCAGTCCCTGTTTCTATACCTAAATCTCAACCGATTTGCTTAATTTTTTTTTTTGGAAAGGTTGTGAGGAGGAGCAGTGTATTGGACGATAATTTTGTTAAAGTGGGCTGTGCCACGCCCCAAAATGAAAAAAACGCTCTCACAGCTAAACCGCTGTAGGGGAGATGTGTGTACCTTGGTCCGAGTGTACCTCGGTCCAAGTGCCAGTTGCCACTCAACAGTTGCACGTGTACGATAATGATCTTCTATGGAATTTTCCACTCATATCGGTGACTCATATTAGTAGACTTCAGATCGTCAAGGTGTATGCGTGTATAAAAAGTGACGGAAAAAGTGTTTTTGGTGTGTAAAAATTAGTTTTTGGAGTAAACTAAGAAACGTTTTGTGTGAAACTTACTTGAAATATTTCAGTTTTACAACATCAGGAAGGAAGTTTAGTTATTGTTTTAAGCTTTTAGTGTGTTTTAGATGTATTTTCATTAACATATGTTATGGGTGTTGACAGTTTTTAAAACATGCTGTCTGTGTGTGCCTTGGACCTATGCTTATTGACCAGCGAGCCTTTTTCGACGGGCAACCAGGAAGCCATAACTGCCTCTCAATATAATATTAATATTATTATTTACGTGATTAATGTATTTATTTGCAACCATTTTTGTTAAATTAATTGTTTTTTACTAAATGCACTTTTTTGTGTTATAATTTTTGTATATTATTTTTTTTTTTTTTATTGAAAAAAATTTTACTTTTGATTAAATAATAAATGGTTCTTTCATAATTTATTACCTAAATACAATGTATTCTCTTTTATTTTTAATAGTCCAAGGTACACTTCCATGGTGTACCTTGGACCGTTTGAGATTGCAACGGAAAAAGTAATATTTCTACTCAATGGTAAGACATAGAAATATTATTGTCACGTCATTTGATGCTGCAAACATTGTAGAAATATAACTTAATCAAAAAACTAAAGAAACTTTTTTGGAAAATCCAGCACATTGGATAAACTGAAAAGCGGACCAAGGTACACACATCTCCCCTATCGATTTTAACAAAATTTGGTATGGAGATAGGGTTAGTACTAAGGAACAATAATATGACCATTATGTTTTTCAGTGGGCGGTGCCACGCGCTCACGGCATTGATTTTTGCGAATTTTGTTATGGGGATAGAATGAGCAGGACGGAAAGATATCAAAAATTGTTTGTTCTATTTACTACCTATTTACTATAAATGACCAAGACCGAATAGCATTGTTGGTATTGATGATCATCGTGACCAAGACTAAAACTATAGCAGTCTTGGAATTGAAGTAATGGAGTTGCGCTGGATAGAAACGTTTGAAGAGGAAAGCTGCAATAGGCCGTAATTGTGTTATAGGGTTGCTATGGTCGACTTAACAAGAAGGTCACTTAATTTTTATTTTGTAGGTATTCTCCAAAGATTTTTCTGCCAAGATAATGTTTTAACTGTGCCGTGAAATAAACTCTGTAACATTTCCTTTTATTCAAATCTTATTCAATGCCAAAGAAGTATTGTCAAAAGTTTTCCACACAAAGTTGGCAAAGTTTTCTTGCCGAAACTGAAACCGTATCCAATCATAAAAAGCTTTACTAATTAGTCAACACAATACGCTTCCATTTGGTTTAACTCAATCATAATTTTCAATTTAAATATTTACACTGCAAAAAAACTTTATTGCCAAACTCATGCTACCGCAGAGTAAGAGCTGTGGTACTAAATCTTTGTGTTTTTTTTCGTATGGTTTGCTCTCTACATACAGCGCTCTTCCCACCTACCTTGTTTGGCACACATATATATCCGTATAAAGTCATTTAAAATCCAGTTAATTTAACCAACTATAAAATTCTTTTCATTGCGCTTCACAACCAAAAATATGAAAATTTCTGAAATTGTGCAAATTTACAAAATCAACAGAAATTTCTTCCACCTGATTAAAATATCATCAGAGAGAGTCAAAGGAAAGGGAAGTTAGCGTGCCGCCTCAGGGACTGGAACCAACTGGGGAGTGGAGTGGGGCATACACTTGAAGAATGATGTGAAAGTGAAACTTTCAGCTTTAGTGCTGAAATGCAGAAATGCGCTCACGAAATTTGCATTCGTTGGCATTCACACGCGCACGTTGTGGTTGATGATTTTTTGTGCTCTGCCTTCTGGCGCGGTTGGGGCTGCTGTGTTTGGACTGAATTGGTTAGGCAAGCACGTCGCGGCGAAGCGGGGTGGGGTGTGGTACATGAGCGGTTGAGCTGTGTTTGCCAACACATGGAGTTGTTCATGCTGCTACACAATATTTCCAACGTTTAACCATTGGCATTGTGTACCCCGAATGTTGTATGGTCTCGTCATTTGTGACGGCGGATATCGTCATTGTGGATAGGTAGGGAGAAAGGCAGTGTAGTGAATTCATTTCAAACTCTACCGCAGCTACCAATTTTAATCTATTTTGGTTTAAATTTTTTTGCATGTCCTGTTTCTATACGAGTGGTGGAGTATGTTGTGCTCTTAATAAATTGGCAAATGCAGCAAACCCAGTTGTGATTTGGTTGAAGGTGGTCAAAAAGTGTTGAAACTTACTAGGGAAACAAGTTTATAATAATTCTGCAACATATAGAGCAATTAGTAAAATCGTATATTTAAAATGCTTATATTCTAGCTTACTTGGTAAGGTATTTCGTAAGCACATGCACCTTAGCAGCAACTTAAGCAATGTGAAAACCCCCATTAATATTTATACAGTCAGCTTTCATTATTTCTATCACGCTTACTGTTATTCTCTCTGGGTGACTACTTATGATGAGTTGTGATGCATCAGTTTTTTTGTGTGTTGCCTCATTAACATTATTTGATTTAACCCACAACAACAATTGAATTTATATGCCGGCGGATATTTTTACATAAGGATTTGCTTAAAATTTTGAAATTTTCTACAATTCGTTTGAGAATATCCGTTTATTTGCTGTAAGCATTTCTTTGTGTGTTTAAAGTGTTGCATGCTTTAAGGCGCTTACCGCATACTTTGTGTTGCATTTAGTGGATTTTGCGTGTTTTAACATTAAACCTACAAGATTTAAAGATGAAATTTTCAGGTAAAATGGTCTCAAGAATGTTCTACGGTAATATTCTGCTTCTTATAGTCTTGACGAAAATTCCATTGTAATCCGAACAGAAGTTACAGATACAATTAATTTCATAAAAGTGTTTGGTGCATTGCTCAGGAAATTCAACTGTTAACATAAGTACTATTGAGGCTCATAGGTCCAAAATTATTTTTAATAATATTCGTATCATACAAAAGTGGTGGATTACACTAGTTTGCAGTCAAAATCCCCATTGACTGCCACTATTCATTTTATATGTAAAGTCGGCTGCTGATTCCGAAAATCACAGTATTTTTTTTTCTTTCTTTTTTTCGAAAAATTAAAAAAAAAAATATCAAAGTCAACTGCAAATTTATACAAGAAAAAAATTTTTAAAAAATGAGTTAGTTTTTTTATATCATAGTCTATATATTTGCGAAAAAATAAGATACTATCTAGGAAAATCGATTATAAAATGGAAAAGTTATATAAAATTGAATTAAAAATGGCCGAATTGATTTTCTGACTTGTTTTAGAAAAAAGGATTTATTGGGTCACCCTAGAGAAGCTCAGAGAAGTCGGTTGTTGGATGCATAAGACTTATGGTCACAGCTCCATCCTTGATACACTACCAGCTGAACTTTCTAACTCCCACACAGATTTCATCTGCCCCATACTAAATTTGGAGAAAAACTTTGGTGTGTAGTTTCCAGAAAGAAACCTATGGGAAGACAGTACGCCTAGCTTAAATTTCGCAACCACCATATACACTGATGGTTCGAAAATGGACTGTGGCGTGGGTGTGGGTGTATTTTCAAAAAACTTTAATTTATCTCAATCTTTTAGCTTACCTTATTCAGCTAACGTCTTTCAGGCGGAAGCTTACGCTATTCTCAATGCCTGCAGGGTAGTAGAGGCCACTAATCTAAGCCTTAGACAAGTTGCGATCTTCTTTGATAGTCAGGCCGCTATCAAGGCGCTGAACTCAGTAATAATAAAATCAAAACTGGTTGAGGAATGCAGAAAAAATTTAATAGAACTACTTAGGACGTCAATCTGAACTTACTCTCGTTTGGGTTCCAGGTCCAAGAACATTGAGGGTGACGAAAAGGCTGATGAACTAGCTAGACATGGCTCCTCTCTAAGCGGGACACATTCTGAGTGTGTATAAACTCCGATAGGTCTGGTGAAGAAATGGATTTTCTCCCATTTCCTCACCAAGGCGAATGTCAGATGGAAAGCTTTAGAAACATGCAGGACTTCCAGAGCAATTTGGCCTTCATTTAACAAATCAAAAACATCAGACCTGCTATCCAGAAATCATACTGATATTGCAAGAATTGCGAGAAGGAATCTCTCGAGCACTTTCTCTGCAACTGCCCTGATCTAGCTAGAGTCAGGCTTTAATCTCTAGGAAAACCCTTTTTCAACGATTTGAGCGAACTCGCCGATATTGAGATTGGCCCCCTGCTCAACTACATCAATAGAACAAAATGGATATAAATATCCTTTACAGTTTCTTCTAAAGGATATCTAATCCAGACCCTGACAACCCCTCCTACCAGCCAGCCCGATCACTTATGTGGTATTAAAACGGCACTAACACTACTTAGGCTTAGCATCGTTTTACTAAGCCACCACTCTAATCTAATCTACTCACCCCAGAGAAAACTTTTTTATAAGAAAATTTTAGCTAATTGTATGAGCTTTCTAAGAATGTATTTGGTTAATAGAATTTAAAAGGGTTTTGCAAAGTTCTGGCCCTTTAAAGTTGATATTTAAATTTTTTTTCTAACTTTTGACTTTGGCGGCCATTGTAGTATGAAAAGGGTAGTATTAACATATCCTTACATAATTTTTTTTTCGAATCTTCGTTAAATTTGCTTTAATTCAGTAATCATTTGTTTTACCAATTTTTTTAACTGAGGTCAGAAAAAAATACTTTTCAAGAACAATCAGATTCAAGGCTCCATTAGAAAGCGAGCACATTAAATGCAGCGAAATGCTTGCGAGTAACCCGTGTGTGCCAAAGAAAAGTTTTTTTTTCGACCTCAAATTTAAAAGTTGGTACAACAAATGTAATTGCAAATGGGGATGGATTGGTCACACTCTCCGGAAACCACACAGCGAAGTTTGTCGCCAGGCCCTTGAGTGGAATCCACAAGGCAGTAGAGGACGTGGTAGACCCAAAACGAACTGGAAAAGGTCGTTGGAAAAGGAAATCCAAGAATCGGGAAAATCGTGGCAAGAGATCAAAGTCATCGCAAGGGATCGTGACAAATGGAGAGATTTCTTATTGGCCCTATGCTCCTCCTAGGAGTTAAAGGAGAATACATACATACATACATACAACAAATGTAATACCAAATTGAGGAAAATTCAACGAGAATTCTAAAAAAAAATGTAAAGGTGTATGTTAATAAGACCTTTTTCATACTAAAATGACTGGTAACGTAAAAAATTTGGAAAAAAAAATTAAAAAATCAACTTTAAAGGTAAAGAACGTTTCGAAATCCTTTTGAACTCTATAAACCAAATACACTCTTCAAATTAACCTACAATTAGCTAAAAGTTTTTGTAAAAAAGTTTTCTCTAAATCGCTAGGGTGACCCAACAAATTTTTTTTTCTAAAACAACTCACAAAATCAGTTTTAACCCTAACTGACGGATATCTCAAAAACGACATGAAAGAAAAAAAAAAAAAAAACTAATAAGGGTGTTACCTTTGGCCTGGCCAAACATTAAATACCCTACACAGCAGAATTTTGAAAATTTTGCTTATGTGGGAAGTGCCACGCCCTCTTGTCCGAATTCACCCAGTTTTTTCTCAGAGTTTGAATTTATAGTTCTTAGCATTTGAGTGAAATTTGGTTGGATTATCTCAAAAAAAATTTTCAACATAGCGTTTTGAACCTCTTGCTTATATGGGTGGTGCCACGCCCTCTTGTTCGATTTTATTTAGTTTTTGCTTAAAGCTTGTATTTATAATTCTTAGTATCTGAGGAAAATTTAGTTCGATTATCTCAAAAAACGCTTTCAGTATAGCGTTTTGAAGCTTTTGCTTATACGAGAGGTGACACGCCCTCTTGTCCGAATTCGCCCTGTTTTTGCACAGAGCTTGCACTTACAATTCGTAGTATTTATGTGTATTTTGGTTGTATTATCGTGAAAAATACTCAAAAAATTGCATTTTGAATATATTTTTTGTATGGGCGGTAGGTGTGTCCGTTGACCGATTTCGCTCATTTTCAATCCCCCGAGCTAACTTTGACGCCGAAGGTTGTGCACCAAATTTCATTGAATTATCTTGCTTAGTTTTCTCAAAAAATGTATTTCCACACACAGCCAGCCTGCCAGCCACCTAGCCAGCCAGTCAGCCAGCCAGACAGACGGACATGGCTATATCGACTCAGGAGGTGACGCTGATCAAGAATATATATACTTTTCTATATCTGCCACGCCTCCTTCTCTGCGTTACAAACGGATGGACAAAGTGAATATACCCTGGGTGTAGGGTATAAAAAAAAAATTTTTCGGAATCATGTCGATACCTTAGAGCGCTATAGTCCTAACTCCACTTTTTGCAATTTTGAGATTTTTGCACTTATGGTATCATTGTGGGCTTCTTTACCGTGTGGAAAACTGTGTGATGTCAAAATACTACTAAAACAACAAAATATTTGAAAATTAAGAAAAAACCCATCTCCAAACTGTAATTTTTTTTTAAAAGCGCTACGTCCTATCTCAACTGAATATTCAAATAAGTCACATTTTTAAGAAATTTTTTTCGTTTTTTAATGTTTTCTTCGCGCTTTATGATTTTTTACGACATATTAGTGAACAAATTTTGTTACACCCAAGGGGGGACCCTTATAATGTCGGAACCGAAAATTAAAAAAAAAAAAAAATCGATTTTTTCTGGTTTTATACGCGCTTCATGACTTTTGACGACATTTTAGTGGAAAAATTTCATAAAATTTACTAAATGTGTCGTTTATTTTAATATTAGTACAATTCTATATAAGGGCAAAAGTAATGACGTACTATAAATTGGCTGGGATTTCGTTAGAAATTAATAAAATTGGTTAAAACCATTAAATTATGTTAAAATATATTATAGGTAAAATTATTGCATGTATCGTTATATCAAAATGGCTGCCTATTCTAAATAACCACTGTTTGAAATCTTCTTTTTGCATTTCCCAACAATTGAAAAAATGGAGATAAGACTGTAGCGCTCTAAGGTATCGATATATAATAATAATGGCATTCAATGATGATTTTGGCTGTAAACTAGTGTAACTGACCAACCAGTGACTTTTCTAGTCTTATTTTATTCTAGTAACTTCGCAATGGTAGTTAAGAATGCTCTGGTTGAAACAGATTGTGCACCAAACAAAAAATAATATCAACGTCCACTTATCCCAAAACTTATAGCGTAATAGTTATCTAGTTGAAGTATTGAGTTGGCAATAAGTTTAACACGGACTTTAGTTTTTGATTATATTACAAATCTTTCCCAAGCCAAATTGATCCATTTAATTAAGTAAATAGAAAAACTAAATTTATCTTAAGTGAAGTCTCAAAAGCTATATTTTTTTTTTTCATTGCATTAAACATTTCTAAATAAATTCTAAAAGGATTAAGCTACGCCATTGTAATATGTATCTGTCTGTATTTTTCGTTATATGTACTGCGAATTTTTATTCGACATTCACTACCACTACCACTACCACTACCAACCTACCTATTTACTTTATGCACCTTCATAGGCAATAAAACTCAAGTTTACGACTTACGATATTGTTAAAGTTTTACCTACCGGTCATAGTTGGTTGAATTTCATCTCCAAACACAAGATGTGGTGGTATATTCACCAAGTTAACCTGACTGACTTTGAACGCATTCGCTAGTTACTACCATACACTATGGTCTTGTTCATAGTACATGGTATTTACGAGTTTGGGGTGAAATCTTACGTTTTTGTGTTCGAAATGCAGAAGTAGAGAGTGAAAACTTTTCGTTTACTTTGCGGTTAAAATATAATTTCAGCTTCATTTTTGCTGATGTGGCACATTTAGTAGTAAATTATTATTAATTTTGTGCGGATTATTTGAAAGAAAGATTTTTTAGCATTGGGGAAGGGGCGAGGAGATTTGGTTGGTGTGTTGTCTCAATGATGACTCAAGTGTTAAGTTCTCTTTTGTGGGCAATTAGTGGTTCATTTTGATTTTATTTGGGTATCACTTGCGGTCAATTTAATCAAACTTATAGAGAAAACTTTTTAATGGCAGTAACTTTTTGTAAGTTTTTGTGGTTAGATTAGGGGGAGTGTCCCCTCGGTTTATGCGCCGACTGTAATTTGTTTATATGTAGTGACAAATGCCAGAAATGGCTTTTGTTATAAACTTTAATTTTGTAAGATTTTTGTTTGTTATCCACATTATTGCATAATAATGTTGCATAAATTCAAAAGTAAATTTGAAATCTAAAAAGGGCACATGTTTATTGGTACAGTTATTAGAGGCAAGCAACTTAAAGCAAGTTGAGCATCATTTATTTTGCGATGTTCATGTTTCATCACAGAAATATCGAGAAAAGTTGAGAATGTTGTGCTGTTATCTCGCTGGAGTTGTTTTTGATGGGAAATATAAGAACGTTCTACGTGTACATGTAAAGCGACAATGGAAATAAACAACGAACAGAGGAATAAAAAAAAAAAACAATAATAGACGCCTCAAGTACGATACCGGGGACTTCGTCAGACGACGAAATTCTTGCCTCCAATCAGGAGACAATTCGTCGTCAGAGTTCTCTTTTGATTTTTTAACGAATATGCGTATGGGGCAAAAGAGAACTCAGGCGATGAATTGCCGAGGCTCGAAGAGTAACAACCGTGGTACTCCCTTAAATACACGACCTTCAACATCCAAAAACTTGTTCGCAGGACACGGGGAACTAAGCAAAAAACTAAAATAACTAAATCCCGGTCCGCGGTCAAGAGGTCAAGGTACCAAGTACCAAAAAGCGCTGTTTATGCTGACCAAGATAGCTAAAAATACAGCTGCTGGTATCCTTCATGATTGTGACTGTGAGGATACGACAAAATATGAGGCTGTGGTCGGTGAGTTTAAGTCACACCAGGCCACACACCAAGCAACTTCAAATGTACGCAATGCTACGAAAAGGAACAGGTTGAAAAGAAACAGGTCGAAAGACGAAGCCCTAAAGGAACAAAAAAATACTGGAGCGATAATATGCTGGCATCGAAACCATCTACAGTGACGAGATCGTTCAGCGATGTGGCCAAAGATGGCGATGAAGTGTCCCGCCGCAGCGGCAAAAAAACTCTTGACAAGTGGGTCGAGATCGCAGCCAAGCCCTCTGAAATGGTGATGGAGCACCTTCGTAGCGGTGTCCATGCGTCCATGGTTGCAGGGTGATCAAATGCGAGGACGATTTTTCTCGGATGTTCCTGAGCGAGTGCGTCGCTAAAATTAGTAACTCATGGGATGGTTTGAGTCTCAAACTGATTCCGGCAAAATATATTCCTAGGCGACCAAGACCTCGCATTTGGTTGCCCCAGATGGAGTTGAGTAGTGCAAAGCTATTGCAATGCCTACGCATCCGAAATCCTAGTGTCCCAATGTACGACTGGTCAATTATTAAAACTGAGGAACCGCAGGGTAGCAGCACCTCCGTTTTGCTGGCCATCAACAAAGGGTGCCCTACGAGCACTGGTGCTGACACAGATGTGGTCGATGATGCTAGTAGGCTGGTAGATGTCATTGCCATCGGTGGGGACGATGCACTTACTCTAACTAATGCTGAAGATAGTCCAAATTAACCTGAAGCACTTGAAATGCGCCTCGGATTTTACCATTATTCTCAGAGAAGAAAATGTTGACATTGGAATCGTCAAGTAGCCCTGGGCCTATGGTTTGGCCATCAAAGGACTTGACGATAAAAACTACAATCTTTTTTTCAAACGAGTAAATGGTAATTTTAGATCGTGTATCATTTAAAAAAGCATTAGAGCTTTTCTGCACGCAAACAAGAAAGAATCTCATGAACTGCACACCTACGTTGGGCGCAATTTTGTAATGTAGTGAGTGTATAACACGTTCTATATGAATGTTACCCATTGAAATTTCAATCGGCTGTTCGGAAAACAACTGCGTACCTCTAAATAATGTACATAGTATTGCGATACAATTTTGCAATCTGTCCGAAGTTCTACCTTTTCATATATTTTTCGTTACAATCCAAAATTCACATGATACCTAAATTATTTAAAAATAATTTAACTTAAAACATCCGACTTCTTATCATACTACCTACCTACGAGTGCATATTTAACTTACATCAAATTTCCAAGAGTTTAATTTTAATTTAACTTAATTTCTTGACTTTTCTCCTGTCATTGCGTCACAGCCTGTTAAAATGGCTCTGCCACGTAGTATGAATCTAATAAGCATATTTGTAAAGCATACAAATTTTGCACTTATGTATGCAAATACATACATACAAATGTGTTTTGTAGGTGTGTATGTGCAATACACATAACACTCGTATGTGTGAGAGTTTGATGCGAATTTCAAAGGTGCCCGCTGTGCGTGTGACTTCACATGAATATTGAAATGGCAACAGGAAGCAGAAGTCAAATGCTACAGAGTTTTTTAATAAAAGTAAAAGCTTGGTGGAAAATTTAAGCAGATACATTTAATTTATTACAGTAAATAAACATGAATATACAATATTTGTAAGATAGACGCTGTATAGTTAATTAAATTGCGCCAAGGAACATGCATACAACTTTAACAAGGATACTTACGTTACTTAGATTAAGGGGAACAATTTTTAAAGTTTTAAATCTTTAAAAATAAAACGTTTAAATTTGAAAAAAAAAAAAATTATTCTTAAAATCAGGGTCATAAATATAAGGGAAGATTATTTTTGGATATGCCCATATGGCATAAAATGGTTAGAATCCTCTGTAGAATATGTGGGAACCTTAGAGTGGACATATGACTTATTTTATACTATCTATACGTACAAATTCGGTCCTTTTTTGACATCAACTATGGGTTGTATATTCTTAAATAAAACTCATTAAAGTTCAATTAAATTGCAAAAAAATTGTAATTCAACAATTTTTCACAATTTGTAGGTAATATACAAAAAAATTAAAAATAAAAAAAACCCCATCATATAACGTGCTCATAAATCTTGCACTTTTCCAACTCATAAATTTCGCACTGTACGCACACATATGCTGCTCCTACTGCCATACACATGAGTATATGGCAACACTTAATTACAACAACGATAAAGCGTCATCGTTCAGAATACTTACTTACAACACGAAAAAGGAAAAAGGAAAAAAAAGTGAAGAAATTGGTGCAATATAAAGGATAATGAAGAAGAAGGAAAAATGCGGGAAAAACTATTTAAGCGCTTTATCATAAAAAACTTTTTGGCAAAAATTACTTTGTAATTTCTTGAAGAGCATAAAATTCAATTAGGAATGGAATTTCATTTATTTATTAACTAAACGCAGTTGATGAAGGAAAAAAATTGCATTATTGCGTGATTATTGTTATTGAAGCAGAGAGGGCGACTTTGCGAAATACATACGTAGGTGTTTGTTGTCGCTTGTGCGCTCGAAATTTTATAATTCAAGTGCTTGTGTGCCAAACTGTTTCACAAAACTCACAAAAAATGCTTCATAACTAGGGCATTTCCCAACCGATATTTTGGAATGGTATTAAATCGGGCTATGAGCAAAAGGTAAATTTTTTTCATTTGGCAAAAAGTATTAAATTTAATAGGGTAAGCTGGGGTTCATTTGACACCGGGGCACATTTGACTTTGCCATTTTCGGTGTGAACATGCCTTTCGAACCAAAAACCTGAAATGCAGAATCATAATTTATTAGAGTGAAACCAACGTAATGAACTTTGGCAGTTCTCTTTCAACTCCTCCCGCTCTAATACGCTTTTTTAACTTTTTGTGTTTTTTTTTTTAATTTTCGGCATCTTGTTCTAAGGGTTTTGCAAATAAACTTGTATTGTTTTTTAAAATTAAGTATGCAAACTTGGTAGCACTAACCTTTATAATTAATAGAATAAAAGTGGTTTTTATCAAGGTCAAATAGTTTAAATTTTAAAATATTTTTAATTCTTCAAGAGATTTTGGGACACATTTGACCCCCGTATCAGTTGCACATTTGACTTTTTTTTGAAAAAGTTTAAAAAAGACTCTTAATGCAGTTTCAATATGTGGTCTAACTTTATGTGTTCACTTCGCTAACACTTCACTTTTTACATAATTTCACTTCGCTCAAATATTTCAAAACGACAGCATCCAGCGACATCGAAAGTACAAGGTAGGATCTCAAGAACCAATGATAATCGCGTAAAATCGGCAGATATCCCCGGTGACCGGCTATGAACAATAATGCGTCTGGATGGCGGTTCAGTAGGTGGCCGATATCTCGAGAAGATTTTGCTAAAAAATATTGTGCGACCACTCATTTTGTTCGTCACAATCTAGGCTACAAGACTGGTGTCTGAGAAAAAAAACTTAAATTTTTCCTACGATTTATGGCAATCTAAAATCTCATATTTTTTCGTTTTTTTCGAGAGATATCTGAAATGTTTTGAAATCTTGGACTCTTTTCCACAAACTGGCCATGCCATAGTCTTCTAGTCCGGGAGCCGGCAATACTAAAAGTGCCGTCATCGCGGATTCTGAAATTTTTAATGCAGAATGGTAGTTTACACTAAGACGAATAAGAAAAGCTTGGTCAGCATGGTTGTAGTCTGGCAGAAATATTTTTAAATGGTTTCTGAATTATTAAATTTTCGGAATGTTTTGCCGTCATCGCGGATTTTGATCAAACTTAATATTAATCGATGGTAAATTTCATAACCATTCAGAAAAAATCCGGCCAACCAAAATTTTTTTTGCCGAAAATGACCGGCAGACCTATTTTAATGGTGGGTACAATTTCTCTGTTATCACGGAAATTTGTTTTTTTTTTTTTTAATTTACGTGTTTTAATGTCAAATTTAAAAATATCTTGGTATACGAGCTTAGAAACTGCCGGAAGTACCTACTGTCGCACCATTAAAATAGGTCTGCCGGTCATTTTCGGCAAAAAAAATTTGGTCGGCCGGATTTTTTTCTGAATGGTTTTGAAATTTACCATCGATTAATATTAAGATTGATCAAAATCTGCGATGACGGCAAAACATTCCGAAAATTTAATAATTCAAAAACCATTTAAAAATATTTCTGCCAGGCTACAACCATGCTGACCAAGCTTTTCTTATTCGTCTTAGTGTAAACTCAAAAATATAAAGTAGGGTAGAAAAAAAATTTTTCCTATCCGTTTTTATCGGTTTCCACGGGCTGAAAGACTCCCAATCTCGTACGTTCAAAGCAGCGCCACCTATCGCTCTTGCGCGAGCACTAAATCTCAATATTTTTTTACCAAAATTTACACACGTAATCTAGAGACCCTACCGAACATTTGAAGTGTTGAGCCCTTAAGATCGGAACACCTTTGATTTTTTTGGGTCAGTCTAGTGCTCATAGTTCGATTTAGTACTTTTCTAAAAATGGTCTAAAAATGAAAATCGGTTAAGAAATTTCCAAGTTATGAGCAATTATGTGAAGAAGTTTTTGTCACAATGAAACGCAAAACCATGAAGGTATCAAATTTCAGCAAAATCGTGGGAGGTATGTCAATTCTTGTTACGCTAGGCATGGAATGGCTGTTCAGTTTTGAATATATGTATTTCCCCATAACTCCGTTTCTGGGATATCTTTATATTTACATGAGGTTTTCTATGTATCCTTCATTCTCAGAATTTCTTTATACCTGTCCTTCAGAATGTGTGCACACACATAACAAGCGTTAAGTTCAAGTGTCAAAGTTGTACCTTAAGCCAACCAACACTTGTTGTTTTCAAAGACAACTGTAGTGTTAAGCCAGAGGGCGTATGAGTTATGCAAAAAGCAAACAATCCTTTTGCAAAAAAAGGAAATCAATGAAATTTCTACCTACTCAGTGCAAGTCAAGTTAAACTAATAATAATAAAGATCAGGGATGATAAAGGAAAATAAGGCCCACAAAATTATAAACACTAATAGAGAAGGGGCAGATGGGGGCATCTATAAAATGCATACAAAAAGACATTTAACCAGAGATGACAAAGATGCAGATATGTATGCACAAGATAACAAGAAGTGCACTCTTTAACATAAGAAGTCAAAGGGTTAAGTAGCAAAGAGTATGGACTACGGCACTTTCTTTTCTCGGGGTTAAGATAAAAGGTGGCGGCTCAGCGGGTGGCTTTTTGTGGCTTTTTGATTTATGCTCAACCAAGTGGTAATAATGAATTATTTATGCTGATTTGAATATCAAGTGATGAAACGAAATCAAGAGACAGACAGACAAGACAGTAACAGAAAGAAATGAAGGCAAACAGCCTTGCATACATTGATTACATGTAGATGATACGGCAGATATAACTTTAAGATATCAAATATAATGCAGATGAAAATTACGGAGAAGCAGAACAATTGAAAAGATTGTATAGAAAGTGGCAAAGCATCTTAAACAAAGTCAGGCAGAAAACATTGAAACCACAACGCACCCAAATCATTCCATTTAAGACAAACTACGTAAACTTGAGGTTTTTTGGGTTGGTTGTTCAAGAAATATGAGTGTACAGTGAGAATTTAAAGTGTTTTACTTTCAGTGAAAAGGCAAACTTGCCACTCAAAGTTAGAAAGCTGAATATTTGTGAAAACCTTTGGCTTTGACTTAATTTTAAGCTTGGAAAATGTCACATGTAATTCCATATCGGTGTGTCAAGTTATTGTAGGTCAAAGTTCAAGAAAATGTACTACAAAATTTGTTCTTGAGTTTTTTCGTACGACTGTTTGTTTTGGAGATATACCTATTTCAAAAGTTCTAAAGAAATGAGTGTCCCATAATTCACGCAAGATTTGAATTTACTGCCAGAATTGCGATAAACTTTTAACGACCAAAAGAAAAAACTATTTGGTAGAGTAAATAAAGGAGCATCAAATAAAAAAAATTTATCGAAAAATCTTGCGTGAATTATGGGACACACTTTTAATCCCTAATTTAAGTGCATATTAATGTGTTCGATATAAATTCCGACATAATATAATAATATTATTAAAATGATTTGAACGATTCATATATATAAATACAGCAGTAAAGTTATATCTGGTGCGTATTTATGTGGATACTTTGGGGTTCTTCCCCTTTCCCCAAAAAACGTATGACTAACAGATGTTGTGGGTTCCCCATCCAAGAAAAAAAATCTTATCTACACCGCTAAGTGCAATAATCATTTGTCTAAAATAACAACAACTACTTCGATTACAAAAATATTCTCTCAGTGTTGCAAAAATAGTTGAAATGAAGTGTTGAACTTTAAGTTGAAAATAACTTTCTTACTGCAGCGGCGCTTTCAAGAACATCCATCTCTCATTGTTAAGTGTATAAATTAAAATTAAATTTTTCAATATCGAGGACCTCAGCGGGAAGGCAGGAAGGATGCTGGAGTTGAAAATTGAAATGAAAATGAAGAAGATTGAAGTGCGGCTGCCATTACAACAGTGTTGCAGTCATTGTCGTCGTTGTGTTGGTGTGGCCTGAGCCGGAAGCTAAACTTAAACTGACCACATTATCTGGCACAGAAGAAAGTTTGTACGGCTTCTATTTCCAGCTGCTTCAAGTTTGTAGTACAATAAGTTTCTTTAGCCACATTTGGATAGACAGACAATGAGACAGACAGACAGGCTGAACTGATAAACAATTTAAATGACTGCTAGATATATGACCAAATAGACTACCGAATAGAATCACATGTACCACCTATAAGCAGTAAGACAACCCCAGAGGTTAATTTGAATTTATAGCAACCAAATAGACCTTGGTGCAATTGTGGCACGAAGTTTAACTTTGTATGCATTTAGTCATCCATACAAGTGTAAGTATTTAATATACAAATAGCAACAAATCTAACTAAGGAAAAGATATAAAATAAAAATTCTTCAAATATTTTAGACAAATATGTACAAGATAAACATTGAATATGTATGTATATTTGTGTATAATATAAACTATACTTGCTCACAGATTTGTACAAGTGAATGTGCATGACCATCTCACGATGATAACAAGACAAGAAACTGTTGTGGTTGCGTATATGTCCTGCTTTGGACAACGCCGAGCATCTTAAAACAAAGTGACCAGAAATTTGATAAGATCAACATTACATTTAGGAGATACGATATTTTTGAATAATCACAGATGAGAATAATTTATATCGCTTGCTTGGTATATAATAAGAAAAAGCCTAAAAGCATGCAATGAATTTTTTATGCTAGCATAAGCAAACAACCAACACAGAAATGTGAAAATAAAAAATTGAGAATAGTTGAGAACATGCTGTCAATTATGACTGACAGATGACACTTAAGGAGCATGAAATGTTGCATTGAAGTTCAGTGTTTGTTTGATTGCAGTGTGTGAAAGTTAGTTCAAATTTGACTTCAATCTTGCAAAAATTAATGTTAATTAGTACTTGTTTACCTATAAACTTATTGGTTTAAAAAATATAAATTATAAAATCGTCTTTACAAAGTAAAGGAAAAACATTATGATTTTGTTTGTATCCTAATTCAGAGGTCACATTTTTCAAAAGATCTCTATTTAAAAAAACTGTTGCCAAATTAGCTGTGAGTATAAATCAGGCCTACCAGTTTTAAATAATTTAGTTTTAAACATACAACCAAGTAAGCATTTGGAAAAAATGGGTTAGAAATTCCCACACAAACTTTATAAAATGTATAAGAAATCTATTATAATACATTATTTCACTGCAATCAAAAACCAATTCTTCTAAAAAGCTCTTTATACAGCACTTGGTTGCAATAGTTGGAGCTCTGGAACATGTAGTGATAAGCAAAATTAGTACTGGTCTTGACCTTGGTCTTGATAGCTTTTCGAGACAAAGATCAAGATCAAGGCTCTTATACAATTTCAAGACGGAGATCAAGACTGCTATGGTCTTGGTTTTGGTCACGATGATCATCAAGACCAAGACTGCTTTCAATCTTTGTAATTTATAGTTAATAGGTGTGTCACTTCCGTTTGAAGCATAAAATCATCTCTTAATTCGAAATTTGGCATCTTAAAAACCCAACTGCTTTGTTAAAAAAGGTTTGCAAATTTTGTATACTCAACAATCTTTAGAAATTTTTTCAAGGCCAAGATCGAGACCAAGACTTAATGCCCAAGGCCAAGGTTCAATATCAAAACCAAGACCAAGACTCAATGTCCAATGGTTTGCTCATCACTTCTAACATGGCTAATCCAAATGCCGTAGAAGAAGAATTTGCTCAATGTCACACACTGAGATGGCGCAATTACTACAGTTTTTCTACAGTAGTTTTAGCAACAACACAAACCTTTTTTTGTTATATTTTTTTTTTTTTTGCTTAAGCTGGTACCAAAAATTCACTGCATACTTTTAGGATGTGATTATGGTTGTAACAGAAACTCATTATCTACATACTTTTGGGCTTTGCAATAAGGGTCTGTACAAGACATCTTGTAAGAGTTTTAAGACATTTCGTTTTAAGATACGTTATGTCTTGTGCAAGCTTTACTTTTGTAAAATACTTCAGTTCAGTGTCGCGTGCAAATGTCTTGACAGTGCTTAGATATGAAAAGACAGAAAACAAACACTGCACAGATCTGCGTTGTTTGATTTGTTTCAGTTCAGTTCAGTGCATATACTGTAGTTGAGGTGTACAGTAAAAAACGCTACTAACCAAAAGTGGTTTTTGCTCTTTTTGTGCCTCTTTTCTGCTGACATTCTCTCTTTCTCTCGCGAAAATGTATGAAAGCTTTTATAATCCTGGGTTACCAATGTGTTGCAATTGTTGCCGCATCAAAAAATTTCACTTTAATTTAAACTGCAGGCTCCTTATTCTTACTTCATCGGTTTTAGTATACACAAACTTTCTTCTTCTATATCTTTTTGTTGAAGCTAGTATCAAAAATTTACTGCATACTTTAAGGCTTTGATTACTTTGCGTACATGCAACGATATTTAGGGCGACTTCCTAAACGTCCGTTGCTTTGTGTTGAAACTGCATTTTCGTTAAAAAAATGTCGCATAATTTTAGGAGCTTATTTTTTTACTGCATCATTCTTGCATTTCATAACGCTCAGCACATCAGTAACAAAGTTGATGCTTTGTTACCTACCCCTTAGTTATCGTATCGGAAGTGTCTGTCCGGCATAGCAAGCTCAGTTAATGCGTGGGCGTAGTTGTTCGCCCTTTGACACTTCCGATCGTAGGACGGACAATAAAAAAAATCTTGTGCCAACGGACACTTTTAGTTTAAATCAAAAGACAGACAAATCACAACAATACTATGGCGGTAATTACCTGCAAAAATTTTATTTTTGTTCAGGGCCGATGTCATACCCTTTTCGCGTACCCTCCCTTCCATGGTGGCTAATTTTATTTTTTTGAGCCACCCCAAATTTTGGACTAATATGTCAGGCACGTAAACCTCTACAAATTGGTCTTTTATCGCAGCATCATTACTTTTTTATTATCCCAGCAGTTCCCCCAAAACGAGCCTTTAGCCATTCATACCCATTTTTCCAAAACCACAAAAAATCATAAAAGAAAACCGAAAATAATAGCCACAAAAAAAAATCAAAGAATCCTTCAAAACATTTTTGACGATTTCATAAACTTTTCACTTGACCAAAAATGAAGCAAATATAGCACTTTTCAAAAAAAAGAACCACACTGAACTCGCTTTTCTTTTCACAAAAAAAAAACTATTTTTTTTGTAGAACACCCTAAATTTTAAGTTTTTTTTTTTTTTCTTTTAGACAATTTTTTTATCACGCGCCAACGATTACCCTAAGTTTTCCAGAACTACCAAAATCCGTAAATTTTTAATTAAAAAGAAAGATGATGAAATTCGTTTGACTGAGTAAATTTTACTTTACAATTTTATTAAAAAAAATTAAGTTTTCTTAAATTAGGATTTCGATATTTTTTTTTTTATAGGGCACTTTCATTATATTTCTTAAAATAGAATCAAAAAGAAATTAAACTTTATAATCAGCAGTATTAATTTTTAACAAAGCAAAAACATTAACAAACCATAAAATAACAATAATCTCAAAAAAAAAACAAAGAGAAAAAAAAATATTTAATTCTAATACTTAAATATAATTTAAATAAAAAAGCTAGAAATTATTTCTTTTTCTGAACAATTTCAAGAAAACACTAAACTAACCTATACAACCTAAATTTTGTTACCCTTTATAAGGCTTTCAATAAAAAAAACTCAAATATGATTTAATTTTGAAGAAAAACAACCCTACCTCGAAAGAGCTCTCTAAAGGGATAATGGGGGTTTTCAAAAATTGTTCATCTCAATATTCAAAAAGAAATTCCTAATGGTTGTATAAATTTTACATTAAGAAAAACTGTACTACAAAAAAAAAGTTTGGCTTTTAATTCTTATTCCTATCTAATTTTTCTTTAATTTTATCAAAAATTTCTAGTTTTAATTTTTTTTTTATATTTTTGTTTTTTTTATCTAAATTTTCCTAATTTAATTGTTATTTTTTTATTTTAAATAAATCCTTTGAACTTATTTTTACTTTAATTTTTAATTTTAATACAAAATACGCGAAAGCAATAAATCTTTCAAAATAAAGCCACTTAGCTGGTACTCCTTCAATCCAGGAAAAAATATACAGGATCCTCTCAGGACTCGTTCAGGATCTTTGTTTTCTGCTTTTTACGCAAAACTTCTCTTTAGCTGCATCCGTGGATAATTAATCCCATATAAAAACTATATGAATTTTTGTGCCTTTTTACTGCGTTCTTTTTATTATTTTTGTCAGAAAATTTAAATTTTTTTTTATTTTGTTTTTATATGTTTAAAATCGTTTTGTTTTAAATCATTTTTGTTTCACTTTGAAACAGGCATAAATTTGTTTCGTCACAATGTCCTTTGCGGATCTTTACTTTATGTGAACACTATTTCTTCGTACTTTATTAAAATTTTTACTTTTAATTAATAAAATACTTTTTATTTTTATTTTTCGTTCACTTCGATCTCACGTAAATAAACTTCGCGCACTTGCAATTTCAAAAGTTTATAAAAATGTTTTAATTGATTTAATTTTTTTAAATTTTAAATGTCCTTTTACTTGACTTGGACAATTGCAAGGATTACTTCACGATTTTATTTTATTTTTTTTTATTTCAAAGGAACTGACGAAACGATTTAAATTTAAATGCCCGACGATTTATACTGCTAAAAACTGACTCACACAATCTTTCAATCGAACTTATTTCATCACCTTCCTTTTCGTTTAAAAAAAAAATCGGGATAAGATGTTGGTAGTTCTGAAAATTACGTGATTGCCTATCGGGTGATCGTAACAGTTCTTGGGGTTAATATCCTTAGCTAAAAGAGCCTTGGAATTCAATTTTTTTATACATAGGCTAATGCATTGGAATTTTTTATAAATAGGTTAAGAATAGCGAGTTTCGTTATTTTGGCTATGCATAAACTAACCGTATTTGAAATTATTTATATTTTTTTGCATGAGTTAAATGAAGAAATTTGATTTTCTTTTTTTTAAAACTTCTCATAAATATTTTTTTATGTCCTTGGCATACCAAGGATGTCTTTGACCCCAAATTACCGAAACATTATCTACAGAAAAAATATCTGGAACCGAAAGCGTAATGAAACATATGATTTCCCAACCATGGTATCAGGCGCGAAGACGCATATGACTGCAACAAAAAGTTCAGTGTGTTTTCTAATTGATCTCAACAAAAAAAACTTCTAACTCTTTTGTTTTGATTCTTTCTAATGCAATGCACACGTACACGGATCATTGCAATTTGACCGTCGCGTGTGTGTATGTGTGTATTAGTGCAATAAAAAAAAACCTTTTGGTTATGGCCTCGCTCATTGTTTACATTTTTTTTTGCAGACTTTTTTTGTTTTGCTTGTTTTTTTGTTTTTACCCCACACAGTTTTTTTAACATAGTTTTTAACTACTAAGCATATAAAAGAAATTTTTGGGCAATAACAACAACAACATGGCATATGCAAAATTGACTGCACATATGTTATGAAGAATTAATCTGCTGTTCATTCTTCTTTGTGGCAAATTAGTATCTTTTACTTAAGTTAAGATACGGTTTATCGATATGTATGAATTTTTTAAAATGCGACAGACACACGCTACAAAACTTTTTATTTACAAGGCACTCCCGCCGAAAAAAAGAAAAAGGGCTGTGTAGTCTGTAATAGAAATTTATAGATGCAATTCAATTCTTTATTTTTATCATATTTAAATTGATCTCTGTGTGTATGCATCAAATCGCCCAACGTGGGGAACACCTACACCCTGAAAGAGTCTCATACTATACCAAGTTAGCCGGGAAAACAAAAAAAAATTGAACTTAAACAGGAACTGTATAAAATTTGAAACAAATGTGTGTGAATGTCTGTGTGTATTTTCGACGAAAACTATCTTTAAGATACAGCGCGCAATAAAAACGGTTTCAGATGCAAAGAACTGGTATATGAAATTCGAATTTTGAAATTTTGATATGGAGATATAAACGAAAATTAAATTATGTTGTCGCAATCTTTCAAAGTTATTGTTTAAGGTCTTTGGCGTGAAACGCACCTAAAGATTTTCCTTGGAGTGCTTCTAGCTCGTAGATATTTCTACCTAACGCCTTAACAATTCGACATTTCGTGAATTTACGACAAAATTTCGCGTTGATATTTCGCTTAAAATCACTCAAGACGAAGTTCCTTTTATAGACGTCTTGTCCTGGTATAAACGTTATTTCTCTCGATCTTTTGTTGTATTGGCGAGCACTTTTCTCATACGCCTTATGTACATTTTCTTTGATTTTATCGCGTAACAGTTGCAGTTTTTCTGGGCGTCTACAGGCTTCTATTTCTGTATCTTCTAAAGCTCCTAGTTTTCGAGCAAGTTCATAGTCACAGCCATGACTATACATGTGCTGACCAAACAACGCGAAGTATGGACTAACTCCTGTGGATTCATGCACAGAGCTTCTTAAAGCACATTCTATTTCTGTAAGGTATAAATCCCAATCTCTGTGGTCTTCTTGAAGATACGCGCGAATAGCTGCAAGTACAGATCTGTTGACACGCTCAGATGCGTTAGATTGCGGAGCATGATACGCAGTTTTGAGGTGCCTTATCTTATACGTATTGACCATGGCCTGAAAAATTTTTCCCACGAATTGTTTACCATTATCGCTATGTATAATTTCGGGCGTTCCGAATTTATGAAATATCTCTCGAACCAAAAATTCAACAACGTTTGATGCTGTTGCCTCTTTCATGGCCTTCAAGAACATAAATTTAGAAAAATGATCAACTACAATAAAAATAAAAGCATTGCCAGTCTTGGACCTTGGGTACTTTCCCAAAAAATCAATGTACAGTTTTTGAAAGGGTCTAGCGGTTACTACCTCAGCACCCATACTAGGACGCAATATCTGATTTTCTGGTTTGGTCTCTTTACATGTGTCACAGTTTCGAACGTAATCCCTAACTTGAATTGTCATCCTAGGCCAGTAGAAAAATTGACGTAATCTATACAAAGTTTTAGCAACACCGCCATGTGCTGCCGTAAAGCAATCGTGTGATTTTGAAATCAAATTAGTTGTCATACTTTCGGGGACCCACAATTTCCAACAATTTTCGTCTATTTCACCCTGGCTTTGATCTACGCGTTTAAATACTTTTCCCTCACAAGTTTTCAGATCAGGAAGACGATTTTGGTTCTTTTGAATAGTTTCGATCAATTCAAGATATTCGGCTGAACTAAATTGTGTGGATTCAGGCTCTAAAAAATTTTCATACGAGAAATCTTCATTTTCTATTGCCTCAACTGCGCGCGATAAAGCATCGGCAACGACGTTTTCAGAACCCTTGCGGTGTTCTATACTGAAACTAAACCTTTGCAACTCTAACGACCAATGAGCTAGACGTCCACTTAAATCTTTCAGATTCATTAACCATCTAAGGCTAGCATGATCTGTGATGATGGTGAATTGCATCAATTCGACATAAGGCCTAAAACGTTTCACAGCCAAAACAGCGGCTAGACATTCTCTTTCAGTCGTGCTATAATTTCTTTGGGCTTCATTTAGTTTTTGTGAATAAAATGCAATTGGCCTATCACTTTTCTCATCGTCAATTTGAAATAATACTGCCCCAATTCCTAACTGTGAAGCATCGCACTGAATGTAAAAAGGTCGCTTGAAATCTGGATGAGCAAGGACTGGTGCAGTTGTCAAGGCTCTTTTAAGCTCATTAAATGCTTCAATCGCTTCTTCAGGCATGTGAAATTTTGTTCCCCTCTTTTTTAAGGTATCTGTAAGTGGAGCAGCAATGGATGCAAAATTCTTAATAAACCTCCTATACCACCCTGCAGTACCTAGGAATCGACGCATATCTTTTGGTGACTTCGGCATCGAGATTTTCGATATCGCCACAACTTTGTCGGGATCTGTCCTAAGTACACCTCCACCTACGATAAAACCGAGGTATTTGAGCTCCTTGAAACAAAATTTCGACTTCTTTAACCCTATTGTCAAATTAGCTTTCCTTAGACAACTAGCAACGTCGCTCAGCACTTTTATATGGGTCTCGAAATCTTTAGAGATTATTAACAAGTCATCTAAATAAACATGAACATTTCCTTTAAGATTTTGTGGAATTATTTTATCCATTAAACGACATAATCTTTGCGCCGCGTTGCAAAGACCGAACGGCATTACGACAAATTGGTATAGGGGGCGACCGGGAACAGTGAATGCAGTACATTTCTTGCTATTTTCGTCCAACTCAATTTGCCAGAACGCAAACTTCAGGTCCACACTACTTATGAATACCGTCTCGTCGATTCTGCTTAGTATTCCCTCAATGTTTTGGATAGGGTAGGCGTCCTTAACTGTTCGTTCGTTTAACTTACGCGCGTCTAAGCAAAATCGATTTTTATCGGGTTTCCTAACCAATGTGGTCCGATTACTCCAGGGACTTTCGCTAATTTCAATAACGCCTAGTTCAAGCATTTTATCTACCTCACAATACAACAACTCCTGCACCGCCGGTGAAACTGGATAGTATCTATCTTTAACGGGTTCCGCGCCTTCAATCAGGGTTATTGTGTGTTTTTCCAAGTGTGTGCGCCCTAAGCCATGTTTTTCAAAGGTTAAAAATTCATTTTTTATGTTTTCAAGTTTTTGTAGTTGTAAATCAGTAAGATCATGCTGCAATAAATTTTCAGATTCGATTTTGACCGATTTTTTATCTGCTTCTATTGCCACTTCAGCTACCCCGAGAATATTTGGCGCGAGCTCAAATTTTCTCCAGAAATCTATGCCTAGATACAAATTTTGCTCCAAATCTGGGCAAATATAAAAAAGAATTTCTCGAGTGATATTTTTATAAGTTACAGGTAATAAAACCTTGCCAAGAACGACGTGCGCATTACCTCCAGCGGATCGTATGCGTGAAAAATATTTATTATGGGAAATCCCAGACTTTTCCAAAAATTCTCTACTACCATGCCCTAGCAAACTGACCGAAGCACCTGTGTCCAGTAAGCCTCTAGTTTTCTGCCCATCTATTTCAACGTCAGCGTAGACACGTGAGTCTAATTTATCGACATTTCTAACTGAATCGATCACTAATTTTCGCGTTTGTTTCCGCAGTCTAAACCTCAATCTTGCGTTTTGTATTTTTTTCGAAACTACCCTCATACCATTGACTTGTTTTTCGCCAAAAATCTTTTCGCGTATTTTTAAATAATTCCTCCATCTTTCATCTATTGGTTTTATACTTTTAAGATTACATTTAACCTCATCTTTTTCTATTTTGTCTATTTTATTTTTATTGACTAAAATTGATCTTTTTTTGCTGTATTGGACGAAGGGGTTTGTCGTGACTCGCTCGTCCCTGCCACGCCCCGTTTTAAGTTTTCCCCTTTACATTTCGGACATGTCGGCGTTTTCGCTCCCTCGAGACCACATTTATAGCAAAAAGTGTTTCGAGGTGCAAGGCAGTCAATAAACGAATGTCCAGGCTCACGACAATTCCAACAAACCAATACGCGTGCAGTATTACGAGTCATTGCATACTTTTCATTTTCAATGGCATCTACAGAATCGAATACATCTTTTTCATCAATACTTTGTTGTTCCTGCTCATAGCAAACTTCACTAACGTGTGCTCTAGCACTGTACCGAGGCTGCGGCTGTAAATTTTGAAATATTCGCCCATCACGCCTTGGAATAGCAGCTTCCGCTTCATGGCATTCTTTTCTCAGTTCTTCTACTAGAGTAACTTGACTCGAAAAAACTTGAAGCCGTAAACTCTCGCGAAGATTACGTTTAAGGATCTTTACCATATCATATTCTGAAATAGGACCTTTCAAGCGCGACCTAAGTTTTTGCATCACATGAAAATAGGAATCAATAGATTCTACTGCCAGTTGTCTTCGCTCTACAAGATCACGCATAAATTCAAAATCACTATTGTTGCTCTGAAACTGTTTTACCAATGCAGATTTTAATGAAATCCAATCAGGTACATGATTACCCCGCACATACAACCAATACCATTCTTTCGCTTGCCCAGAAACTAATCTATGGAAATCTCGTAAAACTAACACCCAGTCTACTCGATAATGATTTTGCAGATATTCTATTCTAAAAATGAAATCTTCTACTGTCATTTTGTTGGGGTCGCCATCAAACACAACATCCCACTGGTCAACTCTCGGCACGTTATATGGAAGACGATAATCATTATTATTATAAGCGGTGGTGGTATTTTGCCAATGGTTGCCTTGATTCGATTGTCCTGTATATGTGTTGTTTCTAGGTGGACGATACTGAGCACCACCAAAATCAACACCTCCACTAGCTAAATATGGATTTTGCATACCTAACGTATGATTATTTGAAGCGCCTAAATTTCCCTGCGTGGAATATGCCCCACTAATATTTTCATTTGGTCTATGACCTTGATAGTACCTATCTGCATATCTGTGGTGCGAATTTGTTGGCAAATTATCTTGTCCTTGTATATAACTGTGTTGTTGAGGTATGGAAGCATTTGGTACAGATTGGGTTGCAGAAATATGTGCCGCTTGTAAGGGTCGGATCAAGTCATTAATCTCTTTCATAAAATTTACAAAACTAGACTTCATGGTTTCTTCTAATGCACTCTGTTGAGAGGCACGAACAGATTCATGAGCTTGTGCAACAGCCAGATTTATTGCGGAAACAACTTCACTGCTCAAAGCATTATTTTGAATTCTGTTATTTATCGGACCAGCTCTGGTATTTGATATTTCATTTGCATTAACTTGCGACAAATTTAAATTACTTTGTAAATTCGGTGGAGGTCTAGTCAAATCAGGAATAGAATTTGAATTTCGATTGGCGATCAGATTTGGCCTTTTAGATATTGCCCCTAAACTATTTCTAGAAGGAATGTCTTGTGCTCTTATATCTGCTAAATTTGCATCTGCTGAATTTGCATCTGCTAAACATGCAGCACCTTCAGAGTTTTGAACTGGCCGTTGGATAGAGAAAGATAAATCTCTGAACGTGTGGCCGTCAAAAATTGAATTAGGAGGCGAGTGCTGTACTGGCATCCTCGGATCGACAAACTCAAAATTCTCTAACTGTTGCCTATTAGTATCTGTCAATAAACTTCTTCTAATTGCACGGTTGCGTTGTTCCTTTTCCGCACTGTTCATTTTAAATTTCACTAAAGTATATTTTTTTTAATAGTATTGTATAATTTTTCCAAAAAAAAAAATTTCTACAAAATCTTTAATTTATATTTTTGTTTTCCAAAACAAATTTCAAATATTTCCTTTAAATAGTGTTTTCCAACAAAAAAATTCAAATAAGAAGCTTTTATATTTAAATTTTATATAGATAACAGGAATAATATGAATTGGGGTACTTTAGGGATAAATCAAGAAATAAATTAAGCTGCATTTACTACGCTAAACAAAAACAAAAAAAAAATCTTGACAAAATTGTGACCGCCACAATAATATACACAACTTAGAAAAACCGTGATCTCCAAAAAAAAATTTTTATTCATTAGTCATCAATGCATCGTAGTTTCTATAAAAAAACTAGGCCATTGATTAAATAAAAAAAAAATAACCGCAATAAAAAAAATCACAAAAATTTTCACACAAAAAAAAATCACCAAAAATAAATTTTAAAAATTTTGGTTTTAAAGTGTATCGTCCGAAGTCTTCAGTCTACACCTTTGCAATTGGCATAGTGATCAAAAGTTCACTGCCAAGTCAAAAGTGCTGAAGCAATTCAGTTCTTCACAGGAAAAATCAAAAAAAAAAAATTTATTTTCAAAATTTCTCAAAATAATGATTTGTCTTATGCCTTCAATATATGAGATGCAATTGGCCTTGTAAACAAGCGTTCACTGCTTAGTCATCTCTAATGAAGCAAATAAGATTTACCACTTTATTTTGGAGCACGGATCCACAACTCTAATTCGCGTAAATAAATTTTTACGAAAAAAAACTATTGGTGTCATCAGCACAAAATCTGGAGTTAGATGTTTTACTCCTTAAAAAAGATAACTTTCAAAAAAAATCACAGCATTGGGCGCCATTATTGTTATGGCGCACCCTAGAGATTTAGATGTCCCTATCTCCATGCTAATTATATTCCATTGGGCGCCATTATTGTTACCTACCCCTTAGTTATCGTATCGGAAGTGTCTGTCCGGCATAGCAAGCTCAGTTAATGCGTGGGCGTAGTTGTTCGCCCTTTGACACTTCCGATCGTAGGACGGACAATAAAAAAAATCTTGTGCCAACGGACACTTTTAGTTTAAATCAAAAGACAGACAAATCACAACAATACTATGGCGGTAATTACCTGCAAAAATTTTATTTTTGTTCAGGGCCGATGTCATACCCTTTTCGCGTACCCTCCCTTCCATGGTGGCTAATTTTATTTTTTTGAGCCACCCCAAATTTTGGACTAATATGTCAGGCACGTAAACCTCTACAAATTGGTCTTTTATCGCAGCATCATTACTTTTTTATTATCCCAGCAGTTCCCCCAAAACGAGCCTTTAGCCATTCATACCCATTTTTCCAAAACCACAAAAAATCATAAAAGAAAACCGAAAATAATAGCCACAAAAAAAAATCAAAGAATCCTTCAAAACATTTTTGACGATTTCATAAACTTTTCACTTGACCAAAAATGAAGCAAATATAGCACTTTTCAAAAAAAAGAACCACACTGAACTCGCTTTTCTTTTCACAAAAAAAAAACTATTTTTTTTGTAGAACACCCTAAATTTTAAGTTTTTTTTTTTTTTTCTTTTAGACAATTTTTTTATCACGCGCCAACGATTACCCTAAGTTTTCCAGAACTACCAAAATCCGTAAATTTTTAATTAAAAAGAAAGATGATGAAATTCGTTTGACTGAGTAAATTTTACTTTACAATTTTATTAAAAAAAATTAAGTTTTCTTAAATTAGGATTTCGATATTTTTTTTTTTATAGGGCACTTTCATTATATTTCTTAAAATAGAATCAAAAAGAAATTAAACTTTATAATCAGCAGTATTAATTTTTAACAAAGCAAAAACATTAACAAACCATAAAATAACAATAATCTCAAAAAAAAAACAAAGAGAAAAAAAAATATTTAATTCTAATACTTAAATATAATTTAAATAAAAAAGCTAGAAATTATTTCTTTTTCTGAACAATTTCAAGAAAACACTAAACTAACCTATACAACCTAAATTTTGTTACCCTTTATAAGGCTTTCAATAAAAAAAACTCAAATATGATTTAATTTTGAAGAAAAACAACCCTACCTCGAAAGAGCTCTCTAAAGGGATAATGGGGGTTTTCAAAAATTGTTCATCTCAATATTCAAAAAGAAATTCCTAATGGTTGTATAAATTTTACATTAAGAAAAACTGTACTACAAAAAAAAAGTTTGGCTTTTAATTCTTATTCCTATCTAATTTTTCTTTAATTTTATCAAAAATTTCTAGTTTTAATTTTTTTTTTATATTTTTGTTTTTTTTATCTAAATTTTCCTAATTTAATTGTTATTTTTTTATTTTAAATAAATCCTTTGAACTTATTTTTACTTTAATTTTTAATTTTAATACAAAATACGCGAAAGCAATAAATCTTTCAAAATAAAGCCACTTAGCTGGTACTCCTTCAATCCAGGAAAAAATATACAGGATCCTCTCAGGACTCGTTCAGGATCTTTGTTTTCTGCTTTTTACGCAAAACTTCTCTTTAGCTGCATCCGTGGATAATTAATCCCATATAAAAACTATATGAATTTTTGTGCCTTTTTACTGCGTTCTTTTTATTATTTTTGTCAGAAAATTTAAATTTTTTTTTATTTTGTTTTTATATGTTTAAAATCGTTTTGTTTTAAATCATTTTTGTTTCACTTTGAAACAGGCATAAATTTGTTTCGTCACAATGTCCTTTGCGGATCTTTACTTTATGTGAACACTATTTCTTCGTACTTTATTAAAATTTTTACTTTTAATTAATAAAATACTTTTTATTTTTATTTTTCGTTCACTTCGATCTCACGTAAATAAACTTCGCGCACTTGCAATTTCAAAAGTTTATAAAAATGTTTTAATTGATTTAATTTTTTTAAATTTTAAATGTCCTTTTACTTGACTTGGACAATTGCAAGGATTACTTCACGATTTTATTTTATTTTTTTTTATTTCAAAGGAACTGACGAAACGATTTAAATTTAAATGCCCGACGATTTATACTGCTAAAAACTGACTCACACAATCTTTCAATCGAACTTATTTCATCACCTTCCTTTTCGTTTAAAAAAAAAATCGGGATAAGATGTTGGTAGTTCTGAAAATTACGTGATTGCCTATCGGGTGATCGTAACAGTTCTTGGGGTTAATATCCTTAGCTAAAAGAGCCTTGGAATTCAATTTTTTTATACATAGGCTAATGCATTGGAATTTTTTATAAATAGGTTAAGAATAGCGAGTTTCGTTATTTTGGCTATGCATAAACTAACCGTATTTGAAATTATTTATATTTTTTTGCATGAGTTAAATGAAGAAATTTGATTTTCTTTTTTTTAAAACTTCTCATAAATATTTTTTTATGTCCTTGGCATACCAAGGATGTCTTTGACCCCAAATTACCGAAACATTATCTACAGAAAAAATATCTGGAACCGAAAGCGTAATGAAACATATGATTTCCCAACCATGGTATCAGGCGCGAAGACGCATATGACTGCAACAAAAAGTTCAGTGTGTTTTCTAATTGATCTCAACAAAAAAAACTTCTAACTCTTTTGTTTTGATTCTTTCTAATGCAATGCACACGTACACGGATCATTGCAATTTGACCGTCGCGTGTGTGTATGTGTGTATTAGTGCAATAAAAAAAAACCTTTTGGTTATGGCCTCGCTCATTGTTTACATTTTTTTTTGCAGACTTTTTTTGTTTTGCTTGTTTTTTTGTTTTTACCCCACACAGTTTTTTTAACATAGTTTTTAACTACTAAGCATATAAAAGAAATTTTTGGGCAATAACAACAACAACATGGCATATGCAAAATTGACTGCACATATGTTATGAAGAATTAATCTGCTGTTCATTCTTCTTTGTGGCAAATTAGTATCTTTTACTTAAGTTAAGATACGGTTTATCGATATGTATGAATTTTTTAAAATGCGACAGACACACGCTACAGCTTTTTGTAAACTTTGCTCTTAATAAGTAAATAGTAACAAATAGTCCTAAAATTATGCAACATTTTTTGCATGAAAATGCTGTTGCAATACAAAGCAACTAACATTTAGGAAGTCGGCCTTATTGTCAATAACTTCTTTTGGTCACCTTAAAAATGTCTTAAACCATTAGTAAAACTGATCTGAAAAAAAGAAGAAAAACTTGAAATCAAAATTTGTAGTTTGAATAGACGTCTCCGAAAATTTGTGTGCAAATCTCTTGACCAAATTATTCGTGCGTATAATGTGTTGTCTTGGCTCCTTCACATACATACATATATTGTCATTTCGGTTATATGTCTGAATGCATGTCCGTGTGTTGTTATTTTTTCTTCATCGTCTGCATCATCTTCCTCTATTCTCTTTCATGCTCATCATGTAAATTGAGGTTATGTCATTTCTTGGCACAAATAATATTATTATTTAGTCTTTTTTTTCTCGTCATCGTCGTTTTTTCCCTACTTAAGAGAATGTCCCTGTCCATGCCCATGTTGTTTTTGCTTTAAACAATTGAACCGTCAAGTTTTTGTGTCAATCAATTTGGTACAGATTGTTGTTGCTTGAACGAGTAATGGGTTCATTATTTGCAAATTTCAAAATGTTCTCCTTGAGGGTTTGGCGAACGAATTTTCTTTGTTTGTCAACTTAATTTGGAAATTGAAAATTTATTGAATTTGTATGTACATAAACAAGATGGACATTTTTAGAACGGAGAGAAAAAAAATTGTATTGAATTGTTAAATAATTGAGAAAAAATGATATGCTTTTCAATTTCAATATAATAAACACACATTCTTATGGACTTTTGGGGGCATTACTTAATTCAATTGAAAGTTCTTTGTGAAAAATAAAACTGTTCAATAATTCAACTTCTTTCCTTCAAATTTTAGGAAATTTTTTTTTGGCATTTTGTTCCCCGAAATGGACTTAGGCCACTTTCAAAATAAAAGGCTCATATATTAAGACAAAAATTTGTCCTACTTATTTTACTATGTTAGGATTGGGGTACGACTTTGCACAAAGCTAAAATTATTTTAACATTTTGCCATGTAGCCAGGTAAAATTATATGCAAAAAAAATTATATATTTTTCGTTTCCTTTTTGTTTCACATTTATCATTGTACCAGGGATGATAAATGAGCTTTCTATTTTGTACCAAATAGCAAAAAAAGTACTGTCCAAAAAGTACTAAGATTATTTAATACATTTGTTGTCAAATTCTGACCATTGGGCGATTCTAGTTAAGAATTAATACGTTATTTAATTCTTTGAGTTGTCCGAACAAAGTTAAGTTAAGTATTCGTTCTAGTGTAACATAGGTGTTTGAACACATCGAATATGCTGTCACCCCAAAAATGCAGCTTTCATTAAGATTGTTTTTTCATAAAAGTTGGTAAAATACTTTGTTTGAGTTAATTTTTATCAAGGTTTTATCTAAGTATTATCTTCTAAAGCAGTTTTGAATCATTCGAATACTTGTTCCCTTTCCGAAATATGTGTCTGCCTGCCGAAAAGTATTTGATTATATATTTGTCGATATTCGAAATTATTCGGACATTTTGGTCTGGATAAATTTACACGAAAAAAAAACCTTTGGAACTGCTTTATTTCTACATAGTAAATTTTACTACAATTTCAAGTTGATATAGTGACAACTCCCTTATAAAATGAATTTTACCTTATCGATTTAGAATTTTCGAATATGATAAAAATTTATGAATTGCGCCAGCTAAGAATTTTAACGTTAAAAAGGCTTTCAAAAAATGATATTATACTAAAGATTTTGTAAAATCTCAGATATGAAGCATAGACTTGGGAATGCAATGGTATTTTTTTGGACCAAAAATTTTTCATTTATTTATGAAAATCCTTATTTCCAGTAGGTACTACATAAAAATTTAGCAAATACTCCGCCTCTGAAAAACTATAAAAAAATATGTGGGCACTATCCACAAGTGTAGGAACTATATCCCAGAAAATAATTGTGTAAATCGATATTGGTTCAAAAGTTATTAACAATATAGTACAGTTTTTGGTAGTTTTACCTAAAAAAGTTTTGCGGGATTTTTGCAAATGAGTTATTTTATAGATTTCGATGTGCTCTTTCAGAATTTCAACTTTGCTACCTCGAGTCGTGTTCGTTCGCCCCACCATATTGGAAAAATGGCATCCAAAATCAGTTTTTTACAAATATCTCTTTAACGGTTACAAAATATTGTTGTGCAATATTGTAGCTTATACAATTTTCTATAAAAAATTAGCTCTTAATTGTTTCCGTACGACTTATAACTCAGGAGATATCCTTATTCAAAATTTGGAAAAAATTAGTAAATTGTGCATGCCGCTTATGAGTGGGCACAGTGATGTGTTGAGCTTTAAATTACGATAACTCATGAACGGTGAGTCACACGTCCAAAGTAAAAACACCTATTTATAGGAAATTACTTCCATTATAAGCCTCATTTAATTTTCACATGACCTATAGTTTACGAGATATTTTGTCAACAAACCTAAAATTTAGAAAAAAACCGTTTTTCAAAATAGCTTCAAAACGGTTCGTTCTAGAAAAAAAAAAAAAAATTTATCGCATTTTGTAGAAAGTTCAATTCTCTTTAAGGGTCTCTCCGGACTGTTTTTTCGTTCGACTTACCGTTCATGAGACATCGCGTCTTGAAAATTATTCAAAATTGAACATTATACTATGCTCCATACTATGTTCAATTTTGAATGATTTTCAATTCGCGATATCTCATGAAGGGTAAGTCTGAAGAAAAAACAGTTCGGAGAGACCCTTATAGGGAATTGAGCGTTCTACAAAATGCATGAAAAATTTTTTTTCTAGGACGAACCGTTTTGGAGCTATTTTGAAAAAATGTTTTTTTTCTAAATTTTAGGTTTGTTGAAAAAATATCTCGTAAACTATAGGTCATGTGAAAAAAATAAAATCCAGCCAAGATGGCGCACTTGAGAAATTTTTGCCCATTAACCTTACAGTATATTTTTTTCTGAAAAAATTCAAGTGATATTTTCCTGACTGTAAAGTTAAAAAAAATAAAAAAAATTGGTATTCGAACCGGGGATAGATTACAATTACAAACTTGTTAGACCTCGACACCACTTACCTGTATGACGAAAAGCATTAAATTTGTATATTAAGCACATGAGTGTCCAAGATTAATATTTTTACTTGAATTATAAAGTAAAAATGGTTATATTTACATATCGTCGGGTTAAAACTACAACTAGAATTCTACATATATTGATGTTTTGAGTTAAGTATACAGACACATGAAGAAAAAATGGATCTATGCCCTAGTCTAGTTGGTTTTGTGAAATGTAGTCGCCATCCAATTTTATATACAGAATAAAAAGTAGAAATCTGCAAATGCCATACAAAAAACAAATTTCAAAAAACTTAAAACATAAAAAATGTAGATGTCTAGTTGTAGTTTTAACCCGACGATATATTTTTCTGATATTTAACTGACTGTAACGCTAAAAAAAAATATGAAACGAACTGACCGCACTAGGGTTCGAACCGCGGTCCTTCCGTGTGATGGATAGAAAAAAAAATTATTTTTGCTTACAAACTTGTTAGATTTCTACACCACTGACTTATATGTTAAGAGGTATAGAATTTGTATACGAAGCAAATGTCTATCCAAACACAAATATTTTTACTAGAATTATAAAGTTAAAATGGATATACATTTTTGTGGCTAAAAGCATAATTTACATTTTTCTGGCTAAAAGCATAATTTACTCTACGAAAAGGATTCACTAAATAATTCATACCTATGTTTACTTATGTTTGAATTTTAGTGTTTATTAACGGCTTTAGTTTTTTACTATTCGAGTGGAGTAAATATTATGCCACTCATTTTGCACCGTGTAACATTATGGAACATTTTTTAAAAGTTAGTTTGTTGGATACCCCCCGGTTACGCTTTGAATCCTACCAAAACAAACCTCTATGGATACATTCAGTATGGAAAGGGACGCTAACCCACATGCCATGTTAGAAAGCCTCTATTGTTTAAAAAAAAATTCCTCATATGTATTTCTCATATTTCGAAATAGGAAGACGAAATGCTTCTCCCTGTGCATACAGATATATCTTGTCTCGAATTTGGTTGGCTCAGAAATAGCTAAAGACTCTGTGATTCATTTCAACTTGTCAGTCCATTTCGCAGTAGTAAAAATAATCATTGTTTATTTAATTCCGAATGAGCGATAATATTTCCGCGTTGGGCGCCATTTGTAATCGTGAAGTACTGTTTTAATCAAGAGGCTATAGAAGCAAATTTTCATACTTACTTGGCACATAAGTTTTAAGTTAAGAAGATTCTGAACTAAATTGAAATTGACAACCACAAGTAAAAACTGAGCAAGAGGCAAAAAACCCCACTGCATAACATCTTACCCATATTTGTACTTTTGATGAAACAGTGCAATGCGCATTCCAACAAATTTTGCACAAATTGAAAGTACAAATACAAAATTTTTTGGTAAAATCCCAATGGTAACCATGATGGAACATGATATTTACAAAATCAAAAGAAATTTGTATTGGTACTGATTTTTGTCCTTGTGCAATGTGTACTCCTCGTATGTTGTACGTAGACAATTTGAAAATAGGTAGTCGAAATCTCAATGCATCTTATTTAAGATGACGACTTCAATACTCCAAATTTCAATGCTGTAGCATTTTCTCTTCTGTGCTCATGAATATTGAAATGCGTCAAAACTAAAGCAAATGCCAACAAAGTTAATGAAGCATCCATTCACTCAATCACAATTTCTGCTTAACAGAAAAACTCATCTATTCCCTAACTATTCCTCCCTTAACTCTTTTGGGAATATCAATTCCAACATTTTTGCGAGAAAATCAGCAAAGAAAAAATTACAATTGAAAATTCAGTACAATATCAAATGCAATTCCAAAGACGAAAAGGATTCACCACTTTTTTCCTCAATATCTAAATGATGGAATGTTGATTCCATGTATAAATGTATGATGAGTGAGTTGTAGTTTCAAAGCATGTTGGAATTAATGTGTTTATGCAATTTTGTTGGTAATGGCTTCTTATTCCAAGAAAAGCGCAGGCAGCATTTGAGGAATAGTTAAATTTTGATAATAATAGCCTTGAAAGACCCACAATAATTAGTATAGACAAACAGATGAGTTTTTGCTCGAAATTAGCAAGAGAAATATTTGGCGCTATCATTTTACTCGTGGCTGAATTCTCATATCAGCGATGATATCGATCATGACCATGTGCTGATTACACAGGCCCACAAAAAAAAAAGTACCATGCGCGAAAGATCAGACCACCTGAACTTTATGTTTTCGGGGTCGCTGAATCCGAATATGGTGCCAGAATATCGAAGTTGGTTCAGATTTTTTCAGAAATCAGCAATTATGCTGAAAAATTAGAGATTTTTTTCAGCATTATTTCTGATTTCTGAAAAAACTCGAGCCAACTCCGCTATTCTGACTCCATATTCGGACTCAGCGACCCCGAAAACATAAAGTTCAGGTGGTCTGATCCTTCGCGCAGGGAATTTTTTTTTTGTAGTCCTGTGCACAGGCCAAAAAAAAAAAAAAGTACCATGCGCGAAAGATCAGACCACCTGAACTTTATGTTTTCGGGGTCGCTAAATCCGAATATGGTGCCAGATTAGCGAAATTGGGTCGCGTTTTTTCAGAAACCAGCAAAAATCAGTAATTTTCAGCATTATTGTTGATTTCTGAAAAAACACGAACCAACTTCGCTATTCTGGCACCATATTCGGATTCAGCGACCCCGAAAACATAAAGTTCAGGTGGTCTGATCTTTCGCGCATGGTACTTTTTTTTTTTGTGGGCCTGTGTTATCATTTTATCAGACGCGGACAAACGTATAAGAATGTCGGAAAGCACAACCCTAAACTAGAAGTTCGGGAGTCTGACAAGTCCCCAGTACGAACAACTAGAAGTTGCAGTCGGACATCCGACGATAGAAGCTCAAGTGTTCAAGCAATATATTTTCTTATAGCAGAAGTAGAAAGCAGTTAATTTGGGAAGGTATTCTAAAGAAAATCCTTCACTCGTGGCTTTTTTTGGATCGGGCAAATGGCAGTGTTTAGTAAAATTGGGTTTTTGGAATGAGTAGAGTAAATAGAAAATGGTATATGCATCAAATTACTTAGTTCGTGATCCTTCGTTATCAGAGAGTTTGTTCACTCGTTCCAAATTACAGAGATCACTGACATTCTCCTTGGGGATCGACGAGGTTATCTGGCAGACATATGGACACTGTTATGCAATAACGAGTCAACCCTCAAAGAAATTTTTTTTCGACTTATGAATGCAGTTCGATTCTAAATATGAAGTAGTACCTATTCTTAAAAAGCGGAACCAAAATATTGTTAAAAAAGAGGTTGATAACAACAAAATTTGTTTGACATTTTCATATCATTTGTTCTACGACATCTACACAAAAACGTTAATATCTCAAAACTATTTTCGAGTGGGTTGACTCGTTATTGCATAACACTGTCCATATATGAAAGCCAGCAAAACGCTTACCAACTTATAATGAAAGGGTAGTGATGAGCAAAATCAGTATTAGACGTGGATTTGGTAATTTTTCGAAGCCAATACGCTGATATAATTTCAATACAAAAACTAAAGGTCCAAGAGAAAGACTGCCATGGTCTTGGTATTGGTCAAGTTGATAATCACGACCAAGACTGCTATTCGGTCTTGAACATCTCTCAATGAGGGATTTCGCACCTTAGTAATCCAACAGCTTTGGAAAAATGTGGTTCGGAAATATTGCATACAAAAGGCCCTTGCAATTGTTTTTTTAATTTTTTATCCCTAAGGACAAGATCGACACCGAGACAGAGGTCAAGACTTAATGCCCAAGAACAAGACCTAGACTAAACATCAACACCAAGATCAAGACTCAATATCAAAACTAAGATCAAGAATTAATGTCAAAGATCAAGAACAACACCATAGCCAGCTTGGTCTTGGGTTAAATCATCACTGTGGAAAAGTTCACGAAGGTTTGGAAACCTTAACGTATTGAATTTGCAAACAGCTTAGTGTCCAGAATATTTTTTTCTACAAATTCAACATACATAAATAAGGGGTTATATCCGTCATTGGGTTTGAGTGCATACGCCAAAGGATGGACATGTTTCTATGGTCAGTAATAGAAATTGCTATTGCTGCATTTACCGCATGCAGCAGCCGGCAGGTGGTTGAAAGCAAAGAACCATGGGGTTTGTAGGGTTGCAATCGACCGAGTTGCTGCGGCACGTAATCAATGCACGAATGCTGCTTGGTAGCGTGCCCTGCCAAGAAGGATGTAAATGTGAAAACTAACGAACGAAACAAGGCGAGCCGGTCACATATTAACGTAATTAGTTCAGAGACTCTTTGCTGGCCCCGGCTCGGTCGAACGGTCGGTATGCAAAAGGTCCAATATTTGAGTGCGTGCGGGCAGGTGGTTTTTTGCTTGTACGACGATGATGACGACGACGACGCATGTTACAACTCATTTGATAGTGGGTCAAGGGGGAAGATTACAAAAACATACATACATATTTGCGTACTACATACATATGTACATACATACGCTAAACATATGGTGATGTGTGGTAATGGGAATTGCGGACAGAATTATTATGTCATTGTTGGCTACTTGTAGTGAGTACATTCCTATGTATGTAGGTGAGTGAGAGAAGTGAGTCATACATTGGTTAGGTTTCACTGCTGACCATTGTGGTGGTCCATACGTCCGTCTGTCCGTCTGTTCGTCCATTCTGTCCACTGTCTGTCCCTGTCGCTGGTGTGTGCTTTTTAGCATATGAATGTGTTTGGAATTTGTGCCATAATTGAAATGTGATTATAACTTGGATGAAGTTTTTAGCATCTCATGTTCATCGTTGGAGTAGAAATCGTTTGGATTTTCAATTGTCACTAGCCAGCGCTGACGGTGCGTTGACGAACTGACGATAGAAATTTTGATGAATTTCACTCTGCTCATGTACTCAGGTATATTTGAGTACATATACACTATTGCAAGGTATTAATGGCATTGGCTGACATTGTAAAATTCTTTTGTCTTTGTTTGTGTTCTTAGTAGAGCATTTTATCGGATTATTCCATATTTGAATGTATTGGCTTAAGATATCTAGCGGTTTCGTGTTATTAGCATCCATTGTAAAGGATTGATTGAGGCGGTAAACTGTTGTAGAGGTATACATGTCCAGATAAAAGCTGACGGCGTGAGGAGAGGTATAGAGTAGTTATGTATGGTATTGAATGGGATATCGAGTTTGTGAAAAAAAAAAATATAGAAATGACTTATATAAAAACAAATTCTGTTCGAATAACATAAACTTATTTGCCTTGGAAGTGTAGCACTACCATTCTTACTTTCCGAAAACCACACAGCCCTCTAGTGGAATTCATAATGCAACAGAGAATTTAATAGAACAAACGACCCTTGAACAAGGTTGTTGGATTAAGAAATCCAAGAAGAGTGAAAGTTGTGGAAGGATAAAAAGTCATCGCAACGAATCGCATCATATGGAGACAATTAATTATGGCCATATGCTTTCTTTATGTAGATGAAGATGTTTCGTGTCAGCCCCATATTGCCACTACTTAAACCAATGCTCAGAAGAAAGGCTCTTCAAATGCTATGCACTGGCGACCAAAGAAAGAATAATCCCGATAGTGCGATGTTCTACTAAACACCGTAGCAACGCTATAGGGATAGGCCAAATTATGCGCCCGCATGCTGCAAGAGGTACATATACGTACTGATGGAACCAACTCATAAATTTTTCTGGAGCAAATTCTATTATAATATCTATAAAATAGGGTGATAGACCTAAGATATATACAACGATGTTCGAGAAAGTCGATAGAAGAAACACACAACATTCACTTTATCGCACGAGGTTGATTTCCGTCTAGCAGCTCCAATGTTGTTTTTGGAGCCCCGGCCCTGGTAGTCTTCAGATCAACAGGAGTATAGTATTTCTTTCACCGTTTCAGACTACCTAAGCATTTGAAATTTGACATTTTTCGACATACCGAACACATTATCTGTCCACCTAAGGTTTGCTTGAATCGATATGCCCAGAACGGCAAGAGTTGCTGATCTCATTATGCCTACGTTGGTCATATAAAGGGATGGAGAGGGACAACCCTCCTGTCTGTGAGACGACAAAGAGCATTGAGTCTTGCTAGCGTTGAATTTGACCCAATTAGCACGACCTCACTCGGAGATTGCTTTAAGGTCATCTGCAATTGTCACTCATATACCGCCATTTTCTCTCAATCTCCACAGAGCTTGGATGTTTTTTTAAGCAATAGAAATAAAAAACGCTGCTGTCGTCCGCAAAGGAGTGGATAGAATTAATGTTTGATTACAGCAGGTCATCGATAAAAAAAAGGAAAAAGGACGAGGATTGGATGGAACCCTAGGGAACCCAAGGGAATTCTAGCGTTAATCGAGTATTCATTAGATGTGAACCCGTCTACGACAATACGTATAGAATGCCCTATGCTGAAGCTTCTTAACCAATGAGCAAACTAATCACCGATGCAATTAGTTTTTGAGCGAGAACACACTCGATAAAGAGCTTTAAAAATATCCAGAGCAAGAACCATACTTGCACCAAGAAGGTGAACACATTGGTTCCCCTTTCAGTGACGAACGCCATCATGTAACCAAAAGAGCGTCTCTGCGGAATCAATATTGGCGATCACTAGATATCTTAGTAGTTCGTTGGGCGCTAGGTGCGCTCACAAGCTGAAAGTCTATAACGCTATCCATAACTCTGGAGAGCGCTGAGCTTATGAACACATTCGGCTATATTCATCCAAATGTCAAAGTAGTTTCGAGTCATCTCAAATACCTAATTACCACTAATATGGTACCCAAAGAAAACGAGATGAGCGGTGGATGGTATACTCTGGAAATCACTAAGCGGCGTTTACCGTTAAGCCCATGAATTCAAGTGTTAGATACAAAAGTTCTTTGAAAAAAGTAACATTTGAAGGACGCTCAAGCATTGTAAAGAAACGCCAGCGGTGAAGACAATACATTTTGGTCTTATGTTATCTATGGGAGGTACAAGCCCGCATTATACCACACAAAATGTTATCACTCTCAATACACCAAAAACAAAAACATATGACACATCCGGCTGCTTAAATTTCCGTTGGCTCTTAAATTTTCATTTTGTTTTCACTATAATTCTTAACAAAAACAACAACAACAATAACGCAAAGAGTGTTGCCATCGTTTGCCATTTTTATTGTGCACATAATTTTTAGTTAAAAGTTAAAAGAAGAAAAGTGGCGGCAGCAGCACCCAACAACAAGGACAATAAAATAGAGCTGCAAGGACAAAGTTAAATTTACAGTTGCAAATGCAAATGCAACCTTAAAACAACACACACACATACACAAACAAACACTAAGAAAAAGGTAGAGTTATATAGAAAAAAAAAAAAACATATTATAAAGTAAAATAAAAAATGGCGTACATTTCCAACTTCCTTTTCACTTAAGCGCCACATACTTTGCAGCCATGTTACCGCGCTAGCAAGCAGTCAGCACAACAACAACAACAACAACGCCGCCACCGCCATTTTCTATTTTTCTTACTTTTATTCAAGTTTTTTGTTCTTTTTTTCTTTTTTTTGTGTGGCACATATGCGACATTTATAAATTTATAACCTTAAAATAAAAGAAATGAAATAAAAAGTGAGAAATAGATGAGTAGAAGGAGAAAGAAAAAAACGAATGTATTCTGGAAATCCTTTATTTTGTCGCAGGAAAGTGTTTTTGATGGTGAGGGCAGTAGTTAGATAGCAAAAAATCATAAGGGGGAAACGGTGGCAAAATAAATAAAGTTTGCTATGCTGTCACTGCTGCTAAGGTGAGCAATTTTCGGGACAGTACACAGTGGAATAAAATTCGAAAAATTGTTGATGAGTCAAACATCTTAGGTATGAGCTGAAGGCAATTGTGCCTCTTGTATTATGATCCTTAGAAAAAACATTGGCCATTATTGCAATCATATATTCTCTTGCGATGACTCTCTCACCGATGATTGCTCTTACCGATTTTCCCGATTTTGATTTAATCTGGCCTATATGCGCAAAGCTTCTATTCCTCTAATGTGCTTCTGTAAAATGTGCGCTATTCACCCTTATTTACTTACATAGTTGGATGTCATTCATGTTTTGTTCAGATGCCTGAATGCACCTTTGCTTTCGAGATTCTAGAGTTAAAGTCCTCTTATCATTGACATCATACAAAATTATGGTACGTTTGGATGGTTTTAAATCCATGCTTTAAGCTTGGGACTTATTGTTGAAGTGGAACTTCTTTGGCCACGATAGTGGTGAAATTTCAAGTTCGTGACATTTTTTGGCGATAAATTTTTCGACACTTTTATGGTGATGCAATTTTTGATACTTTTTTGGCGACTAATTTTTCGCCATTCTTTTTTTTATTCGACACATTTTTCGATACTTTTTTGGCGACACATTTTTCGACACTTTCTGGAGACACATTTTCGACACTTTTTTCGGCGACTCATTTTGCGAAACTTTTTTGGCAATACATTTTCGACATATTTTTTGACACTTTTTTGGCAACATATTTTCCAGCAATTTTTGGTGGCACATTTTTCGACTCTTTTTGGAAATCACATTTTTCGACACTTTTTTGAGACGCATTTTTGGCGACAGATTCTTAGACACATTTTTTGGCAACACTTTTTCGAGATACATTTTTCGACACTTTCTGGCAATATATTTTTCGACACTTTTTGGAGACACATTTTGAGATACTTTTTTGGCAACATATTTTCCGAAACTTTTTTGGGCCATACATTTTTCGACGACACATTTTTTGACAACATATTTTTTGACAATTTTTGGCGACACATTTTTCAACAATTTTTCTGGTGACGCATGTTGCAAAACTTTTTTTGGCGGCACATTTTTCGACGCTTTTTGGAATCACATTTTCGGCCCTTTTCTTGGCAACAGTTTTTTCTGCGACACATTTTTGAACTTTTTTTGGCGACAGATTCTTCGACACATTTTTTGGAGACACATTTTTCGACACTTTTTCTAGCAACATATTTTTTGACACTTTTTTGCGACACATTTTGCTGCGATACTTTTTTAGCAACATATTTTTCGATACTTTTTTTTGGCAATACATTTTTCGACACTTTTTTGGCAACGTATTTTGCGAACTTTTTTATAGCGGCACATTTTTCGACCCTTTTTGGAAACGCATTTTTGGTCACTTTTTTTTGCGACGCATTTTTTAAATTTTTTCTTGGCAACAGATTCTTCGATACTTTTTTGGCGACACCTTCTTTAGCGACACCTTTTCCGACACTTTTTGGAGACACATTATGCGACACTTTTTTGGCAACATATTATCCGATACTTTTTTTGGCAATACATTTTTTGACAACATATCTTTTGACAATTTTTGGTGATACATTTTTCGAAATTAGCATTTTGCGAAACTTTTTTTGGCGGCACATTTTTCGACACTTTTTTGGAGACACTTTTTTTACGACACATTTTTGGACTTTTTTGGCGACAGATCCTTCGACACTTTTTTTTGGCTACATTTTTTGGAGACACATTTTTTGACACTATTTCTGGAAACCTACTTTGGGCATTTTTTGGCGACACATTTTTTGACACTTTTTTTTTGTCGACCCTTTTTTTTTACGACACTTTTTTGGACTTTTTTTAGTGACAGATTTTTCGACACATTTTTTGGGCGACACTTTTTGGCAACATATTTTTGACACTTTTTGGCAACATATTTTTGACACTTTTTGGCGACACATGTTTTGACACTTTTTTGACGAGTAAGTTTTCGACACTTTTTTCGACACTATTTGGTGACACTTTTTTTGGCACTTTTTTGGCTTCTCATTTTTCAACACTTTTCGTTTTATCTCGTTGTATATCGCAAACTATACTTTAAAACAAACCGCAAATTTCCTGGATTTTCCCAAAATTCAAGCTACGTATTTTGATAAAATTTGGTTGGTAGAAGCCCAACATAAATACCATATACTGGACGGAAAGTACGTGTAATGTAATGAGTGCCACGCCCATTTTTTACACGTAAGTTGCATTACAACAGAAACTGCATTATGATTAAGACTTAGCAATCCCTTAAGTCAAAATTCAAAAGTATTCGAATAGCTGCATCAGACAAGACTTTGCCAAATCCAAAGAAAAAAAAAAAAATCCTCAATTGATCGAAATAAATAACCCACTACTAAATCGGGTAGAACTAAATATAAGAAAGTTCAACAGTCCACAAACGTAGTTAACATGATGATGTATCAAACCTAAAACTCTACACGCTACTATATAATTTTTGCATAATACTCTCATTACTTTAGCTATCTAACATTTGAGGACTTTTCGAACTACAGTGCAACGTTTCGAAATGCGTAGCGGAAGAAGCACACCTTCACTGCATTTGCGCCATGTTGGCAGACATTTTCTTAACCGGAAGTTGAAGTTTGAATTTTTTTATTGTTGTTATTTTCATTTCGAATACTCGTTCTGCTAAGGTTTTAGGTTACATTTCGTTACGTACTTCACTTTTCAACTCAACCCAACGCCTAACCCCTCCTCTTCCCACCTACATTCTAAATTTGTTGGGTTTTTTTTGGTTGTTTTTGGTGTCGGTAGCTGTGAACTTTTGCATATCGCAACGCCAGACTGCGTTACGTCGCGTTGCGTTGGATTGCGTTGCACCACATCCGCCATCAAGCGGAAGAATTTAAAGTCTGTTGAAGTCGAGATACGCGCGACAGCTCAAGAAATAGTTTTTCATTTCTTTGTTGTAGTTCTTTTTTTTTTTTTCACAAAATTTCGCAAGTTTTGTTTTTTTCGGGAACTAAAAGAAAAAAGCTATTTTCCACTTATATGCCAGAGTGCTGGCATGTTGCTGCAGGGTAGAAGATAGGACCTTTACGAAAAAACTGAAAAAACCGCTCCATCTCTTACAACTTGAAATGCAATACAACGCTGCAAATAATTTTAAATTTTGGCGCGTCGTTTTTTTTAGACAAAAAACAAGAAAGGGCATTTTAAGAAAAAGTGTTGCTAAAAATTGTTACATACTACTAAAGTAAAAAAGTAGTAGTAAAACTTATGGCTGCAACAGCAGTAGCAACTCATGTTAAGTTAAACAGCGCTTCACATGAGCTTGAGCAAATTTTGCATTATTATAAAAGTTTTGCTTTTGCTTTGGCATTTTTTTGCGTTGTTGTTGTTTGTTGGAACCCCCCAGCAAATATTTTGTCATAAGCAACGCGCACGAGTCCTGTTTTTACTACCACTTTCCTTCCTCTTGACAGCATTGTGCCTGTGTTGGTTTTTTTTTTTTTTTTTTTATTTTTTCGTTTACTACCAACAGCTCGCTCGTATGTGGTTTCCATGTTGGCTCTTAACGTTGTTGTTATTGCCATGTTTTTTGTTGTTGTTGCTTTTGTTAAGCTTCTTAAAAATGTTATTTTAGTTGTGCGAACGAGTTAAGCTGTTGCCATGCCATGGCAATGTCATGACAGTTGGTTTGTCTTGACATAAAAAAAAAAAAAAAAATCGCAAAAGGAGTAGCTGCTGCTGCTTCTTTTTAATATGAACCAATGTAGGGAGGTAAAAAATGATTTCGTTGGGAATTGATTTTAAGAGTTTTTAAAGTGTGATTTATATTTAACAATAAATAATTAATATAATATTCCACATTTGAAATTTGAAACGTATGCAGTGTATTCTGCGCTCTGGCTTTTTGTTATAATGTCATTTAAGCCACAGATTAAAGCAGCTTAGGAAAGTATTTTTTCACAACTATTAATGAAAATGAAAGAAATAAGTGTAACAAGACTTCCAAAGCAGTCTTCAAACAGTTGAAAAAATTATTTCTGAAGTAGCTGCTTACAGTAGGTTTTCGGGGTTTGATTTTTTGTCCTCAGCTTCGGGGATCCTTGGTACTTGCCCTTTGAGAAAAGAAATGTCATCTCATGAATAATTTGACACTGTCGACTGAAAAACACTTCCCGAAAAATCATTCAACACATTAAAAATAACTGGTATCTACAGTCCACACAGATATACGGATACAATCCTCACATAAGAACTGTTCCAGAAAAATTTCGTACATTGTTTTTCATCAATAAAAAAATACACAATGAATTTTTAAATTTTTTTTTTTTTTTTTTTATAAACGAGTAGTATCACGAAAATAAATCATCTTAAAGCTGTATATAAATATTTATTTTCTATAACGACCTTTTATATTTTTCCTTGAGACCATTCATTAAGTTTTGTATAGTTGCTTCGTCGACAGTACCGTACGACCTTCGCCACTTATTTCTGAAATCTTCTAAATTTTTTGCAGTTCTTCCGAAAATCTGATTTCATAAGAGCTCAATATCTCTCAATAGGTCGAAACTCTCTCTGGGCAGTTAGGTGGATTCACATTTTTGGAAACAAAATTTACATTATTGCTATTGTACCAATCTATGGTGGCTCTAGAGTAGTGAGAGATTGCTAATTCTGATCAGAACATTAGAGTACCCCAGTGGTCACGAAGTTATTCAAGGCATACATGAATATAAATTTTCGAGTTAAAAAACGGCTTCTCACACCGCAGGTGCATATGGCCTGGGAAACCATATAATGCTTGGGAAATTTTGTGATTTTCTTTTTTTTTATCTGCTCTGTACCTGCGCCTTCTCCGAACGGGTATTAAATTTGTATCCTGGTAGCTGTTTGAAATCTGCCTTAACATATGTTTCACCGTCCATTATGCAGCAGTCAAATTTAGTCAGGTAACATTCATATGAGTCAATCTTTGCGTAATCGATTAAGATTTGGGTTGACATTTGCGATTTTTATGAAAATTTGTGAAAAGTTAGTATTTGACATATATATAATTGTGGTAAAATGATTTTCTTTAATTCCGAAAATTTTCAAGATGGCGGCCATAAGAAGTTCGATCCAACTTTTGCATACTCCCATATTTGAAAATTCATTGGTCGCCGGCTTGTTAATGAGTAAGTGCAGAAAAGTATTAGCTTTTCGAAAAAAAATGTACACTGAAAAAAATTGTTTATTTTACATATACTCTTTTTCTATTTTAAAGCTATTTTGGGGCTTGGAGCACTTTTTTCCCTTTTCTTAGATATTTTTATTAAGTAAATTTTATTATTATTATTTTCCAACCTTCCCAAATTGCGGTATCTTTTGCGGTTATCAAGTCCTGAGTTTTTGAAGTTGTTCAATTTTGTGTTTATCATGAGCGCACGTGCAGCTGCCATATAGGGTTGCCATCTGCCTGGACGGTATTTTTTTCGGTAGTTCCTGGTAAGATTTTTTGTAAAATATTTTTGTAGAATACTTTAACCCATTTCAACCAAGTTTTTGAAAAAAAGCGTCAAAAAGACACATAAAAATGGGATATAATGGATTAAAATGTTCTAGAAAATTGTTCTTTGCTCGATTTTATGTTGGTCTTCTGGGACATCTTAACCCATTATATCCCGTTTTTATGGGCCTTTTTAACCCTTTTTTCCAAAAACTTAATTAAAGTGGGTTCAAATATTCTACAAATATATTCTACTAAAAATCTCACGAGGAACCACTGAAATACAATAAAAAATACCGTCCAGATAGAGCTGGGCGCGGGCCGTGTTATTTTTCGGGCCCCGAGGGCCTTCACTCTTGGGCTACGGGCTCGGGCCTAACCGCAAAAGCCCGAAAATCAGAGGCCCGTAAAGGCCCGTAAATCACGGAAAGATTGGAAGGGTAAACTTGGAAAAAATGTTGTTCTCACGTAAAAATATTTAAGATTTTGTATAAAAATGAGGCTGAGAATGGCAATGGAGTAAGTCAAGTCAAACAAATCATGTATGTGAATATGTAGTAATATGGTTGAATCGGGCCGGGCCTTGACAAAAAATATTCGTGCGTGCCCGGGCTTTTTTTCTAATGCTTGTTTAGTATTCGTGCCGGGCCGGGCCTAATTTTTGAGGCCCGTGGCCAGCTTTGCGTACGGACGGTTGCAACCCTATAATTTAAATTTGGACTGTGATTTTTGATGTTCATGTTTTTTAGCTATATCTGAATATATGAATTCTGTTTCTTTCAGGTAAGTGGAAAAATGACTTCGTCCTTATTTTTTTCTTGATTGCTAAGCGTCTTTATCGTTTGAATTGTGTTCACCAAGTGTTACACATTCTTTTTAATCGTCGTGCCATATAGAAAGCACCCATATGTCGATCTGCAGGATCTTCAGGTAAATCATAATCTTAAGAAACAAAATTATTAAATTATGTATAAAACTAGATCTAAAAAAATATAAGTTAAATCAGCACTCTGAGTTTTATGATAGTCATTCTGAAAAGTAAAACAAAAATATACCTTTATTACTAAGGCTCGCATCTCAGTCGTCTCGAAGACTATATCGCCGGTGCTTACGAAGACTATCTCTTCTTAAAATGCGGACAAGAAAATCCTTTTTTTCAAACTGCGGCGAAAAAGATCTTTCTTGTGCCAATGCGGCGAAGAAAATCACTTTTTACAAAATGCGGCGAAAAAAATATCTTTTTTAAAAAAGCAGCGTAAAAAAACACTCTTTCGATTAGTAATGCAAATTTTTTCGAAAAAAGGGATAGGAAAAATTTCTCTGAAAAAATTATTTTTTCAAAATAATTTCATAATAATTATTTATGTATTTGCATTTTGTAAAAAGTGATTTTCTTCGCCGCATTTTGTGAAAAGTGATTTTCTTCGCCGCATTTAATAAAAAGTGATTTTCTTGTCCGCATATTACAAAAAAATATTTTTTTCGCCGCAACTTTCGGTTGGAAGATTTTCTTCGTAAGCACCGGCGATATATACACTCAGTAATATAAGTGGCGACTGCCGTGATCGAAAAATAACAAAAACAGAAATTGTTGCGTCTCACAGGCGAGCCTTATTTTTTTTTGGGTTAAAGAAAAACAATACATCATGAATCAACTTGTACTTCGTATGATAAATTTTTCTTATTTTACAAATTTGATTATCATTTCTCATATCTAAGATAAGTTCGTATAAAGGTTGTTCCCTTTTTCTTCTTTTTCTTACTATCCAATAATGGTTTTTGAGTGTGTAAGCAGCTCTTACGTAGGGTACTATTTATATTTCGGGAACTGGCAACACTAATGTCAATGGCTAAAATCTGGCGAGACCATAATAAAGTGGGACATATTTTAGCATAAACGTACTCACAATGTTTTGATGCACAAGTGCTACTTATTTGTTTTGCTTACAGTGAGTTAAGAAATTCGGCAAGAAAATGGAAATTTCAAGAGAAGCTTTCCTTTGGATTATTTTTCACAACTTTTGACGTGGAGTATCTCCAGAAGAATGTGTCAATGAACTCAGTTCTCTGTATGGCGATAAAGCACTATCAAAAACCACAGTATTTCGCTGGCATAGTGAATTCAATCGTGGACGTAGTTTAGTCAACGACGAATTCCGTGAAGGTCGTCCAAAATCGGTTGTTGTGCCATAAAACATCGATGCAGTGAATGAACTGATAGTGCAAGATCGTTATGTGACATATTGTAAGATAGAGGCATCCTTGCATATTAGTTTTGCTTTATACAACATTCGATTTTGCATGAACACTTAGTTGTAAAAAAAATTTGTTCTCGTTGAATACTCCATAATTTATCAATCACTCAAAAAAAGGCTCGTCAAATTGAATTTCTTAACTCACTGTAAACAAAAAAAAAAAAAAAAAAATAGCACTTGTACATCAAAACGTTGTGAGTACGTTTATGCTAAAAAATGTCAAACTTTATTACGGTGTTGCTAGATTTTAGCTATTGACATTACTGTTGCCAGTTTCCGAAATATAAAAAGTAACCCTCGTACTACAAAAAGACGATCCATAACTACGACGGTTCTGGGCGACCGGAATTACAGAATTTGGTGCAAAGTTGGATAACACTTCTAAATTATTTACCAAAGAGTTTTTGGTGTGTTTCACTGCCTTGTAGAAGAATGGCTTTCAAATTAACTGGAAATAAAAAAACGTTCCAATATGTTGTAAACCTTGATAGCTAAGATTAAAAGTGCAATTGCTATAAAATGATTATATAATTTGAAAGCCAGAACTTGCTTACTAAATTAAAAAAACAGACAAAATACAATAACTTTTGCTTAACAAACAACATTCTTTTTTGTTCTTCTCGCTTTTAATACTTAATTTGGCATCTCATTCGCACACATGACAACAATATTTATAGAACAAGTACTGCAGCTCTGTTTCAATCACGGGATAATCGTTGACAAATCGCAACCAAAATCAATACAAAAAAATCAAAAAAAAAAAATTTACAAAAGAATTTTCCAAAGGCATGGTGATGTGTAGGGTGAGTAGGGATATGGGGAGTATGAAAGAAAGAGTGAAATAAAGGGGGAGTAAATTGAATTCAAAAGGAGCGCACCAAAAAAGGGGTCACAATTTTAGAGCCAAACAACAAATTTCGAAATTTACTATGGAAAATAAAACGACAAAGCTTATAACAACAACAACAAACACAAGCGCAACTATAAACCACCACATACACACACTTACATACAAGCAAACACACACGTACACGTACACTTATCCACTGAAATAATGCAAACTGCAAGGATTCTTCATGTTCATCTACAGAGTTTTTAGCTTCAGCTGTAGCTCCTCTACACTCTACTTCACTATAGTGAGCGCTGCTTCATTCTCATGGTCGTCCGTCGTCATCGCAGTTGCTGTTTTGTTCTCTCGCTGTGTGCCTGCAGGGAAATTCTTTAAATTGAATCGAATTTCGTTTCGTTGTTTTGTTGGCAAAAATGAAAAACAGAAGAAAAAAAAGTATTTTTTGTTAGAAATTTTTGTATTGTAACATCCTGGGAAAAGGAGTCGTCGTCGTCGCCGTCGCCGTCGTTGTCGTACTGCCTTTGTTATATGTCTCCAATACTCTCTACATTGCCATACTGTTAGCACATTAGGTTGGATCTTATCAAAGTAAGGCTCTGTTATAAGAATTACAAACAAATGAAAGTGGTCTGCTTTTACTTTGCAGTTAATGAAAGCGACTGCCAAGTTTGATTCATTTATATCAGAGGCAAACACAGTGTTAGTTTTAGTGCTGCACTCAGATTCCATCGAAAACTTACCAATTGACACTGAAGTTCCAATAAGCAAATCTCTTAATACTTTCATGCCTAAATATATTGCGTCTGTCACTGGTTTTCTTAATCAAATAGCTGCTTCTAAGCCGTTGGTTGATATCACTTTAAGCAATTTGTAATAAACGTAACAAATAATGGCATCTGCCGCCTGTATAATTACTTTAAGAACGTCTGTCATAATATTAGTAACAAATAATGGCGTCTGCCGCCTCTAAAATTTAACTAAGAAAGTCTGGCATAATATCAGTGTCTTTTGTTTTTTTGGATATTTCGTAATTGTGACTAAAATTATATATATGTACATTATAAAATCATTATCTTCCTGAGCAACATATTTTCGAAAATTATCTGGCATGGAATTTTTTTATCATTTTTATCTATAGCTAATCAAAAAATCTGTTTGGCATCACTAATATTGATTTCAGTTTTATAATTTTATGGTCAGTTGATCTTTTACTAATATGGAGATGATTCTAAGATTTCGTCAAAAATATTTTTCAACTTGAATTTATTTTAAAATCTGTTATTGCTAAAACAACAAATAAATTAACGTCTGCCGCATTTAAAACTGATTTGAACATATCTGCCATAAATTCTTAAGGCCTCAACTTTAATATTTTGTAAATTTTGTTTTTTATTTATTAATGAGTAGTATAACGAACATAAATAACCTTATATAAAGAGAACTAGACCTGATGGCGCATTTCTGGCGCCAGATGTGAATTCAGCGCACCCAAATTACATAAGAAACATCATCCTCTTTTCCAGTCGAAATTTTTTTCGCAATTTGTAGACCAGTGTTATTTATTGTTGAAACAGCGTATGAAATAACGTCGTAATTTTATAAGGTGTTTTTTTTTACTATTTTTTATGTCAAAAATATAAAAATTTTGCTCTATTACATCTGTTATGGGCAAATCCGAAAAAAGGTCAACCAAGAGAAAAATAATAAAGTTACCGTAACAGCGCATTTGCCGTTAGGTGAGCGGGAGCGCCCTGAAATAACTAGGAGTTTTTAATATGCTTCTAAGGGTTCATTCCTTATTCCGGGTTTCTTAAAAATTGGTGCAACGGTTTAGCCGCGGCAATGCATTTCGCCTTTAGGGGCGTGGCACTGGTAGCTACATAACAAAACGCCTCTAATAAGGTTGCATTCAAAATTTCATAAAAATCGATGCAGTGGTTGAGCTGCAACAGCGTATTTTCACCGTGAGATGCGGTGCCAAGAAAAAATTTTACTTTTGTATGCACTGCACTTCTTTACAACCTTTTCCAGAGGTTAATAATGCGAATATATTGTGTTTAAGTTAGTTGAAAAGAGGTTGCATCAATTTTCGTTAGCCTTTGTGTATATATAAAATAAAAATTGTAACGTTCGCAACGTAACGTGCGCGACACACAAAAGTTGAATTTTTGTACGAACGAAGGACTCTTTGATTCCCACAAAAGTAGTTTCGATAAGCTCAAATATTCTTCTTTCTTTAGAGGATTTTGCTTTTTTTGTTTATACTGGAAAATTCGGTAAAAATTTTGAAAATGTACATTGATCTCCACTACGACTTCTGTTTTTTGTAACGTGCAAACAGCACTTTACCACTGCAGGTAAATTAATAATTTAACATTCAGAGCGCCTTCAGGATTAAAAAATATGCGTACGAATGTAACGTTCGCAACGCAGGATTTGCCCTTATGCACTAAAAAATTATAGTTTACTTTTCTTACTTTTGATTCCCTTTAGTATTGATTTTAAACTTTTTTGAAATTAAATCATGATTTTTTTCCCATAAAGTTTGAAATTTATACCAAAAATGTATGAAATTTATTCCAAAATAGTTTAAAATTATTACTTTTTTGGCATTGATCTATTTAAATACTTTTAGGTTTTAAAATTAAACTGAAACTTTTAATGTGCAGATAAACAAACTTTTCGAAATTTCAAAAAACAAAAAAAAAAAAATATTTAGATCCACCCTACACTTCATCGCACAAGTTAAGCGAATTGAACTTCATCGATGCGCGCGTGGTAGTGGATTTGCATTGTCGCTACTTGAAAAGCATTTTAGAGTAAAATTTTGCATAAAAACAAATTTTGTTGCTGTTGTTGTTGGTTTTGTTTTCTATATTGGTTCTATTTTGTTGTTGCAGTGTTAGTTTTTTAATCCTTTTTTGTTGTTGTTGTTGCTGTTGTTTTGTCATTGGCGGAAAACAATAATTTATTGTTTGTCAGCTAATTGTTTTTGTTTTTGTTGCAATTTCGCACACTTTTAGTTACTTGCTCACAGTTAATTACACTTGATGTTGTGTAATTTTACACTCATTTGCATTGCATTTGTTTAATGACTGACAAAAAAAACACAAAAATAAAAATAAAAACTGAAGTACAGCAACTTCATATTGATGGGGAAAGTTTTGTGCGAAGTTAGAAATCATATAATGACTTAAAAAACTGTTAAAGGGACTTAAAGATCAAATATGAAATTCAGATACACATGATATTTGAGCTGCAGATAATGCTCTGTTTATAAGATCTATGTGTGTCTTAGATCATCTGAGCTATGACTAACGTGCACATTTATCATGGCTTAGCAGGATATTCCTACTTTTTAAGCTAAACCCTTCCACATGCGTTTTTGTTTGGAATACTTATTTTCGGTTGATTTTTCACTCCGCAGTAGACTTTGGAATTAATTTTAAAGGTTTTTTCGGTTTTTGAGCATTTATTTAGAAACAACGGTACAATGTATATTATTCAAAGTATTGTCCATCGTTAGCTACAACATTTTCCCATCTTTCTGGCAGCATATGGACTCCGCGCCGGAAGAACGACTCGTCTTTTGAGGCAATCCACGAATCGACCCATTTTTTGGTATCCTCGTAAGAAGTGAAGCGCTGCTCAGCCAAGCCATGCGTCATCGATCTGAATAGGTGGTAGTCGGAAGGGGCTATGTCTGGGCTACAAAGCGGGTGGGGTAGGCACATCCCAATTCAGCGCCTTCAACGTTTACTTGACGGTTCTTGCAACATGTGGCCGTGCGTTGTCATGTTGAAAAACCACTTTGTCGTGTCTTTTGGCATATTCCGGCCGTTTAACCTTTAATGCTCGGCTCAATTGCATCAATTGTTGTTGGTAGCGTTCCCCAGTGATGGTTTCGTTAGGTTTTAGCAGCTCATAGTACACGACACCCTTCTGATCCCACCAAATACACAGCATAAGCTTGGCGCCATGAATATTCGGCTTGGCCGTCGATGTTGATGCATGGCCGGGTGGTCCCCACGATTTTTTTCGCTTAGGATTATCGTAATGGGTCCACTTTTCATCGCCAGCGTGCGTGCGTTGTGCATCAACCGCTTTTTTCTTCAAATGGAAGCACAAAAGTAAACCTTCCCGCAAATTGCGTTTTGTTGGAACGAAAGTCGACATGTTCACAGAGAAAAAAATTTATGTTGTTTACACTTCAGTGGAATGACACATACTGAAAAATGAAGCTTAGACAATGTGCTTTGAAATGAATATAGTCACAGGTGTGCCCGATGCGATCTATTGATAGTTACGCCATCCCTTAGAAAACCTTTAAAATAATTCCAACACCCAATATCATTGCTTTTACGTTCCTTATGTCCAGGTATCTAGATTATCGTCACATCAATCCTCTTCGGTAGATCTTAGAGAAATATCTTCAAACTATAGCTATGAGTATTTTGATAATTCCATGAAATATTTAAGAGTCGCTTAACTATCGGAGGAAGTGAACACGTCATTATCACATTTCTGAGTGTACAGTATTTTTCTACAGCCTCTCAAGATGAAATCGATGAAAAGTGATTTTCTGTTCTGTTTTAGAAAAAAATTTTTTTTCGATCACCCTAGCTTTTTAGATAAAATTTTTTTAATGAAAAACTTTTAGCTTATAGCAAGTTTTATTAAGAATCTTTTTGGCTTATAGAGTTTGAAAGGGTTCCGAAAAATTCTGGACTTTTAAAGTAGATAATTTAATTTTTTTTTTCCATATTTTTTGACATTGGGGGCCATTTTAGTATGAAAAAGGTTCTATTAACATACCCTTTTATAATGTAAATTTAATTCGTAGTCGACCTTAGGATAAATTTTATATTTTTTAAACTGGCTTTAGGTCAAAAATAACACTTTTTAATAAAAAATTTTAAATGTTTTTATTTTTATGTTTCGATATTTCGACGAACTTTGTCCATCATCTTCAGGAAACTATATAAACGAAAATATAAAAATGAAACAAATTATTGTAAGCACAACCGAATTATAAATTTACCCTTTTATAATTTTTTATCCTCGTTAAATTTCCTGTAATTCAATAATACATTTATTATGCCAAACTTTTTAATAAAATACTTTTCATGAACAATCCGTTTGTTGGATCCATTAGAAGAAGGGTATGCGAGTGTTACATAGAAAAGTATTTTTTTCGACCCCAAATTGGTATAACAAATGTACTTCCGATTAAAAGGAAATTTCGCTAAAATTCCAAAAAAAAAAAAATTATAAAATGGTATGTTAATAGGACTTTTTTCATACTAAAATGGCTCCCAAGTCAAAAAATTTAATTTAATTATCAACTTTAAAGGTCCAGTTTTTTGCCAATTCCTTTTAAACCGTATAAACCAAATACTCTTTTAGAAAGCCCATAAAACTAGCTAAAAGTTTTTTTAAAAAATGTTTCTCTAAAACGCTAGTGACAACCAAGAATTTTTTTTTTTTTTTTAAAACAAGTCAGAAAATCAGTTTTAACTCTATAACTCCTCAGGGGTTCATTTAAGACCGCATTAAACCTCATCAATTTTGGTTTTTAATTTATTCATCGTTCGACATCCCAAATTTTTCACCTTGAAAAAACCAAAAATATCTGATACAAGTTTGTATATTGTTTTTTTTTTCTAGCTAAAACACGCAAAAGAAACATATTTTCGAAATTTCACCGCACTGTAAAACTTTAAAACTACATTTTGGATAAAAATTGTTGTTCCAAGTTTATAGCAAAATCACATGAGAAACATTTTTTCAAAATGCATTAACTCATTATATCCTGTTTTTGGTGGTCTGTTTGACCCCCCTTTCCAAACTTTCCAAAAAATGGGTTATAATGAGCTAAAATTTCACACCAAATATTCTACGGAAAATTGCACTAGGGTTCACTAAAGACAAGAAATGTGTGCGGTCTTTATTGATATTGACGACTTTTTGGCTTTCGCGATGAAGTTTCGACTTTTAAGTGTTCGGCAACTACATAGGCTGCTATATATATTTCTGACCTAGGTAACACTAATGTCAATAGCTAAAATCTGGCAAAACCATGATAAAGTTTGACATTTTTTAGCATAAACGTACTCAGAATGTTTTGACGTACGACCATCATTTGTGTTGTTTACAGTGACTTGAAAAAATCAATTTGACCAAAACATGGAATTAACTCGTGAACATTTTCGTGCGATCATTTTTCACAACTTTCGACGTGAATTATCACGACAAGAGTGCATCGATGAACTTAAATCTTTGTATGGCGATGAAACGCTGTGAAAAACTGGTTTAATGAATTCAATCGTGGCCGACGCTCGCTCAAAGACGAATTCCGTGAAGGTCGTCCAAAAACGGTCGTTGCGCCAGAGAACATTGATGCCGTGCGTGAACTGATAATGCAAGATGTGACATACCGTGAGATAGAGGCATCCTTGGGCATTAGTTCCACTCCAATACATTCGATTTTGCATGAACACTTAGTTGTAAAAAACGTTTGTTCTCGTTGGAAACCCCATAATTTATCAATCGCTTAAATTAATTAAAGAAAAATTAATTTTCTTAACTCACTGTACCTAAACAAAACAAATAGCACTTGTACATCAAAACGCTGTGAGTACGTTTATGCTACAAAATGTCAAACTTTATTATGGTGTTGCCAGATTTTAGCTATTGACAGTAGTGTTGCCTAGGCCGGAAATATACTATATAGCAGCCCACGTATACTTTAGATGTAAGGATCGTAAAATTTGGTCAGTCGACTCAGACTGATTAAAAGAAAAAAATCGACCTTATACAGAAAATCGCGAAGACACTTATTTTTAGCCAGATTTTCAGAATATATTATTTTTTTTTTTTCAGTTTCGCAACCAAAAGTAAAATTTTTGTCGAACGGTGTCTTCTGAAAATAAGCAGCTACGACTTTGGGTAACATAGCGTTTTCAACGTGAGTGGTTGTAAAAAATACTTCATACTGAGAAATTTTCTAAATTTAAGGCTGATAATAAGCTACTTCTTGTTGCGATACATTGATTCAAATTAATTTTTTTTAAGTCCTGAAATATTAAAAAGTTTTTTGTTAATGATGATAACTAAAACTATGATATAAGATTTTAAAATTTTTAAAGAAATTTCCTATTTTTTTTTTCATTTCAAATATTGTTAGTTTTTGAATATATTTAAAAGCTTGAAAATAAAAAAAAATATTAAAAGATAAGTCACAACAAACCAACTATACGGCCTAAAATTTCAACAATTAAATTTCACTTAATAGGAAATTAAATCCAAAACACGCCGAAGGGCAAAATTAAAAAAAAAAAAAAAACACAAAATAACCAGATTATGAGATACTCTGCCGGTGTTAATATGTATTTGTTTATATAACTGTTTGGATATATGTATACGGTTGAATGTTTATTACAGTTAAAGCGTCATAAATGACATGTAAAATGTTGGGGAATTTTGAAACACACAAACACATAGACATACAAAACACGTCTACAAGTATAACAAAAAGCTTAAATGCTTCTATGTACACTGCTGCAGCTGCTTCTACCTTAACCCATCAACGACTATTGATTACAACAAGCCCACTTCCCCTACTCATTCACACACGCCCATCCACTCACTTTTCAAGTAGTGCATTCAGCTAAATTTTTGCCTCAAACTGTCAGTGGTCAGTTTATCGGTTTATGGATGGATTTGTGTTTTAGCATTTGAAAGTGGATATCTGTGTAGATATATATGTGTGAGTACATTTTATGTTTGTGTGTGTGTATGGTTTAAAATTTCAAAACTTTAAGTCATCATAAACTGAAGTGCTTGTTATTTCGGTACAGTTTTGATTGTTGTTGAAAAATTTAGTAAATGTGAGTATGGGACATCATTGATTTAAATGGTTATTTTCAAGTAGCGATTTACAAAGGTCAAGTTGAATAACATAATGAAATAGTGACATATATCAAAAGTATAAAATCACGTATGTATATAAATATAAATATAGCTGTGGCAATGACTTCTGCCATATGAAAAAAAAATTTAATTGTGTCTAACAACGTTTTCAAAGTTAGAAGCTGCTGATTTATACCTAATTATTACATTATCAGGGTCAAATTGAACAATATAATGAAATAATGACACATTTCAAAAGTATAATATTATAGATGAAAATATCATTAAAATAGAGCTGCAAAGATGACGTCTGCCATATAAATAAATAGCCCAAGACGTCTGCCAACGTTTTCAAAGCTCGCAGCAGTAAAATTTTACTTGATTATTACATTATCAAGATCAAGTTAAATAACACATTGAAAGAGCGACATATTTTAAAAGTATAACATTTTAAATGAACATATAATTCAAATGTAGCTGTAGCGATTGCGTCTGCCATATCCATAAATAGTTTAAAGATGTCTGCCAACGTTTTCGAAGTTTGCAGCTGTTAATTTTTATCTTATTATTACATTCTCATACTAATTGTATAAACTTTCAGATAGTATATATGGTTTATAGGGTTTATAAAAATTTCGCAAAGTTCTGGACCTTTAAAGTTGATGTTTTAGATTTTTTACTAATTTTTGACTTTGGCGGCCATTTTAGTACGAAAAAGGTCCTATTAACTTACATTTTTATAATTTTTTTTGGAATCCCAGTTAAATATACTTGAATTCGTTAGAATATTTACGTTACCAATTTTTTTGATTTGAGATCTGAAAAAAATACTTTTATGTTACAATACACTCGATACTCGGATGCAAGCGCTGCCCTTTATCTACCTGATCTTTCAAACGGATTGTTTTTGTAAAGTATTTTTTTCTGATTTAAGACCAAAAAAAAAGGTGTGACAAATGTACTAATGAATTAAAAGAGATTTAACAAGGATTCATTTAAAAATTATGTAAAGGTATGTTAATGAGACTATTTTCATACTAAAATTTACGCCAAAGTCAAAAAGTAGGGAAACAATTGAAAATAACAACTTTGGAGGTCTAGAATTTTACAAAATTCTTTTAAACTCTATAAATCAAATACACTCTCAGAAAGCCCATATAATTAGCTAAAAGTTTCTTATAAAAAAATTTTCTCTAAAATATAAGGGTGAACCAAGAAATTTATTTTTGGAAAAAAAAGTCACAAAGCAGTTTTTTCCGCATAATTCCCCTTCAGTCACAATTTTTTGTTAGCCTAGCCCTCCTATTTCATCTTCCAGAAACCTCGTAAACTTAACATTTACACCCTGTATATTAGTAATTAATAGTTACGTAAAATACCCCCTCAGAATAATCATGTTTGTACATTGACATAACCTTACTTTGTAGGTCTTTTCAAATAGGCAAGCACTTGACTCTATAGCAATAGTTAATATTAACTATTGACAAATAGAAAATCTTCTATTCATTCAGATATTTTTGAGTCATTGAAAGTCGTAAAATAATAAATTTCTAATACTTAAACCATAAACTTTTGCTTCAAATTTAATTGACAAACGCATCCATACTACACCTGCAATAACTTATGTAGGTTTCTTTCTAGAGATTTAAGAAATTTTCAATTAGGTCATCCGATTACGAAAGTTGACATAATTTATCAAAATTTTCAAAAGCAACTTAAAGGTATCCACAGTCACAGTTGATGATGATGAGGGTAATTAATGTAACTAACTACTTATGCTTAGTATTTTATCCTTCTCAAGGTGACCATTGACATTTTCTTGACTGGAAACTTTACTGCATTGCAGGAAATAGAGTAATGTGGAAAAGAGCATGGATGGCAAAATTGTGGTTGTCGACATTAAAAGCAAATTAAATGACCCCGATTGAGCTCTTAAATTGAATTTTATTGTCATTTTCTATAAGGGTTCTTACACATTTAGTTAGATAGATATTTAGTGTCATATGTGGTGTAGTCTCCGTGTTTTGTTTAATCTTTGTCTATTTGCAAATATAAGATGTGTCCCTAAATTTAATGTCTGAATTAATTTTATGACATTTTCTGTTACTTAATTGGATTTTTTGTCAAGTTGAATGTCGTCGAGTTAAGACTACAACTAGGCATCTACATTTTTTATACCCTACACCCAGAGTACATTCATTTTGTCCTTCCGTTTGTTGTCTGGCTCCTCCCATATAAGCAAAAGTTTCAAAATGCTATATTGAAAGTGTTTTTTGAGATAATCCAACCAAATTTCAACCAGATAATAAGAACAGTAAATACAGGCTACCAGCAAAAACAGGGCGAAATCGGACAAGAGGGCGTGGCACCTCTCATATAACCAACAGTTTCAAAATGCTATGCTGAAAGAGTTTTTCGACATAATCAAACAAAATTTCGCTCAAACACTAAAAACAATAATTGCAAGCTCTGAACAAAAACTTGGAAAACTCGGACAAGAGAACGTGGCACGTCCCATATAACCAAAAGTTTCAAAATGCTATACTGAAAGAGTTTTTTGAGATAATTCAACTAAATTGTACCCAAACACTAAGGGCTATAAATGTAAGATCTGAGCAAAAACTGTGAGAACTCGGACAAGAGGCCGTTGCACCTTCCATATAAGCAAAATTTTCAAAATACTGCAGTGTAGGGTATTTAGTGTTTGACCAGGCCAAATGTTACAGCCTTACTAGTTTTGTTTATGCTCTCTCTCGCGAAAATGTATGAAAGCTTATACAATTCTACTGTAGTTGAAGTATTTGTATAAAAATCAGTACACTGAAGTATTTGTTAGAATTAAACAAGACCAAGTACTTCAGTGTCAAAATGAAATCAGTGTATAGTGAAGATTTGAAATTTTTGAATACAATACTTCAAGATGTCTTGTGTGGACCCCTAATAGATAACTCAGCATGTTTTACAGCATGCTGAGAATCCATGCAATAATCAATTTAAGTATTCTTCTACTAAGCATTGCTTCCTTATTTAACTTAAAAAACGTTTTGTCAAACGAACCTTCTGTAATCGTAAGGCTACAAATGTTCAAGGGCTTCAGTCGATTAGCCTGATTGCTAAGCATATTGTTCAGGATGAAGAGGTAACGCTATAAGGTATACTTTTCTAAAATATTGATCCGAAATTTTTGCATGTGCTTTAAGAAGGAACGATGTTACTCTTATAAAACGATATACATTGGGCATGTGGTCCGCCTTCTTTTACACTCTGGGCTTAAAAGCGACTTGGGATTTGATCGAGCCTTCAGTTACTACTTATAGCTCTGGGCTCAGCACGAAGATATTGGTTAAATTTGGTGCCAGGGTTGAATATAGTTTGCACCAGGATATTTAAAAGTGTTGGAAGTGGAAATTGCCACAACACAATAAAAACGTACATACTTACTTCTTTTGAATTACTTTAAAATCAACAATATCTAGGTGGATAGGTGAAGAAGTCAAATCTGTAAATCAGCATCCTGATATGTATGGTGAAAATAAAACACTTTTTGCATTTTTGTTTTTAATGAAACTTTTTGTTGTTTTTCACTTTATTTTTTAAATATTTTATTTATATAGAAACTATTAATATTTAAAAAAAAGTAGGAGTATCTAAACGTTGCAAACACACAGGGTGTTTCACATCGTTTGGTTTTACATTATAAAAACTAGGAAATGGTGTTTGTTGCAACATATATATTTTTATTTTTTATTTTTTTTTTTTATTTTAAATCTTAAATGTGTTGTTGTTTTTTTAAATTTTTTTTTTTATTTAAAATTAAATTTCTTTTCATATATTGTATATATATAAATATGTATATTTTTAAAATAACTAAGGAAAAATATTTAAAAATAATTAAAAGAAATAAAAATATAAAAAAAACGAATAAAATTAACAAACAAAAACAAAAAATTTGTATCACAAAGAAAAAAATCATGAATAACAAAAATCCAAAAATTAACTTATTTTTTAAGTGAAAAACTAAACATAAATATTTAGATATTAAATAAAATACAAAATTAAAAATTTTTAATATTTAACGCTATGTGTATTTTTAATATAAAGTTCGTTGTTTTATTAACCAAAAAATAAAAATAAAAATTCAAGTTTTTATAATTTATAAGAAAGAAAAATGTGAAAAAATGATAAATCAATATTACTAGAGCAGAGTTGCCAACGCAGCAGATTTATAAAGAAAGTTTTTTTTTTTTATAAAAGGAATTCCAGCTTTGAATGCATGAGACAGAGAAGAAATTTTGCCTGGCGTACAGCTTTAGCGCAACTGAGTGCGTGTGTTTTGTAAAAATTTGTTTCAGACCACTGATCTGGTTACCTACTGCCACTATGACCGCGCATGTTTTGGAGCAAAGTTTATATTTGATCGCTTAAACCAATTATCTAAATATATATATATACTTAAATCAAAGAACCTGTGATGTTGCCCGATGATATGCTGTGGAAATTTTTCAAAACGGACTGTTGTTTTGATCTGAGGGAAGCAATCTATTATTGATCATGAAGCGATCCTCATATTTTCGAGAATAATCCTTGAGTATAATCGTTGCTGATGATTATTCAAAGTTCTCAAAACGTTAAATCTGACCACATACTATGTAGCTAAAATATTTTTGTAGAGATTATGAGAACATACTTTGGACTCTGGTACTAATCAAATACCACTCTGACAACAATGCTCTTTCTAGAAATTGTATTTTGTGAAAATCATCAAATTGTTTGCACAAAATATTTAAAATAAAAATAAAGTTTTTTAAAAAATAATGAAATAAATCTTTCAAAAGTGTTCCAACCTAAAAACAAACCTAATGTTTAGAATTTCTTCAGTAAACACATCACATTATATTTATTTATTTTAATTATCATTAAAGTTAATTATTTTGTTTTCTTGGATTTTTGTTTTGTTTTTTGTTTTTCTCATTTTTAAACTACATAAAAACTATTACTAATTAATTTTTAAACAATTTCTACATAAAAAAATTGTTGGTTTTTTTTTTAATTTTTCTCAATTTTTGTTTTTGCAATTAAAGTTTAGTATTTTGTTGTTGTTGTTTTTTTTGCATTTATTTTTCTTTTTTCATTGTAAATATTTAATTTTTAACCTAAAAAACTTTAAATTTCCTCATTTCGTTTGCAATGTTTTCTGTTTTTCTCTCATTATCAACTACATCTTTCTTCTTCTACTGTTTAGTTTTTTTGTTTTCTTGTGTTTTATTTTGTTTTGTTTTTCTTTTCTCTTTAATTTTTAAATATTTTTTAAGGCAAATAAAAGTTGTTCTTTTTCATCAGTTTGTTTCATTTCATATCGTTTTTTTTTTCATCTTCTTTTTTGTTTCGTTTCAACTTCATCGTTTCGTCGTTTCAATACTTTAAAAAAATTGTTCTGTTTTCAATATTTAATTTATGTTTAGTGTTTTTTTTTTCAATCTTTTTATTTGTAATACCTTAAAATTTTATTTAGTTTTAGTTACGTTTGCTTGTTTTTTTCATCTTCTTCAGTAATTAATAAATAGACAGTAACAATGATTTATTTTTTAATATTTAATTTATACTTTTATTTTTTGTTTTACTCGTATAAGTATGTTTAATTTTAATTAAGAAAAACCTCAAATTAAAATATCATTTATTACTGAGTTTTTTTTTTGTTTTTGTTTTTTACATAAATTAGTTTGTTTGATTTTTTATAAAAATCCCTAAAGACTAGTTTTAGAACTTGTGTAATTTTGGTTTTTTAGTTTTTTTTATATATCATTCATGTCATAAATATATATATTTATATTTTGTTATAATTTATGTTTCGATGCGTGTTAATTGCTGACAAAGTGGTAACCATTAAAAAACTTGAAGAAAGAATGTCTGGAAAATTTTAGAGGAAGTTTTTTTTTTTTTTTTTTTGGAAAAAAATCGGTAGCCGAAGAAATTTTTCGAAATCAATTTAAAATTTTCATGATATATCGATATTAAAGAGAACCACATTTATTACAAGTAAAAATTGTGGTTTTTAAGTTAGATTAACTTGGGCTTACCCAAGCTTTCACAAACCATGACTTGCATGTTAAGAGATTTTAATGATTTTTACTTAAATAATTCCATGCCGATATAAATACCTTTCGAATATACCATTTCCTACCACTTTTTCAACATTTAACAGAGTACCTATTTCCCGAATTATGTGTATATATCATATTTAAACAAATAAATGTATTTATGTTTGTATATACTATATATAGAATTAGGGTTTCTTTTATTTTACATGCAAAATTTTTGAGTGTATTTTGTGTGTTTGTGTTCGTATGTAGTATGTGTGTCTTGTGAAAATTGCTAATAATTTAATAATAATAATAAAATGTTTATTTTCTTTTTTATAAATTTCTATTAATAAAATTTTTAAATTAATAGTAACTAGAAAGTGTAGGAAAATGTTTAAGGTTATCATTTTTCGTAACATTTTAATAAGAGTTTTTGTTGTAGTTTTTTATAGTATAAATAGTAGTAGTTTTTGTTGTTGTTTTTCTATTGCACTTAGAGCAACAATTATATATGCTTGTATTTAAGGTCTGCTTATAATGGACGGAAAATTATTTAGGCATTGTATATAGTAGTTAGTATGTAAGTAATATTTTTTTCTGTGTATTTTATTTGGGAAATAATATGCATATTTTCTTTGATTAGCATATATATTTTATAACTTGAGTTGTTAAATAGCTTACTCTTATAGTTAGTATGGTTTTGTCAGAAACGTTTTTTAAAAGGGACTGGAGTGATAAAAAAATAATGTTTTGTTGTGAAATTAAAGCGATTTCTAGAAAAAGTAACTACACGAATTGTGTATTTTACTTGGATCACGGTATTTCGAAAATAATGGAAGCTTTAAATTAATATGACAGTGCTCGCTAAACTTTGACAAAACTTTCCAAAATATTTGAGTGTAACCAGTGTATTGTTAGAAATTTTTGTATATTCAAAAACTGTAGACATTTTTCGTATGGTTTTGAAACTATGTGTTGTTTAACCCCTTGACGACCTTAGGGACATATGTGTCCCAAGCCAAAAATTAAGAAAATTTGTATAATTAATTCACAGATGGAAATCATTTTGATAATAATCAGTTTATAAAAGCATCTTCAATATTTGCTCGTATTTTTTATGGGAAAACCATAAGTAAAACCATTTTGTGCTTACGGTTACGCTTAAGTGACAGTTCGTTTGGTATTCATATTTTTTACAAAAGAATTTATAGGCGCAAAAGGAGCATGATGTGCAACATGATGACAGATCGCAACATATATGAAGCCTCTCACCTCTCGTACTCAATCCCCTTTGTTCGCTTTTTCGTGGCAATACTATTAACCGAATGTGGAGATCGAGTAACCGGACTAGTATTAATAGAAAGGGAACCTCGATGGAAACAGCAGGAACAGATGTACAGTGGTGAGCCCCAGCCAAGACACTGGTCGTTAGACTGACACCCTAACATCAGTATAAAAAACATAATCATGAACCCGCCATAGCATCGGATAAGCAGATTTTTGTGGAAGAAATGGTACACCAAGGACTGTAACGCTAAGAAGAAGAAGAAAAGTGTTTCATCTTGTTGAAGTGTGAAACCATTCTTACCTTCTACGCTGAATTCGAGTCCGAGATCGGAATTGCTCATGTACTGCAGGATTTTCAGATATCTTTGCTGGAAATTTCAGAAAACTATGCTTTCAGGCTTATGGTATAGTTCTTGCAGATGGTGCAGCTCCGTTTACTTATCAAACTATACCTTCAAATTTTTCTACTTGGACCCTTATTTTGCGAATTGTTCATCTTTGAAATAAGTGTATATATATATATATATAAAAATATATGGGGATAACTTCTGTTGGGCATGGGGAGATATATCATATGTCCCAGAAAAATCGTACACGTAACAATTTTTTGAATTTTGATTTTAAAATATGTTTCTTAGACCAACATCTAAAATGATAACATAAGCTCCCATTTTCTTATGGTCATGAAAAGGTTAAGGAACTGCGCTTTTCAAACTTTAGTGCTTTTCAAACTTTTATAGCCAATAAGACTTTGGGATGAATTTCATTAGTCATTATTTTGAATTTTATTTGAATCATTTCCAATCTCCTGATGTCATCTAATTATATTAATGTTTGCATTGCTTGTGCTTGGACGTAATCATTTGTCTACTTCTGCATGGCACTAAGGCCAGAAAAAGGCGGCTTGTCTCTAATCGCAGTCAAATTGAACACTACGATAAATCCAAAATCAATTTCAAAAAATTTGATTTTAATAAAAATTTCACACAAAACCTTCAGCACATTTTATTGGCTATGTTGACAAGTGTTTCATTTTCCGCTCCGAAGACTTCAGACGAATTGTGTTTAAGTAAAAGAACTTGAAAAATTGTAATTGAAAATTACCTATCGTAGGTTTTGGACTCGGGTCTCTGCACGCAGCGCTAGACAAGATATAGCGCCATGGCCTTATATTTTTACGCCCATTTTTCGTCCAGGGCATGGCACATATGATTGGGCGTTGCCTACAAAGTTTCATCAAAATAGCATATATGGATGCAAAACACATATAACAGATTAAGATATTAAGCCATTAAAAAGTGTGAGTGGCATTCATTTACTAACGCTTATTTGCATGATTTTCGGGTTTGCCTACCAAATTTATCAAAATAGCTTGCGATATATATGATGATATTTTACTTTTCTTACTTTTGATTCCCTTAAGTATTGATTTTAAACATTTTTAGTATTAAATACCGATTTTTTCAAAAAAATTTGAAATTTATTCCAAAAAAGTATAAAATTTATTCCAAAATAGTTTAAAATTATTAGTTTTTTGGCATTGTCCTATGTTAATGCTTTTTGGTTTTTAAATTAAACTGAAATTTTTACTGTGTAATGGGATGTAAGGAAAAGTGTCGCGCACTTGAAATTTTTCATCTAACGCGACGGAAGAAGTTTCACTTCAACAAACGTAATTTCACTTAAAAAATTAGTTTTCCTTCAAGCCGCAGCTGTATAGAAAAATTTGTATTATACTTAACTTATCATTCGAATTGTCGAACTTGAAGCCATGGTTGAAATTGATGACTGTTGCGAGTACCGGTGCGCATATTTTTTCCTGCTGGGACAAAGTTTATTGATCACTGTAACACAATGCAATGTAGATAGAGATGGGATTAGAGAATAACATTTCCAATGGACTTTTCAACTGTGGTGATTGTAAATTGTAAGTGCTAAGTTTCCGTGAATTATAACCAGTCCTTAAAATGAAACAACTACAAATACATACTGTATGTATCCGTATGTATGTATTAAATTATTTTTTTGCAGGAGACATTATGTGTTGTTGTATGTAATGTTTGAAAGTGTGTGTGATTGTTGTGTGTTTTTTTATTTATTTTAAATACATAAATATGTGTGATGTAAATTTTAAAATATAAATTTAAAGTTTTTTTATTTTTGCATTTTAATATTAATTTTTTATTTTTTATTTATGTTTATGCAATATTTTTATTTTTGTTTTTATTTATTTTTTTCTTTGTGTTTTATTTAATATCTCACTGTTTTAATTTTTTAAAAGATCACATTTCAATGTTTTATTAAATTATTAATTTTAAGATTTTGTGTATATATATGTTTATATGTATATATGTATGTATTGTGTATTTATATATGTTGTATATTTAAGTATCAGGGTGGCCATAAGTCTAATTTATACTTCTGGCAGTGGCGTGAATTTATTTCTCTGTAATGAAACATAACTTTCGATTTCAATTTTGAGTTCGAAGTTTTTCTTTTGTTTAACAATCAAAACCCTGTCGTTTGTCGTACTCCAATCCATACAAGAGAAATCAAAACTTATTGGCACCTTCGATTGGGTCGTAGTATTTTGTTTGAACTTTCTGTACCATAAAGTCGTTTGTATCTGATGTTGAATTTTCATTTGCCGTGCTTAGGTTTTTAACTGAATTGTCGATATTACTGGAAACAATTTATTAACCTATATTTATCAAAAATTTGTAAATATTTAAGAAAAAAAATTTTTTTTAAGAAAACCAAATTCAACCTTGCCAAAAAAAAAAATAGACTTATGAGAGCACCCTAATATGTGTATTATAACTTATATATATAAATTTTTATTATTACTTATATACAAAAGTATGCCAGTCGATAAATCGTAAAATGGATAATAAGAGTAAAAAAAAAAATAAAAATATGTGAATCGAAAATTTTGTTTTGGGTAATGGTTTACTTCCACCAGGCGTTGCAAAATGAGAGGTATGCTGTGAATGTGATCAAAGTTATTGAGTATAATTTTAAAGGTCAATGGTTTATTGTTTGACGTAAAGATGGACATCACCGTTATTAAATGTACGAACGAAGCACATTAAATCAGGGAGAAATGACAACTTTAAGAGAAATTGCACCCTTAGGAAAAATGGCACCCATAGGAGAAATGGAACCCTAAAAGAAATAGCACCTCTAAGATAAATGGCACCCCTAAGATAAATGGCACCCTAGAGGAAATGACACCTTTAAGAGAAACGGAACTTAGGAGAAATGGTACCCAAAGGAAAAATGAAACCCTAGTAGAAATGGCTTCACTAGGAGAAATGGCACCCTAGGAGAAATGGCACCTTTATCACTTTCAATACTTGATCCTTTCGTAGCTTTCAAATATGGGCAAAATTTAGTTCAGTTGGGATATTCTTCTACCGATGGAAGTGAAGAAACTGTTTTATTCCAAGATGAATCTGATGGTTGCTTTGGATATTGAGAAGACCATGCACATAACACTAAGTCAGATGATTGAATCCAATGCGTAATTTGCCGTAAGTTGTCGCATGACACATGTACATCTTATACGAAAATATGCAACAACTCTGGCAACAAAAACTTAAGTCACTTAAGGTGCCAAATCTCCCATGATATGGTGCCATTTCGGGTAACTTTTCATTTCATAGAATATTTTTTAATTGAAAATTCAACATGTTTCAAAATATTTTGTTTTAAATTAATTAAAGATATCAATGGTTTTTAGTTCCTTTAAAAATCTCTTAACTCTGCTTATATAGCAGTTCAACAAAAAAGGTGCCCTATCTCCCTGGCTTACCCAATAACAAATGAAACAATTGCGCTCATTTTACGACACCCACTACATTGCCAATGATATATATGCAGAACAACCCACCTTTTGAGGGTGTTATTGAATGATAAAGTAAAAATAAATCATTTCCTAAAAGCAAAAACTTTGCATTATTATTTGAATTATTTGCACTAAAACAAATAACTCGTCGTCTAGCCTGGAATAAAATGTTTGAAATTTTCACATTCCTTCTTTTCAAAAAAAATTGTTTTAACATGTTAATAGAGAAATGTTTACAGCCACACTACGCACACTGAAAACGTAATAATTATAGCTAGCGCCTAAAAATCTACAACACGCACTACTGTAAACAAATATTGACTTTGCGTTGCTAATCAGCCGACAGTCATGCTGCATATTTTTAGGCGCTCCCTATAAACGTTGTTATGTGCATAACAGGCAGTAGTTGTAGGGTGGTAAGTAAATTAAGGTGTTTTTCTGCATAAATTTATCTTTATTTTCTTTATTTTTTTTTTGTTAATTTTTTGTTTTTGGAAAAAATATTTGATTTTCTTTAACTATTTTATTTGTTCATTACTGTTTGGTTTTGGTTTTTTGTTTTTTGTTCGTATGTATGTAATAAATCGTTGTTGCAAAAATAGGACGTGACTGTATTAGTTTTTTACCATCTTTTTTTATTAAAATTTTTTCTTTTTACTGATTTATTTCGTTAATTTTTTAAATGTGTATATATGTATATCTTTTATAAATATGAAGTTTTTTTTTAGTTAAACAAAATTATTTTTCTTTACTACGCTATGCTATTTTATTTTTAAACTATTTATTTTTTTGTTGATTTTGTTTTGAAAAAAATTTCATTTTCATTTAAATTTTATTTTTTTTGCTTTTATTTTTAATAACCTTAAAGTGTTTTGTAGTTTTTTAGTTTGTTTTTGAAATTTCTTCTTTGTTTTTCATATGGAACACTAATAGTTTAAACGATTTTCCCATAAATTATTATGAGTCTAATGTTGTTGTTGTTTTTGTTTTGGTTTTAGTTTGGTGAAAATTTTAAATTTTCAAGTTTTTATTTTTAATTTGATTAAATTTTGTTTTGTTGTATTTGTATTTTTCACTTAATTTTAAATATATGTTTTCAGTTAAATGTACAATTGATCTGAAAAGATCTAAAATTTGCTTGCTAATACTTAGGTATATAATATATATTTTTTAAATTTATATTTATATGTAATTTTAATTAATGTATATTGTGTTGTCATATGTGATTTTCATTTTATTTGTTATTTACTTAAATTTTTTTATATATTATATATTTTGTTTTTACTCTTTTAAATATCAAGTCTTGCTAAAAATGTTATGTGTAGTTTATTTGAGTTTATTTTGTTAAATTTCTGCATTTTCTTTTTAAAACTAATTCATTGTTTTTGTTTGTTATTTTTGTATTAATTATTGTTTTTGTTGTATGTAAGTGTATATTTATAAATATTTTCTTCAACCTTCATTTTGTTAATAAATTTTTATTTTTTTATTGGTATATAAATCTTTATTATTTTTTTTTTTATTATTAATTTTTCAAACAAAAAACTTTCACGCATGTTTTGGAATTTATTTTGGTTGCAGTGCTGCTTAAACTGTGTTAATGTTTCTAGTTCTGTGTGTTGGTGATATTTTGGATAGACTAAGTTAAGTTTAATTTCAACTTTTTCAAAAATTTTATTGCTTGGTTTAATTTATTTTTGTTATTTTTTTTAACGAAAACTAAACTTAGTGTTCACAAAGTCGTGAGTTTAAAGTGAAGAAGTTAAGACTGAGACTGTTTAAGAGTTTGGTGAGCAGTGTGTATTATAATTAGTATGGTGAAACACTAAGTGAAGACTAAATGTTATGCAAACATGGAGACTTGACTTTAAGTGTGTAAGGGAAAATTAAAAATTATATACTTGTAAAAAATATGCTTTTGATTGAGTCATATTATGCTGTGAAACTGACTAACAAAAAGTTTTGTTTCATGAAAATCAATTGAATGTAAAAGTTCTTTGAGTTTATCACCGAAAACCGCACCACTGGCTTGGGTAAAAGTGAAAAAGTTTGAAGAAAAATTAACAAGAAACAATCATAAACTTTGCTGAAGGTTATTGACTGATCCCGACGTCGATTTCAGACCACTACATTCAAAATCGGTTATAATATTCTTGGTATATTATGTTATTGCATTGACATAATAGGATGTTTGTTGAGATCACTGAGTGACGTTACACACAACTCAAATCATTTGATAGATTGGCATTGTCTGAGCATGTTTAAGGACGATTCGAACAAGTTTCTCAAATAATCGGTTAGATTTGATTGGATTGAATACGAAAAAGTTATCGATACATAAGAGGTCACGATTTTACAATTTCTATCAAAAAAACAAGTCAGAATGATCACTTAAAAGCATTACCTGAATATGTTTAAATCGATCCGAAAAGTTTCTCAAATGATCAGTTGGATGTGATTTGATTGGATATGAGCAAGAGACCACGATTGTTTGTTTTCGAGCCAGACTAATCACTTCGAAGCATTATCTGATCATGTTAAATGACGTTCCGAAAAAGTTTCTCAAATTATAGATTAGATTGGATATGAAGAAGTTATCGGTACGTAAGAGCTAATGATCACTTCGTAGCATTATCTGAGTATGTTTATGGGCGATACGAACAAGTCTCGGGAATAAACGTGTGGACTTAATTGAATTGATTGAATTGGATATGAGAATGTAATAGGCACGTTAGCTACGATTGCTCACTTTCGAATAAAAACGAACCAAGATAATCATTTCGGATCAAACAAGATGATTACTTTGACGCATTATCTGGTCATGTTTAAGGCCACTCTCAAATGATCTGGTGTTAAGGATTGGTTTGGATATGAAAAACTTATTGGCACGTTAGTTTGCGGCTACAATTGCTCACTTTAACAAAAAAAAAAAAAAAACAAACCAGGATGATCACTTTGAAGCATTATCTGAACATGTTTCACTACGAACAAGCTATTTCGTTGTTTCATAAATGCTGATGAAACTTGGACATATTACTAAATTTCCAAAATAGAAGAAGTGCAGTCATAAAGGGTGTGCCAATTGTAGATGTGGTACTTTGTTATCGATTAAAATCGGCATTATCGACACTTGTCCGCCATATTTTGTGTCATTTTAATCGTGACAGTATAAAATTTTAGTTATGTTTTGCTACACGAAAAAACAACGCATGAAATCGTCGAATTTTGGATCTAAAATTCAAAAAAAAACCAAAATCGAAAATTCCAAAAAATCATTTTATCGAACAAGGTTCATTTGCACCTCGGCGGCTATGTTAACAAGTAAAACTGCCATATCTGGGGCTCGAAAAATCCACGAGTGATTGTGGAGAAGCCACAGTTTTGTGCGGTTTAAGGGTCGGGCCGATTTTTTCCAAGATGACGACGGAAACACCGAAAATGTCAACTCTGAGCGGTACCGCACTATATTGGAGGACTATTTTGTACCGGAGGTTGAAGCTCAGGGCTTGGATAATAGGTGGTTTCAACAAATTGGCGCTACACCACACACAACTCGCCTCAATTCCCGAACCGTGCAATTTGTCGTCGCGGTGATGTGAATTGGCCGCCCAGATCATGCGATTTAACGCCCTTAGACTTTTTTCTGCGGAGGTACACGAAGGATAAAGTCTATGAGAATAAAAAGTAATATTACATCGATGATTCGGGCCATTCCGGAGGCCATACTGCAAAATGTCATCGAAAATATGACCAAAAGAGTGAGATATCTACGGAAAAGTCGCAGTGAACATATCCGCGAAATAATTGTCCATACATAATCCTATTGTGTGACCTTTCGAACGAAATAAAATATTCAGAAAAATTCCGAACCGTTTGTGTTTTATTCAAAATCGAAGTACCACACATTTTAACGGGACACCCATTACATGCATCAAAGAAAGTAAATATAGTACCATCCGGGTAGGTCACGGTCATAGGTTTTTCGTTTATGAGAGCTTATATACTTTGATTTTGATTTGAAAAAGTGAGAACAACTACTGGCGTTTACTATGCAAGGTAATTGCCGATAGTTCCAATAAGGAATTATTGAAAAGTCTTCAATTTGAAAAGATCCTTGCAACCTTTTGTAGTTTCCAAACATGTAGCGATTGGCTTGAAAGTCAGTTTATATGTAGTCTCATATCAAGTGAAGAGTTTTTTACCACATTTTATATAGTTCATAGTTCGAATTGAGTTGCTCGGATGGTATAACAAATTTGAAGTAAATGATTCAGTTTTTATGATGTCCAAACGGAGCTAACCCTTGTCTAGTTTTTCCTTATTAAGAACACCGGAGATGACCAGGAACTGTTGGACAACTTTATGGCACCCATCGCTAAAATATCATTGATTTTTTGACAAATGATTTTTTTTATTAGAAAATGTCTGTGCTTCACAGGAATAGCTAATCCAACGCCAAGTAAATGCTCTAACATATTTATTTTTCAAAGAACCGAATATTCGAAAAACGGAAAATATTTTATGGATGCACTTACACTGTCATTATGAGCCTCAGATAGATTACTCTTGTGTGGATAAATTTTAGTAAATTTCATTTCACTAATGATTTCCAAGCCCTTATCACTCAAATGTGCTCTGGTAAACTCCAAATTGTTTTGTAAGTGGCAAAACACAATCTGAATACTCTAAGTTTCAAGCCTTAAAAACGGAGCGGAAACAGCTTTAATTGATAATATATTTACGAAAAAAGTTTAAAAAAGGTGTGTTCACGCAATGTTGTAACAAAATTATTTATTATTCCATGAACATTGGAAATTCACGCGAAATATGAAATAAGGTAAAAAACGTAGAAATTTCAATCAATAGTTAAATACGAAATAATATGGGGATTCCTCTAAACATGTAAAAGCCTTGAAAAGCACGTAAACTGCGAAAACTTTCGAGTCTCGTAAGCAAAATTTAAAAACTTGTATGAAAAAAAGTGTACGCAAGCTTTTAAGTCTTTCTAGGCAAATTCGATGCGTAAATAGCTTCGAAAAATTACGAGAGCAATTGTTTTCAAATAAATGTATTGAAAAAATATTTTTTGTTTTAAAAATTGAATTTGAATTGAATATTTCTCTAATTATATGACAGCTGATACGTCACTTACACGTATTTAGAAAGGTGTGTTTCTGAAAACAAGCTCGTTAACTTTTTTATGGTATACGAGTTTACGAGATAAAAGAAATCCCCTTAATATTATGATAAAAAAGAGTATCTTTATTGAAATAAGGCATTAATCTGCATGTTATGGTGTGTTCACACAATGGCATAAATATGACAATAAAGAGGAAAAACTTTTAATTGTCTAATTTTAAATGAAAATGGTGTGCTCGCGCAATGTTGTAATCAATTTTACGCGCAATATTAGTTATACCATGAACACGCGAATTTTTTGCTTAATATGAGGGATCAGGTCAAAAACGTAAAAATTATATCATAAGTAAAAATACAATTAAGTCTTTATCAGAGTATCAATATAAATGAGGGCATTAATCTGCGGTGTGTTCACGCAATGTCGTAAAGAAATTTAGAGGAGGAATTTAAAGAAGAAAAACTTTCTGTTTAAGCTCGGAAAAATTGTTGAAATAAAGTTTAAATCGTCTAATTCTAATAAAATTTGGTGTCAAAAATTTTGATTATCATTGCCATTGTTGTATTTTTACGAAAAAGTTGTAAAGTCAAGTGTACAAAAAATTGTTGTGCTGTTGGTGTTTTTACGTATAACAGTGTTGTCGAGTTAATTTACATTATTTTTTCTACAATTTACGTTCCCTACTGCTGCTGTCACTTGTCGATTGAAAATGTTTTATTTTTTGCAGTTTTTGTTTGAAATTTTAATTATATTTTATTATTTAATTTTATTTTAATTTTATATTTTTATTTTATTTATTTTTACGTAAATTTATTAAAAAAAGAAAACACATCTAACAAATTTCCGCTTCATTTTATGTTTTTAAATTTTATCATTTCGTAAATAAAAGTTTTAATTGCAATAATAAAAATTAATACTTAACTTGCTAAAGGTTTTTCATAATATTCCCCCCATTTCATGCGCTTCGCTTTCGTTTGCTAAGTGTAGTCGTTGTTGCTCTTGCTGCTGCTGCTTATGTTGCTGACGATGTTGGCGCTGTTGTTGTGACAATGGCAACATGTTGCGTTGTTATTGGCTGATAAAAATGTTGCTGCTGCTGATGTTGCTGTGGCGAAAATTTTAATATATGTTGCTGATGCTGTTGCTGTTGATGTTGCTGCTGCTGTTGCTGTTGTAATGTTGCTGGTTGATAGTGTATAAATGTTGTTGGTGCAGCATAATTTTCCGCTGTTGCTGCTGTCAATATTGGAATGCAATTTGCATTGTAATCATTGCTTAGTACAACTGTTGCTGTTCCCGCCGTCGGTGTTGCCGCGGTTACTGTTGCATCATAATATGCTGGTATTGTTATTGTTGCTGGTGCCGTTGCTGTTGCTGCTTTTATATAGTGTTGCTGCTGCTGCTGATGATAATTACTTATTGTTGCTGTTGCTGGTATTGTTGCTATTGCTGTTGGCATTGTTGTTGTCGATGTTGTCGAATGCGTTGCTGTTGATGATGATGACAGCGCTGGTGAGGTTGCTATCGATGAATTGGCTGATGAATTGGATGATGAGGCATAGGGTGAATGTATGTTATATGTGTGACGTTGATTGAATTGTAATGGATGTGATGAATGTATATGTTGCTGGTGGTGGTGTTGTTGTTGATGTTGCTGGTGGTGTTGGTGATGTAGCGCAGCGGGTGAATGTTGTTGATGTTGTATATAGAAGGGGGCTGATTTTATTAACGTACTATTACTGTTATTATGGTAGTGTTGTTGCTGCTGTAATGCATAGTTGTTGCCATTGCTGTTGCTGTAAAATTGCTGTTGCAGCTGCTGCTGTTGCTGTGGTTCAATTATTATCATATTGTTATTTAACGCTGTTGCAACAATTGTATTGTCAGCTGTTGTTGTTGATGTTGTCGTTGCTGCTGTTGTTTCTAATGTTGGCAATTGTAGCAGCTGTTGCTGTTGTTGTTCAAGCTCAAAAATTTGTTGTTGCTGTTGCTGCTGTGTTATTGATTGCAATTGATTGTGTTTGTTATTGTTGTTGATATTGTTATTATTATTATTGTTGCTGATGTTGCTGTTGTTGCTATTATTGGTATTTATTATTGCTGCCATTATATTCGCAGGTGGCAACACAACCGGGATGTGATAATATTTACATTGTTTACGTCTGCACTGACCATTTGCATGATCGCGACACACAGCCACACGTTGATCACATACTTCAACCTTATCGTCTGCATTTCCATAGAACGCACATTAGGTACCCAGTAGGAAAAAGTGAGAGCAGTTAGCAAAAAGAGAGTTGAAGAGAAAGAAAACGGAAAAAAAAAATTAGTTTTAAAGTTAAATTTGTTGTTTACTTTGGTGATAACTTGAAAATAATTTTTAATATGCATATTATATGGAATACATAAATTTGAAAAGCTTAAATTAATGAAAATAAGTAAAAATTGCTCCTGATTTGGAATAAAAATTTCAAGCATTTCGTTGCTTTTTTTTCATTTTGCATTCTCTCCGTTTGTATATTAAGAACGAAAGTTTCCAAATTTTAAGATTTTTTGCTTGAAATTTTTATCATCGATAAGATGTTTTATATTTCTTAATATTTAGACCTACTATATTATATTATTATTATTTAGATAAATCCAAAATTTCTACAGTTCGGTTTGAAAAATTTCTGATTTAATTTTTTTCATAAATGCATAAGCTTTGATAGGATATAAGAAGAAATTTTTATGCAAACTCCATATTTTGAAAGTTTCAAAAAATAGATACAGATAACAAATGAAAATTAGTTGAATCAATCAAAATTTTGCCTAGTAAGACAGATGGGACAGATACTTAATTTTCTGAGCCAAATCAAATTATATTTTAAGGTTCATATAACGTGTATATCTCTTTTTGATCGAAAAACAGTTAAAATCGTCAAAAATTTTCATTTGACAGGTTTTCTTATATAAAAAAACTCTCTTTTGATGAAAAAAAAAAAAAAAAAAATTGAAAACCAATGAGGCAACTAAGTATGTACAAAATGAAAAGTGAAATAAATGATGAAAAAGATTCAAAGCGTATAGTTAGGTGGAGTGAATTCGTACATTTTTTACTTTTTGGTAAAAACAAGCAAACTAACATCTTACACACAAAAAATAGAACATAAAATTAATGAAAAAATTCATTGAATTTGAGTCGAGAACAGCATTCATTGACTATAAGAATCATTTCATAAAATACATATAAGAAATAAATTCATAAATTTTTATTTTATTTTTTCAAAAAATAAAAAAATTTATGAATTTTGTTCTTATATTTTATGAACAAGTTCTTAAGTTTCAATAAAATGATTCATATAGTCAATGAATGCTGTTTTCGGCTCAAATTCGATTAATTTTTCATTAATATTATGTTCCTTTTTTTTTGTGTGTATTCAAAACAGATAGTACGCTGTTGAACAACTACGATATGGTGCTGCTAAAGAACGTAAGGCTTATGTAAGTTAATATGATGTATAATTAGAGAGATGACAGATTGTCTAGAGATACCTGTACTCAAAACGTTCGAACGTGCCCCTTATGAGACCCACCCTATCTTTGCGTAATCGATCAAGATTTAAGTTGACATCTCTGATGTTCGATCAGGAAGTTCGATTCACCTTTTTAATACTCACATATGGGCATACGTATATCCGTAAAAAAAACTCAAACGAAAGATAAATTTAAAGTTGCAGTTTCAGTACATTTTCAACAGATACTGCCTTTTAAAAGACTAAGAGCTGATTTCACAATATTCAGTTAAGCTTTAACTGGAACTTTAACTGGCACTTTGACATAAGATTTCATACAAAATTTTTATTTATCTGGAAGTTAAATTTTAACTGGACATTGTGAAATCGGCCCTAAGAGTTTTTAATATGCGTTCTTAGGTTAACGTCCACAACACACGCAAGTCAAATTTTTGCATGGATGAAAGACTATTAAGCAGTTTCGATATGCTCAAATATTCCTCTTTCTTCGGAGAACTCAACTTATTTTTTATATTGTAAAATTCGCTAGGAGATATGAAAATATACATTGATTTCCACAACGACTTTTGTTTTTTGTAACTTCAGCAACGGCACTTAATGTACGATTATATTGTAACTGATACAAGTCAGCAAATATTTTTTAATGCCAACTGAAAGTGCTACCAAAGAGTTACTCACCACTACAGGTAAATTAAGAATTTAACATTCGGAGTACCTACAGGATTAAAAAATATACATACGAACATAATGTCTACAACGAAGAATTAGCCCATATTTGAAAATTTATAGCTCATCGGCTGTTTCTGCGATTTTAATTAAATTTTCAGTGCTAGTGTAAAAAGTATGAGCTATTCAAAAAAATTGATATTGAAAAAACAAATTTTATTTTAGGTGGAAAAAAACTGTTTTCATTGCCATTTAAGGGCTTTTTATTATTTTTTTTTTAATATTTTTATTTAAAAGTAAATTTTATAACAATTCTTTTGCGATCCTCAAAATTCATATATTTTTTACGGTTTTTAAGGTTACCAAGTTTTTAGAAAAAGAGGTTTATAACACATGTAAAAACGGAACATAATGAAATAAAATGTTAGAAAATTGTTCCATGCTTGATTTCATGTTAACTTTCTAGAAAATCTTATACCATTATGTAGTATACCGTACATGCCAACTTAAATCTTGATCGATTTCGTAAAGACTGACCTGGGTACATTTGTACATAACGTGAGGTATACGTGCAATGGTGGATGCAGCAAATAAGGTGATAGAGGGAATGAAATCGGCTGTAGATTTGGTGAAAGAGTATTCTTTTGAACGATTGGAACAATGTTCGTATGAAGATCTGCTACAGAACTTTGCGGTTTAAGCTCAGCAGGTGCAAAACTAAAGTCAGTAAACATAAGTTTGTTGAATGGACTAAGCACATTTAAACAAACTGAGATCGGACTATGTAATTTTACGTTAATGAAATTCGTCCATCACATCTTAGTTTTCAGATAAAAAGACGAATCCAGAATCATGGTTTACATCCTCGAGAAAATATATAGGGGAGATGTGTGTACCTTGGTCCGAGTGTACCTCGGTCCAAGTGTCAGTTGCCACTCAACAGTTGCACGTGTACGATAATGTTCTTCTGTGGAATTTTCCACTCATACCGGTGACTCATATTAGTAGACTTCAGACCGTCAAGGTGTATGCGTGTATAAAAAGTGACGGAAAAAGTGTTTTTGGTGTGTAAAAATTAGTTTTTGGAGTAAACTAAGAAACGTTTTGTGTGAAACTTACTTGAAATATTTCAGTTTTACAACATCAGGAAGGAAGTTTAGTTATTGTTTTAAGCTTTTAGTGTGTTTTAGATGTATTTTCATTAACATATGTTATGGGTGTTGACAGTTTTTAAAACATGCTGTCTGTGTGTAACTTGGACCTATGCTTATTGACCAGCGAGCCTTTTTCGGCGGGCAACCAGGAAGCCATAATTGCCTCTCAATATAATATTATTATTTACGTGATTAATGTATTTATTTGCAACCATTTTTGCTAAATTAATTGTTTTTTACTAAATGCACTTTTTTGTGTTATAATTTTTGTATATGATTTTTATTTTTTTTTTATTGAAAAAAATTTTACTTTTGATTACATAATAAATGGTTCTTTCATAATTTATTACCTAAATACAATGTATTCTCTTTTATTTTTAATAGTCCAAGGTACACTTGCATGGTGTACCTTGGACCGTTTGAGATTGCAACGGAAAAAGTAATATTTCTGCTCAATGGTAAGACATAGAAATATTATTGTCACGTCATTTGATGCTGCAAACATTGTAAAAATATAACTTAATCAAAAAACAAAAGAAACTTTTTTGGAAAATCCAGCACATTGGATAAACTGAAAAGCGGACCAAGGTACACACATCTCCCCTAATCAAAATTTTATTCGTCAGAATTTAAAAAAGTATATTTTAAACGATGCATAAAATAGCAGTTATATTAAAACTGGTGCAGTTTTTCAAGTCGGTTTGGTATATTTTTTTAAAATCCCGTTTTATTGAAAAAATCTTACTTAAAATAAAAAAAGCTCTTCAGTTTTTTATGGGCAATGAGAGATGACAGATTATTTAAACATCAAAAACGTAAAGATTAGATCTGTCATTAGTAGACATACTGTGCTTGAACAGTCGATAGGTGTGATGAAAGTGTCGACAAAATCTGAATGGGGTTTCATTTGTATAAGTTTAGTGGCCTTAAAAATGCAAACCCTGAAATCGTAGCTGCTCTTTTTCGCGAAATATCGCAAAAATACATATCGCATATAAAATAAAAAAAAAGTAGGGGGTTTGAAGATCGAAAAATTGAGTTTTTGACGAATAACTTAAAAACCATTCAATCAAAAAAGACTTCATTTTAAGCTTTAGAAAGCTTTTTGACCTTTTCGAATCGGCTACGAAACAAAAAAGTTATTGACGTTAAATTTAAAAATTAATATGAAAAATTTGAATTTTTGGTACCTACTCGCTCGTTTTAGCAAACGAAAAATAAAAATGACTTACTTAAAAATTTCTTATCTCAGTCCATTTTCATGCTAGAAAGGTGTTTAGAAATCTAAAATGTCCAGAATTATATGAGGGGCACTACTTATGGTTCGGGAACTGGTAACACTAATGCAAAAGCTAAAATCTGGCAACACCATAATAAAGTGTGAAATTGTTTAGCATAAACGTACTCACAACGTTCTGATGTACAAATGCTATTTGTTTTTTTTCCAGTGAGTTAAGAAAATCAATTTCGACGTGGATTATGTCAGCAAGAATGTGTCGATGATCTTAGTTCTTTGTATGGCGATAAGGCACCATCAAAAACCACAGTATATGGTTGGTATAGTGAATTCAATGGTCGTCGGAGTTCGGTTAACGACGTTTTTTGTGAAGGTCCCCATAATTTATCAATCGCTCAAAAAAAGGCTCGCTTCGTTTGGTGTAACGAAATGATTAAAAAATTCGACGATGGTGCTTCAAAAGACGTGTATAAGATCGTGATAGGTGACGAATCATGGATATATGCGTATGAGCCGGAAACAAAACAGCAATCAAACGTGTGGGTATTCTAAGATGAGCTTAATCCAACAAAAGTTGTTAGTGGAAGAAGCACAGCGAAGCAAATGGTCGCCTGTTTCTTCGGCTGAGTAGATCATGTGGCCACTGTTCTGCTTGAGCAACGTAGGACGGTCAATTCTGAGTATTACACGACCATTTGTTAGCCGGAAGTCTTCGGAGAAATTCGTAAAACCAATCTCCGAAGACGAAACACACATCTCGTAAATCAGGTGAATTTTTGAGCAGTCAAAACATCGAATTGATGACTTATCCTCCGTACAGTCGTGATTTGACACCCAGTGACTTCTTCTTGTTACCGAACATCAAAGGTAAACTGCGTGGTCATCGATTTACGAGCGCCGAAGAAGCAGTTAAAACATTCAAAAAACATGTTTTGGAGGCGTCTCAATACAGGCGGTTATACAAAAGGCATTGAATTTATTTTTCAATGTAAGCGTTTTCTAATTGAATGTTTATACTTCAAAGGAATCAATATTTTTTTGTAATGATCAATCCTTAAGTTTTTGGTTTCAAAATAATGCACGGTGTGCCTTAACCCGTTCTAAATCGGACGTCGTAGCACATCAAATTTTTTTCCAGATTCTGTTTACTTATCGTTCAAATGATGTATAAAAAAATTTTCACTCGTGACTCCTCGACTAAATTTTGAGATAATCGCTTTTCCAATTGGGGCATTTTCCCATACAAAAAGAAAAAAAAAATTTTTTTAACTACATTAAACAAAAATTAAAATAATAACAATCGATGTGCTTTGCGATGCTAAACGTGAATCCAACCTCAGAATTGCTCTATCGTGTATAGTTTATGAGATATTGTAACCTAAAGACCAAAAAAAGTCGTTTTTTGCCATTTTTTGAAGCTATATAACTATGTAACATATCATTTATTCGTCAAATTTGGCTTCAATATTTGAAAGCCCTAATCTTTTCCTTTAAAACCTAATTTAAATTGTATTAATATCTTCATGCTTCTAAGAGATATCGTAGACCGAAATATTGTCAAAACGGGTTTTTTACACTTTTGTGTCTTTTAAGGTTAGGATATCTTTGAAGAAAAAAAAGATATCAACATATATTAAATTAGGTTTTAAAGGCAAAGATTAGGACTTTAAAGTTGCTTACCAGATTAAACGAAATCAAAATTTCTTTTACATTTTAAACATGTTCAACGAACCGACTACTTCTAAATTCAGCCGTTTGACACCCCTAGTGTTGTTACGTGTGTGGCATACGGCTGAATTTTGAAATGGTCGGTTCGTTGAACATGTTTAAAATGTGAAAGAAATTTTAATTTCGTTTAATCTGGTAAGCAACTTTAAAGTCCTAATCTTTGCCTTTAAAACCTAATTTAATATATGTTGATATCTTTTTTTTCTTCAAAGATATCCTAACCTTAAAAGACACAAAAGTGTAAAAAACCCGTTTTGACAATATTTCGGTCTACGATATCTCTTAGAAGCATGAAGATATTAATACAATTTAAATTAGGTTTTAAATGAAAATATTAGGGCTTTCAAGTATTGAAGCCAAATTTGACGAATAAATGATATGTTACATAGTTATATAGCTTCAAAAAATGGCAAAAAACGACTTTTTTTGGTCTTTAGGTTACAATATCTCATAAACTATACACGATAGAGCAATTCTGAGGTTGGATTCACGTTTAGCATCGCAAAGCACATCGATTGTTATTATTTTAATTTTTGTTTAATGTAGTTAAAAAAATTTTTTTTTTCTTTTTGTATGGGAAAATGCCCCAATTGGAAAAGCGATTATCTCAAAATTTAGTCGAGGAGTCACGAGTGAAAATTTTTTTATACATCATTTGAACGATAAGTAAACAGAATCTGGAAAAAAATTTGATGTGCTACGACGTCCGATTTAGAACGGGTTAAGGCACACCGTGAATGATCATTGCCCAGAAAAAGCCGATGAAGTATTTTTTATTAAGTGAACATACTTTTTGTGTAAAGATTATATAATCACGTCAAAACTTAAGATGATATGATGTTTCCAAATGCTTACAGTTAATGCTTTGTCTTGGTTGATGTTCTTTTATGAAATTTTTCACTATCTTTCTTTAAAATGTACTAAAAAAAACAAATGCTTTTTTATATATTGCTAACTATGAAAAAAAGCTTAATTACAAATTGTATTTTGAGCTACTGTAAACTGATTTATAAGTTTATCCTGGAACCTTCAATAGTCTAATTTGAAGCAATTCAAAATAAATCTTAATGTGGAAGAAAGATTTTTTAATTTAAAAACTTTATAAGTTCTTTTGAAATGAGATGAATCAAATTTTCTAGAATAAAATCTGTATAGATTTTTCATACATTTTTAACAAAAATTGATTATTAAAGTTTTGATATTTTCACTGAATTTTCAGAAAGAAATTTAGTTTATTATATTATGATTTTTTAGTGTAAGTGTTGTTTGGGTATGTAGTGAGTTTTCAGTTGCAATAAACTGAAATTCCAATTAAAATTATGGCAATAAAGTGTTCATAGGGCTGAAAAAAGCTGTTTACTAAATAAACACGTACAATAAAACGCGAACTACTTAACATATTTCTGTATAAAAAGCGCTAGAAACAAGACATAACCTTACAAAATTAAAAAGAATTTATAACTTACAAAATAATTTATTAATTTAAGCATTAAAACTAAATATTTAAAATATTAAAAACAAAAAAAGGAAAAATCAAACAAAATCAATATGTTAAGAGGCATCATGCACTTACCTTCAGTTAAATGAACGAATCTACAATTTAACCGACTGCAAATTGATCTATTAAAATCTTGGCACACCGGGAGGGTGTCCAGTAACTATGTATTGTGGTAAATTATGGATGCGGATACGAGATTACGTTACGGTTACGAGTTTACGAAATGCGGGCACACAACACAACGATGATTTGGGTAGTAACACAAATCATATAAAACAACAGAAGAAGAGGTAAACGGGGCGAGGTTGCAAGTTGCGCCGTTTTTTTCACAAAAAAGAGAAGAGAAAAAAGAGAATAAAAAGAAGAAAAAAAGAAGAAAAACAAAAATAAGTTTAAATTAGTAATATGATTTTTACGCTATTTTGTTCAAAAATGGGTATATCTTGTAAAAATTGTAGTTATGTTATTTTTTAGAAAACAAAAATTGTAACAAATTTTTTTATTATTTTATTAAAAAAAAAATGAAATAATTAATTAAAATTAGCAAACTTTGCAATAAACATGTTATGTTTTTCATAATTTGTATTTTTTAAACAATTCTCAGGTACATTTCAGATAATTTGCATACTTTCAGGGGCAGGTTTTTGTGAAAAAAGAATTTTGCAGCGCAACTTAAATGCTTAACTTAAATATAAACTTTTGCTAAGAGGAACTTGTAGTCTATTTACGTTGATGGCTTAGTTAGTTAAATTTGAAAAGTTGGATTGAATTTAACATAGCATAATTTTTATCCGTTTTGGTGCGGCATTTAAACATGTGCCTTAAAAGTTATGCTTTTTAAATTTAACTCAACCTGCTAAATTGAACTAATTAACTCGTCAATGTAAAAAGTTTATTATGCTGGCTTAATGTGACAGTGACTAGATAAATGCAGATATGCGCAAAAGTATGCAATGTATTTTGATGCAAACAGGGTGCAAATGTAAAGGTGATACAGTTTCTGGGAGGTAATAGAGGAAGCAAAGACTTACAAAAAATTGTGTGGAAGGGAGGTCTACAATATATCCCTGAGAAGATCTGAATAAATTACTTTTCTGACTTGATTAAGAAAAAAACTTTTCTTGCTTTAGAAAACTTTGAAGGAATTTTTCTATGGGAAGTTTTAACAAATTGTATGAGCTTTTTAAAGCTGGATTTAGTTTATAGGGTAAGGCAGGGCTTTGTTAAGTTCTCAGCCTTTAAATTTGCAGTTTTTAATTTTTTCCTATTTTTTAACCTTTACGACCGTTTTAGTATGAAATAGGTCCTATTGACATTCCTTTTTCTAATTCTTTTTGATATTATTTTTTAATTTCTTTTAATTCCGCAGTACATTTTCCATATTAATTTTTTGACTTGAGGTAAGAAAAGAGTATTTTTCAATAACAATCCACTGTATTCAAGTTTTCAAAATGACAGTCGTTGTTTTGTATACAAATAATTGAAAAGAATTTTTTTCTGTCCTTTAATTCAAAAATCGTGTGTGAAATGTGCTACTTAACGAGAATATCAAATAAAAAAGGTATATAAACAGGACCTTTTTCATACCAAAATGGCTGCCAAAGTCAAAAAATAGGAAAAAAAAGTTTAAATTTCATCTATCAAGGCACAGAAGTTTGCAAACTCCTTTTAAACCCTATAAACCAAATCCACAGTAAGAAAGTTTATACAATTTTCAAAAAATTTTTAAAAAAAATGTTTGTCTAAAAGGTTGGGTTGAAGCAAGAAAAATATTTTTCTAAAATAAGTCAGGATATTAGTTTTCTTTTCAGTCCAGGCTTCCTCTATAACCATCCAGAAGCATCGTAATCTTAACGTTTACACGCTGTATTTAATAGCCTAGACAGACGACAGCATAAGTCCGGATTATAGACGTAATGATGCGAATCTTTTTATTACATGAACTTAGGCATTTTTTATATACATATTTCAAAGGCATTGACTAAAAGAAAATTTCCCAATTCAGGCGCCGAAAAATTCTAAAACATCAAAACCAGATTAATACTGAGATAAGCATCAGAAAAGCTAATTAGAATTTTTTGGACCCTGAATTGGGTATTTTTCGTTTACTCAATTTCTTTGAAATGTGTATTTAAAAAATGCCTAAAATCATGCAACAAAAAAGATTCGCATTATTTCGTCTATAATCCGGATTTAAGCTGTCGTCTGTCTAGCTTATAAGTTTACATATAAATTTTGATTGTATTTTCCACTGCTTACTTTTGGGAATGAAATATCTATATCTAGCATGTCCTTGCCACAAGCCCAGCCTTCATTTGCTGTTTTTTAGTTAACTCTAAGCTTAGTTTTTGATTGAACCTTAAGTGATAGTTTAGCGTATATATTTTCTTATAAATTTTCTTTTGTTGTTTTAAACTTGATAACTATAATTTTTGACGAAATTTTGTTTAAATGGCTTTTTTTTAATTTTAAATGGTACAGTGTATGTGTAGCAACAAAAAAAAAAAAAAAAAAAAATGAAAATGAATCCTTTTTTCTTTAATAATGATTTCATTTAAGTTTGTGATAACTATACAGGCAGCAAGAATTTTATTTTTTCCTATGCTTAGAACTATTATTAACTTAAATTTATTACCTAAAACTATATAAAAATAATTTCCTCTAAACTATATTTGAATGTACTTGAATATATAGTATTAATCAGCAAAACAATAATATATCAAGCTCTCATCCACATTTTTTTGAGGCAGCCACTAATTAAACTTTGATATTCTTTTCTAATATGAAATAAATTATCAAATAAGTTTAAATATTTGTCCGCATATGGTATCGAAAGGGATTCATATGATTTTAAAGCTATTGTGCAGTACATGAAAAAAGTTACTCATACGTCTTCAACACTTAAAGACACCTCTTCTCAAGAAAAAACTAGCAGAGCTCACTCGAAGCCTCTTGTATTGATTTTAAACTTTTTTTGGTATGGAATTCCGAGTTTTGTTCTAAAAAAGTTTGAAATTTATTCCAAAAAAGTATGAAATTTATTCCAAAATAGTTTAAAATTAATTTTTTAAAAAAGTTTGAAATTTATATACTTTTTGGTTTTAGAATTAAACTAAAATTTTTACTGTATACTTAAAAACAGTGTTCTCTCCTAAACTAAACTCAGTTTGATTCCATTCAGTTGATCATAAATACTTTCAATGAAGAAATTTAAGCTTCGAAAAACCCCTTTGCTTTACATATATAATGCCATCTTGAGGACAGAATATTTTTCAGTTGACCGGAAATTTCAGAAATTTTTTCAGTATTTTGGGACCTGTCATGTGGGTGTAAAGAGCGATTTAGACTTTTAACCCATTTTTTCGTCACAATCCACATACGATTTTTCTGAATTTTACTTCGGAATTTTTGTTAGATATCCCGCTATCTTGCCTTATGTGTCGCTATGGTGTGCTCGATATCGCCAATAATCGCATTTTTTACCGAAAATTTAGCGTTTGTTGTTTTTTACTCTGCAGAGGGCGCCGCTTAAATTAAAAAAAAACATCATAAACAAAATCAATTAATTTTTTATTAAGGAATTTGCTTGAATTTTTTCAGAATTTTAGGACCTGTTTTGTGGCCGTAATGGTCGACTTAGACTTTTTAACCCATTCTGTCGCCACGACCCAAATACGATTTTTCTGAATTTTACTCCAAAATATTTGGAAAGATGCCCCGCAACATATCTACTACTACCCCGTAACATATCTACTACTTCTTCTGCTCTGCGCGATATTATCGGAAATCTCGATTTTCCCAAAATTTTTAGATTAAGCGTCCTCCAGAAACCCCTCGGGTCGAAAGTTTTTTGCTCACCTATTGGGAATTTCATTTTATACGTCTAGGAAGATATTTCACCACATTTGGTTATTGAACATGAAAACACAAATTTTCTTAAAACCTGGGTCAAATAAGAGACGATAACTTTCGGATATGCCCATATACTGTTGAAAAGAGTTTTTAAACAGTATTGCTAATTGCTTATTTTCAAAAAAAACTTTAGTTTAAAGTATGGCTGCCTTAAGACAAAGCTGTAAGAACTTGTCGAAAACCCATAAAAATATAACAAAAGCGTATATTTAATAAAATTATTATACTTATTTGTATAAAATGAAAACAATACTTAACAATATTTATATAAAATAAGTTCTAAGTCACGCTAAAAAGCACGCAAAGGCCTACTACATTGCTCAAAATTTAAAGCTCTCTCTCGAAAATATTTAACGAATTTAAAGCCCTGCCGGAGTACTCATATAGCATTGTATATTTTCAAACTCAACTACATAAATGTTATAACTTTTGGTATTTTTTTTATATAAAGCTTGAATTTTGCTGTAGAAAAAGCTTGACTTTCGAAAAGAGCAAAAATTTCACAACAAAGCTCTGTTAGAAAAGAATAATTTTCATTTTAAAGTAAAAAATTTTGACAAAATTTTTTTCCTGATTATAAAAAGTACAAAAAAAAACTAAATAAATAAATTTGACAGCGCGCAATAAATATCTTAGCGTCAAAATTAATAGCAAAATGAGAGAAAAAAAAAAGAAAAAGCTTTAAAGCTTTAATAGTATGCATAAAAGCTTCTCATTTTGATTACGTTTACAAAAAAGCTCAAAATTAGTGGACTGAAAAAATTGTTGTAAAAACTCACATTGTCTTTTTTGTTTTAATTTTTGTTTATAACTAAATGACTTTTTCTTTTAAATTTTGTTGGGAATGATTTGTTTGAGATTGTTTACGCAACGCTTTTTCGGAATGTTTATTCTTTCCTAACAGTTTGTTGGATGTATTATGCGGTAACAGTTACAAATCCTAATAGGCGGCACTAGAAATACAAGAAGAGAAAGAAGAGAAAAAATACCAGAAGTTTTTGTTTAGTTGCAGCTTTTTTTTGAGTATTGAGTATATGTATGTAGTATATAAATTTAATAAAAAAAAAAAAAATAATTTTTGTAAAAGTTTTAGTTAAATTTGACATTTCATGTTTCTATTTATTTTTAAAGTTATTAATTTAATTTATTAAAAATTCAGTTACAAAAATATAATTAAAAGAATATATTCATAAAAAATTAACTAACAAAATTGTAAGCAATTTGATAAAGAAGCTTGGAAAGCAAATGTATGTGTTTAAGTAAAACGACTTAAGTTTTTTTTTTTAATTTTTAAGCTAATAGTTGCTAGCTTCGGTTAAATATAAGTATATTTATAGTATACTGCTATTTTTGAGACAAATTTTTTTTCAATTGTTTTTGCTATAAATCTAGACACGGAGAAAAATACGTATCATAATTTTTACTTTATCGGCTAGTCGAAAAATTAAAGTAATCAACACTTAATTTCAAGTATAATTTACCTTACGTAAGAACTATTAGATGGGTCCGTAACGTCATATTTACAAATAAAATGTAGTTAAATAATAAAGGAATATTTACTATAAATTTCCTACATTTGACTTTATGTAAGGTAATTTATACTTTCAGAAAAAAAATGTGTGACCATTTTGAATTTATAATTCTAGTCAAAATAACTTTATTTTTTTCACGCACAAAAATGAGTGTCATAATTGTCACCTTACTCGAGTAAGGTAAATATCATAAAAAAATAAAATCATTTTGACTTTTATAATTTAAGTAAAAATTTCTATTTTTGGACAGACATTTTCTTTATATACAAATTTTTTTGCTTCTACATCACATGCGTGAGCAGCGCAAAGGATATGTATCTGACTATCATGCGGAAGGGCCAGGGTTCGTACCCCAGCGTCGGTCAGCTAAGTTTTTTTTTTTTTTTTGTCGTTTGAACTATACAGTAAGGTAAATATCACGCCAATTTTTTCATACAAATTACTAGCAAACATACATTCTGAATTGTCTAAAAAATCAAGGTGAAATTTATATCGGTGTAAAGTTGTCACTATTCTGACTTGAAATTCTGGTAAAATTTATGAGAAATAAAGTAGCAAGTACTATTTTTTTTCTCCGTGCATGCTTAAATCTACTATTTTCTTGATGACCCACTACGAGGCAAGAAACAAATTATTTTATGCAGCTGGAGTTAAAGAAATGGTCCATAATATACGGTGTATTATCTGTCCTTGATGATTTATGGTTCATAATATAATGTCTATGATCTGTCCTGTATGGTCTATAGTCCATAATATAGTATATGGTCCATGATCTGTCCTTTATGATCTATGATGCATAATGTATGGTCTTTGATCTGACCTTTATGGTCTATGGTCCCTAGCATAAGGTCTATGATCTGTTCTTTATGGTCCATTATACATAATCTATAGTGTATAATCTATTCTTTATAGTCAAATCCGTTCTAGTTCAGGATCTGGTGGTTCTTTTAGCCAATTAAATTTAAATATCAAATAAACTCCATGAAAAGAAGAGTGCAGGCAATTCCTTATTTCTGTCCCGCCTTGTATTAAAAAACCGATTTTCCTCTGAAATTGGTGATACATGTAATTCCTATTTCTGTCTGGACTATCCCAAAAAATCCGGGAAGGTTCGTCAGTCTATGCTAAAGTGAAAAAAAGATATTAAATTTAACAGAACCAATAATTTTTGACATGGTCTTTATAGAAGTGAATAGTTAAATTTTGAAAAACCCCAACTGGGTTTTGTTAGTTTGGGCTCCAAGTCAGATTTTATAGTACTATATATAAATTTGCGTTCAAACTTGATATTTTCAAAGAAAATTCTACTTTTGCCTCGACTTTATCTAGTTAACAGTTTGGGATAATGTTTTTCTATCTTCAGCAGAGTTGTAGCTATAGACTAAAGGAAAGAAAGTGTTCGACAAACTGACGCGAAAAAATTGAGTCTTTAACCACAAAATTGCCGAAAAATTATACAATTTTTGATAAAATCTACTAAACCGTTCATGATTTTGCCAAACCAGTAGAACGAAATTGTAGCCAAGACAAACTGTACTCCTTGATACCTTTTTGTGTCTAAACACCTATTTTTGAATTTGCACCCTACTGTAAAACTTTTAAACTACATTTTGAATAAAACTTGTTGTCAGGGTCATCATGAAATCAAGCAAGAAGCAGTTTTTTAGAACATCTTAGCCCATTATATCCTGTGTTATGGGTTCTTTTTTTCCACCTCAAAAACTAGGTTATAATAGGTTAAAGTATTCTACAAACCTATTCTACGGAAAATTTCGCTAGGGATCTAGGTGTCAGCAAAGACAAACTAGCAAGAGTCTTATCTTTGGCCTGGCCAAACATTAAATACCCTATACTGCAGTATTTACCAAATTTTGCTTGTACGAAAGATGCCACGACCACTTCTCGGAATTCTCATAGCTTTTGCTCTGATCTTGCACTTAATGTTCTCAGTGTCTGAGGAAATTTGGTTGTATTATCTTAAAAAATGCTTTCAGTATAGCATTTTGGATCTTTTACTTATATGGGAGGTGCCACGACCTCTTTTCTGAGTTTGTCTAGTTATTGCTCAGAGCTTGTATTTACTGTTCTAAGTGTCCGAGTGAAATTTGATTCGATAATACAAAATATGCTTTCATTATAACACTTTTAAACTTTTTTTTATATGGGAGTTGCTACGCCCTCTTGTCTGAGTTCACCTAACTTATGCTCAGAGCATGCAGTTACTGTTCTTAGTTTCTGAGTGAAATTTTGTTGGATTATCTTGAAAACGCTTTTGAAACTTTTGCTTATGGTGCCACGCCCTTTTGTCCGAGTTCGTCCGGTTTTTTCCAGAGCTTGAGCTTATCGTCCCTAGTATTTATGTGTATTTTGGTTGCATTGTCGTGAAAAATACTCATATAGTTACATTTTGAATATATTTTTTGTATGGGCGGTTGGGGTGTCCGTTGACTGATTTCGCTCATTTTCAATCCCACGAGCAAACTTTTACGACGAAGCAACTGTACTAAGTTTCATCGAATTATCTTGGCTAATTTTTGCGTGAAAAATATTTCCACGCACAGACAGACACCCAGCCAGCCAGACGGACAAAAGAGGTGACGCTGATCTAGAATATATGTACTTTTCGATACCTGCCACGCCTCCTTTTCCGTGTTACAAACGGAAGGACAAAGTGAATATACCCTGGGTGTAAGATATAAAAATGCATCAAACTTAAAATCAATATACTTTGAGGAACAACATTCAAAAGTTGTTTGGATTCGATGATCTCAAAAATTTTGCACAGTGTTATGGAACGTTCTTTATGGAATGGGTTAAGTATGCATCTTACTAATTTTTAAACTTGAGTATCTTAAAAACCAGAGTCAGAAATCTTAATTATATATTATTAATAATATATCAGACAAACCATTGTTTTGACGAAAAATCAAAAATCAAAAAAGTTAAAATATTTATAAAAAATATTACTAAAAATTGCTAAAAAGAACATAACATAAGATCTAACGACTAAAGTTTCCGAGAGTATAACTCTAAAAGAATGAACTAATAAGAAACTAAGCTGCAACTAAAAATTTTCTATTATGAAACACGCAAGAAATAGAAATATAGTTCAAGAAAGAGAGCATGAAGTCTATATGTAAGTTCTGAAGATATAAACGCCTGTTAGATAATAATATACGAAATATTCCTTAAAGGGCCATACCTAATAATATAAATTATGCCGTTCATAAGTATTGAGCATTGAGGATATAAAAGACCCGCCTCCGGTCGGGCTAAGCATTGCAAGTGAAAGAAATATAATAAAAAGAAGAGAGAAAAAAATGTTTAAATAAAAATAAGTTAAGGCCTTAGCTTAAAATACATAACATTTTTAATGGTTTCTTTTGGAGAAAATATGTAATAAGGCAAACGCCAATTTTGTAAGATAAGAAAATCTTCAAATTAAATTTTTATGTTTAGCAACATACATATGTCTGTATTCCAAATTAAAATTTTTTTGATTTCTCGACGTCCGACCTTTAAAAATTTTGGTTAAAAGCTTAAAATATAGAACTTTTAAAAAATAAATTTGCACCTCAATGTCTGCAAAATTGTTTAATTTCATGTCATTTTTTTGAAAGCGCAATAATTTCCAAATAAAATTCTAACTAGCGCACGTGATGGCATTGACAAGAAAATCAATAGCCGTAAAAACAAAATTTAACTTATTAACACGGAATGCCTTCCTTCCGTGTATATTCCTAAAAATTACTCTGATGATATCATTGACATCGACACGCCAAAAAATTCGGCGGATATGCCAAAAATGCTACCCAAACGTCAAGCAATTAACTTGTGCAGCAACAAAAGCAGCAGCAACAGCAACAGCAAAAACACTCGCAGGATAACTAACAACATCAAAGTACGGTAATGACTAATGAGTAAACATCCTTATTCACCTGATGACCTACAAAAAAACAAAAATCAAAAAGTTTTTCTCTGCTGTGCGCTTTTGCGTCTCTGCAGGTGCAAAAGCGTGTCTAATTCGATTAACCTGAATTTTTCGTACTTTTTTTTTTTCTTTTGGAAAATTGACTTATGGCGCAGATATGGCAGGGAAATTTGGTGTGAAAAAAAAACTTCGCAACTTATTAACTTTTTTTTCTTTCTAAGATAAAATTTTTTGTGAATTTTTTTGTGATTTGATTTTGTGAAAATTTGCATGATTTCACATATTGGTGCAGGTTTCAAAAGAGTTAGCGAAACCGCATGAGGCGCCATCCAGTTAGAAATTTAAGAGCTTTCGTGCATAACATTTTATTCCGGAACTTATAGGCAAGACAGACGACAGCTTAAATCCAGATTATAGACGTTATAATGCGAATCTTTTTATTGCATGATTTTTGGCATTTTTTAAATACATATTTCATAGACATTGACTCAAAGAAAATTTTTCGATTCAGTGGCCCAAAAATTCTAAAACATCAAAAACAAGATTAATAGTGAGATAAGCATCAGAAAAGCTAATTAGGACTAATTGGGAAGTTTTCTTTTAGTCAATGTCTATGAAATATGTATTTAAAAAATGCCTAAAATTATGCAATAAAAATAATCGCATTATTACGTCTATAATCAGGATTTAAGCTGTCGTCTGTCTGGCCTATTATATACTACGTTCCCACCGGAGATTTATCAGGTGATTTACGGCTGTTTCGAGATTAGCTCTAAATCACGTGATCAACCTTATAAAAATAAATCTATGTACTTCTAATGAGTTTTATTTAAAATTTTTGTATAAATCTCAACAAGGCTACCGACTTAAACTATTTTCATACAAATATCACCCATTAACTTTGGAAATTGACATTAAATTTGTATAAAAAAGTTAATAGAAGAAAATATTAAGAAAAAAAGAAGGAACAACTTTCATTATCCCGCTTATGACATTTACTGTAAAAAATAAATCTCTTTCGGCAAGATTTGTAAATCTAGTCGCAGCTTAATCTGCGGTGAAAAGGTTGTATGATAGTAATGACGGGGATAGTATTATATGAGGGGTGTTCCCTCACGTAGTAGTCAATATAATACTCAAAGTTCTGCTTAAGGTACACTTGAGCTGGGCTGAACTTCAGCCTAGTACAAATAGAACTAATGCCTAACACTACAAAAACTGAAATTCCCGTTGATGAACCTTTAACCACTACATGGACAATATTTAATAATATCAGGTGGGGCCAAATACTGAAAGGATTTTTTAAATTATAAACTAAATTGAAGGGCGAAATAAGTATTTCTAAGGTCTTTATGTATTTTATTAGGAAAAAAACAAATTGCTTAGAGAGGTACGAACCAGAGACTCTACGTCTTACTAGGCGAATATGAATTTGCATTTCCAGCGGACATAAAAAAGTGCTTTATTATAATATATCACTTTTAAGCAACGAACATTACATGCTTTTAAAGGAAAGGTTGTTTTTCCAAAATTTTTTAAGTGAAACTTCTTTGGCTGCGTGAGGTAATCAAGCCTTAATTGATAGTTTTCTAGGAAACCCCAACGCTTCTTAGTTAAAACGAAAAATATGTAGGTATTCAAGAGAGAAATCATCGGGGTGGACTATAAACAAGCCTTAAGTGATAGTTTTCTGTGACACATGAAGGTTTCCGAAGATCACCCGAAGAATTTATAGTCAAAACGAAGAATATCTAGTTTTAATAGAGTGCGAAAATCTCAGGTGGACTATGAACAAGCCTTAATTGATAGTTTTCTGTTACAACCGAAGATTCCAGAAGATCATCCGAAGGCTGCATAGTCTAAACAAGGAATATCTAAGTATATTAGAGGGAAAACATCTACGGCGGAGTATCAACAAGCCTTAATTGATTTTTTTCTGGGGCTTCCGAAGATGTTTTGCCACATGATATTGCAACTTCAATCACTGAGAAGCTAAATAATAATAATATTATAATATATGCCTACACAGTAAGAATTTTAGTTTAATTTTAATACCAAAAATTATTTATATAGAACAATGCCAAAATAAGTATTTTAAACTATTTTGGAATAAATTTTAAATTTTTCTGGTATATATTTCAAATTTTTTTGGAAAAAAACAAAAACAAAAGTAAACTATCATTTTTTGGTGTGTAGATTAGATGGCATGCAGATGGAGTGAATTATATCTCATATATGTCGAAAGTTTTACCTCTTGAGACCGAAGCCTAGACTCTTGTAGTTAACGAAAAATGAACTTCGGATTTAGTTTTCTTGTGTTAAAATTAAGAAAAAAAAGTAGGTACGGAAAAGCACCTCATAGCCGGACAGTGCAACAAAAAAGCACAAAAAAGCATTCGAGTACTCCTTGATACTTATTTTAATTAAAACAGTGATGTATGAAAAAATGCTTTTGGTCCTTTGTGACAACATCGGTCTCTAGGGGTTAAGAATCAGTCTGTAAAGCACGAAAATAACGTTTAATTGGTAAGATATTGGCTAACCAGTGGCTTTGTTCGAGATTTAATATTTTTTGAGACACACAAGGGTTTCAAGAACGTCTCCAAATTTCCAGCACTGCAATTTGGAGCAGGCTTTGTTAGAATCCTGATGTGTACAAATTCGAAGAGAGGTGGGTTCTCACTTCCATAATTCCTTTAAAAAAACTCTGTAATTGAAAAGCATTGTTGGGCTGTGTAATTTTTATCTTTCATGCTGTGCCTGTGAAATATCGCCAACACAACACTTTGAACAAATTGTTTATCAGTTCCAAGTCTAAAAGGCAGCCGTTGATAGAACACCACATTTCTGTAGGTCATAGAAACATTTAGAGTTACGTTGAAACCAAATTACCATATATGGCATCGGAGCGTTGGAATTGTTTTTTGAAGTGCTCTTCAATTTGTTTAACATGACGTATGAGTAACATTTTTAATTTATGTTGTATTTTGATAACTTTATAAATAAAACTTAAGGCAATTTTGTAAACATTTGAGGTTATTTCATATACGTAAAATTATTTTAAAATATATTAAAAACGTCTTTTATTATAAACTTTGTTTCAAGAGAAAAAGAAAAGCTTAGTAGTAAGGACTTGTAAAATTCTGGCTGCTTGTGAATTTTTTTTTTTATATTTTTTGATTTTTTTGATTCATTTAAGCTTAGAAAAGAAAAAAGGATTTTACAATTTTTTGGTCTATATTTGAAGAATTGTTTTGATAGTTAATAAAAAAATCATATGTTGTCACTCAAAATCTCTCAAAGCGTATGTTTGTGTGTGTGTTAAATGTATGTATAAACTGCATGTAGGTGTATTCAAGTAAAAGAAAGCTTTTGTCTGTTGAAAGGCATATGTTAGTAAAGAGAAACTTAAAGATAAAGCATTTCATATACATTTATGGGGTGTAAATTTTTGTTTCAAGTATTTAAATCTATTGTACCTGTCCACTTGCATCAGTGTAAATGACATAAGATGCATTTAATGGAACTTTGCTAGTTGCTATATATATTTTTTTATTGTTTTTCAAATTTAATTTTTGTAAAAAATTCGCTTAATGTTAGTTTTTATAAAAAAAAAAAATAAAAAAAGCCGTACATGCAATTGCGTTTTTTGAATAAAAATACAAAATTTATTTTAAATAAATTAATAAAAGCCAAAAGCAATTTTTAACAAAATAAAAAAATTTGTTTTTTATAAAAATTTTAAAAATAAATTTTTCAAAATTTTTGTTACAAAAAAAAAGTCCATGCAGCAGCATTAAATAAAAAATTTAAAAATTGTAAATTTTGTCGCAAAGCGCATTCCATATGGACGTGGTGTGGGTGTTTATTTATTTCCAGTTTGTTCAGTGAGTTCATCCAGATTTTTAAAAATTTTATGAAATTTTTATTTTGTAAAAAAGTTTTCTTATTGCAATTTTGTTTGAAGTGATGTTCATGCAGTTGTGTGTTTGTTGCAGGTTTTTATCCAGTTTTTATTAAAATCGTTAAAAATATAAAGTTAGAAAATTATTAAAAAATTTTGTATTGTGGTTAATTGCACAAATTAAGCATGTGTGTGTAAGCATGTAGAAAAGAGAAAATTTTTAAGAAAATTAGATGTGAGTAATTTTTATTAGTTAATAATTAGTTTTTATTAATTTATATTTCAATTAATATAACTATGAGAAATATAACATAAAAAAGTTGACATAAATTTTGACTTTTGGCGCAGCCATTGTTTAAATTTTGAAATTCTTGTGGTTCTTAAAATTTTTGATAAATTGATGACAAAAAATTTTGTATAAACAGCATCGAAGCCAAGATTTTCATATTTTGAATACTTTTAACATGACGTATGAGTAACACTTAATCAATCGAAAAGTGCGCTTATCGATTTCGATGTTTGTTTTCTATATTGGTGACGTAGCGTTCATAAGTTAAGATAAGATTTAAAGTTAAGATTTAAAGTTGTATGGATTTTTTAATAATGAGATTTGGATTTATGTGCCACTTCATCGAGGTCAAAGCTAAGAACAGTTTTTGGATTATTCAAAAATATCCTTATATTTGCCCAGATGTCGGCTTTAGAGGGGCAAAATGTGCAATAAGCCGAGTCGGTCTCCATACAAAAAAAGACTTTGGAAAGCTTACCTTGAGAAAATCTAGCAAATAAAAAAAAAAAAAATATGTTCGGTCCACTCTAAAAACAGCCAAAATGATATTTTTTCTATCACTACGGCAAAGTAAAAAGCTTGATCAAGTCTAACTTTATTCCTCATTTCTTTTGCACCTAGGAGGACATATTCCGCTAGTGAGACCAAGTTTCACTGGTTCGTATTTCACTTATTACAATTTCTTACTTATAAAATTAAAGTCTTTGACAATATATTCACACCAAAGGCTATAAAGTAGAAAATAAGGCATAATCAAGCTCTTTACAGCAATATATAATTTTAGAACATCGGATATTACCTGCCAAAGTTATTGAAAAATACCATTTAGGCCGTTTTTGTTTTGTTTCCTAAATGCTCCCAAGGTAAACTTTCAAATAGGGGAGGATTTTTCCAATATTTTTTTCACTGACCCGGCCTAATGTACAACCTACGCCCATTATTTTTTCTACTTGAATATTTTCTCTAAATTTACCCAGTGTGCTAAACGGATCCGTAACGGATAAAAAGCGGAGATATGAATCCGTAACGGATAAAAAAGCGGAGATATGAATCGTTTGGCACACTGGGTATCTACCCCCTAATTTGACCTCTTATGGAAGTTTTCATGCAAAAATATTATTTTTATTAAATTTTTTCCCCTGTTTTCAGGGCTTCTAAAGTAGTGGAATCAAATGTAACATCAATCTCCATTATTTTTTTCTCCTCAACATTTTCGCCGAACATAATACCCTCTATTTACACTCCTTAAGTACGCTCCTCTGCAAAAATTACGTGAAAACTATTTGAAAACAAATAAACTCAGCCCAGATACCGCCCTTAGATCGATAAAATATAAGATTAACACCGATTACTTTTTCCCCCTTTTTATTTTATTTAAAATGTTATAGCAAATGTCACCTTGTTTAAGTAAAAAGAAGCTAATAAGCTTACATCTTTCCACTCCGAAATATTAGTTCGGATGCACTTGTGGTTCAAACTTTCTCAATGATCATATTTGTTTTGTATTGCAATGTAATAAACTTGAATTTGAATGATGGCCGCTCACAAATTTTTTGCAAAAGTACTATAGAAAATATTACAATATGCTGTTGCTTTCACCGAAATTATAGATTTTTACAGCCTATTTTTCATAGTTTTATTAAAAAAAAGATTTTTTTTTTTTCAAAATAATGTTGTGAGTAAGCTCTAAAGAAGCTTCTTTATAGCAAATGTAAGGAATTTGGTAATATATAGTTTTTATAGGTAGGCTAAATGTTATAAGCTTAAAAAATTTTCTTATGTTTTTAAAAAGCATAGGTTTATTATGTAAGGGACATTTTCATACTTACGTAGCACATAACTAAGGGAAGTAATAAATGAACAAAGCAATTTAGTTCAACTAAATGTTGTGCTTATCAAGAGGAATTAAGCCATTGAAATACAAAAAAGCTGATATTAGATATTCAGAAAGAAAATTAACAAACATTTTTTATAGTTTGATAATTAAAACAAACAAAAAATAAAATTATGCAAATAAAATTAATTGATTGTAATGAACTCAAAAAAAAAAAGCAAATTAAAAACAAAGAATTGGTTTTTTATCAGTAATGCCATGTTTTTGAACTTTTAGGTTAGAACTTCTCAAAAAGCGTACATGATAGTACAGCAATTTCGAGACTGGATTCGGATTCAGCACTGACAAATACATTGAAAATGACTAATTTTGTTTTGGCTTGTTGTTGTTTTTCAAAAAAGCCGTTTTTCGATTTTAAACTAATTGCAATTTTTTGCTAGCACCATAAGGTACATATTGTATAAAAAAGAAACTCAGGATTTCCGTCAACTATCAATTAAGCACCGTTCTAGAGAACCGTCTATGTATTTTGGACTCTTGGAAAATAAACTGAGAGGATAAAATTTTGAAAGAGATGCCGATAATTTTTTCAGACTAATTTAGGGTCGCTGATTCCGAATCTGGTATCAGTTTTTTTTCTATTAGGTCTGAGATTGCCGCAAATGGGGTGCCCTCTCCCTTTTTTGGAGCAAAATTGATAAGCAGTTAAAATGAATTCCTACATTCCTTAAAAATTAGAAAAAGTTGGGTGTAATAAACTAACATTTTTTATTTTTTTTCTCAATCAAATTTTCCCTCTTTTTGGGAATTCGGCCAGAGCATGTATACTGTCCACAAAACTATCATAGTCTATTGGAGAAAAATATCTCTCATGAAAAAGAAGTAAGGCTTACTGAAGCCATCAGCCAAGCTTAGGATACCTGGTTAAAAATTCAAAATTGCGCGATGGCAAAAAAACAAGTGATTTTTACAGTAGAAGTTATAAAACCAGCGCTAAAATCGAAGAACTAACTTAAAACACACTGATAGCACAAATCTTTTACTAAATTATATTCATAAACTGTGGTGTTTGTTCAAACTGAAGGATTCTGTCAGCACAGCGAATCTTTTAATGTCACTAAGGTGCATTTTTGTTCTTTTAAGAATTTGATAAACGGCTGCCCAAAGCATTTTAGTCTACACACTAAAAAAATTATTGTTTACTTTTCTTACTTTTGATTCCCTTAAGTATGTATTGATTTTAAACTTTTTGGTATTAATTTCCGACTTGTTTCCAAAAAAGTTTGAAATTTATTCCAAAAAAGTATGAAATTTATACCAAAATAGTTTAAAATTAATACTTTTTTTTGGCATTGTTCTATATAAAAACTTTTTGGTTATAAAATTAAAATCAAATTTTTTACTGCGTAGTTTATGCCAAAGCACGGCAATAGATCTTCAATTGTCTTCTCTTCTCTTCATCACATTTGTGACAGTTTCTGCACCAGCTGTTGGAGACTATTCGCAATCTTAAGGCAAGATGCCCAATAAGACAATGAAATATTAATGGTTTGTGCTTTTACAAGAGCTACACTTTTTGCTGTTAGATTTGCTCTTTTATTTCATAAAATATCACAATGCGAAATCAGCCACTAAAGAGATACCTGTTTTTTTTCGCTTTCTTTGATTTAATACAATTAATACAACTAGAGTTCGCCTTGTGGCCGAAATTCGACCACTTCGATTTGAGCATAAAATAAAGAAAAAAGTTTTTATACCCTTCCTTGGTCGATAAAACACAAAAGTGTCTTAATATTCTTCCTTAGGGTTCAGGTTATCTGCATCGGTACAGCAGCTAAGTTGCAACATCGTACTTTCCATTTTAAGGCGTGTAGCTCCTACTAAAGAGCAAACAGTTTTTCATATCTTTCTTTACTAAAATTCATAAAAATCAATCATGCTATTTTGCTATATAGTGCTAACTCTATATCTATACCAAATTTCATAAAAATCGTATGCAGTGTTTTCGCCGTGAGTGCGTTTTTTCCATTTAGGGGCGTGGCACTGCCCACTGAAAAACATAATGGTCATATTATCGTTCCTTAGTGTTAACCCTACCTCCATACCATATTTCGTTAAAATCGATGCAGCGGTTTAGCTGTTAGAGCGTTTTTTCCATTTAGGGGCGTGGTACCACCCACTTTAAAAAAAATATAGTCCTATGCACTGCTCCTCCTCACAACCTTTCCAAAAAAAAAAAATCAAGCAAATTGGTTGAGATTTCGGTATAGAAACAGGGACTGAACCGATTTCGTTTGCCAATTTATATATAGATTTGATTTTAGAGCTTTTAAAGCGGCTGGTCTATCGCCATTCACTTTTTCTTTACATGAGTTCCAGAATTCTTTAGACGGAAATGTAAGTAAAAATCAGTAGTAACATAAAGTAAGGTCTGAATTTGACGCCTCCCCCATTCTTTAAGCCGAAGTATAGTTTTGTAGGCCACTACTCTGGCGAAAAGATCAATAGACAACATAAGATGTATAACGTTTAAGGATTCCGAAGAGGTTGACCTCAGTGCTCTTGTCATGTTAATGCGTAAAACACGCTGTTATCTTTCTAGTTTTTCTTTAGGTGTGCTGTGCTAACCCAAAGGGAAAAGTGTCAAGCGCTTATTCCCATAGAAGTTTAGAAGCACTTACACTGTGATTTTCTGTAAGGCGCCATTTAAACATTCAAATATCAAATGTTGTTTAGAAAGACATTTTAATAATACAAAAATTGTATACCTCTTCGTCATATAGGTCGTTGCTTTAGAGCTCTAACAGGTCTGTAATTGTAAGTAAAAATAATACGTTTCTATCGTACGGACGGTTCTCGGTTCGAATCTTAATGCAATCAGTTGGTTTTTTTTTTTTTTTTTTTAATTAAAGGAACGCTTACCACCGCATTACAAATAATCGCTTCAAAAGGCCTTTTCCTTTTCTTCCGGTAAGTTCAAGAACGCTTACATCCTAGGACATGCAATGTTAAAAAGAAAGAATAGTTCTTACTGAGCGTAAGCGCTTATGTGTGAAAAAGAAGTACTTCAGAAAGCCTTTGAAGCGCTTCTTATCCCTTCGGGAAGCGCTGTGCACCAAACATATTTTGCATGCAATAAGATTGGCTCATCTATTGCGGAGTAAATCCAAAGGTTGATTTTACGGTCCAAGTCCGAATGGATTCGGTAGAATTTTTTACAAGCAAACAAAGTATGCATTTTTTATACGGATTTCTATGTTAAATTTCCAGTTTTGCTTGTGATCTAAAACTGTTCCCAAGAACTTTCCTTCATAAGACAAAGGTAGTTTGATATTATCAAGAGAAATACTTTGCCTAAATTTTAAAGTGTTCGGTTAGGTAATGTATGCACTTTTGCAATGTGTAATGAAAATCAATGTGGCTACTTAAGCTGCGGCTTGAAAATAATTCCTTTCATTCAATTATTTAGGATTTTTGATTTTTTCAAATCTTTGAGGAAACGTGTCCTTATGAATCAAATAAATACATTTAGACATAACAAATATAAATATAAGTTAACATATTGCAAAAAGCCAAAAATAAAAGCGTTAAGAATATATGTAAAAAAAAAAATCTTTATATAAAAGCTTAAATTAGATTATATAAAAAACAAAAATTAAAGCCAATCAAATATACACTATGAAAGCTTATCATCTCAAGCGGTATAGAGAAGTACAGCCGAAGCATTTTTTTTTTCTAAAAATCTTACTGCAGCGCTGTATAAAAGTAAAAAAAAAAGAAAAAATCTTCATTAAAACTTTACATGTTAGTACATTTATAAAGTGAATAAATGTGGTGTATTAAAAGCAAAAACAAAAATATATGTGACAAACAAATATTAAAAATGTTAAATAAACACATACAAAACAATTAACAATAAATTCATTAATTTTTTACATTTATAGAAATACTTACTACAAAAAAGCCTGTAAAAAGTTTATAGGAAAAATTTAAAATATTCTTTTTTTCTTTTCAAACATTTATTTAAAGGTAGGTATGTATGTAGAAAGATGCGTGTTTGTACCACATATGCTGACAGCAATTGTAACTAGCTGCTTTAACTTAAGCAGCCTAAAAGTATGCAACATATTGCACGAGTAAATGCAAAAATGTAATGCCTGTAAACTAGTTATATTTGGATTGCATATTTTTAGGCACCCCTTTGGCTACTCAATGCTTTGTTCTTGTTTGTCAGCGTAATATGGCATGGTTTTGTTTAAAATTGATGGTTGTATGATTTTTTTATGTGTATACATGTGGTGGTGGTGATGGTGCATGTTGACAGAAAGCTTTACCAGATTTTTTTCACATTTTGAATGTTTTTTTTTTTTCATATATAGCTGCATAACAGGTGTACGAGTATGCGTGTTTTTTTTTTTGTTTGTGTCTTGTTTATAGTATCTTAAGTAAAATTGTTCCAACGTTGTTTTGTATGTTCTATTTGTAATGTGTGTATGCAAAGAAAGCTTAGTATTTTTGTATGATTTTTTTTGGTTCTTGTATGCAAAGCTTCAAAGGTTTTTGTAGTAAAAAAACAAAAGTTCATCACCATCTGCTCATTCATAGCTCAACACAGGACTTCAGCGCCATCATCTTCAGCACAGAATCCAGACATGCGTTATTTACTTGTATACTTAAGTAATACATAATATACACTATGTTCCAAGAAATTAAGTGAAAAAATAAATATATAAATGCAATTATATAATATATACTGCCAACATCCACAAAAAAGCATTTTTTTTTTTAAATATTTGATTTTTGAATTTAATTCTACAGTGTTTAAGTAACTGGGGTTTATTTTTTTTTTTTTTCATTCACTTGTGTTTGTTTTGGAAATGTTATGTGAAAGTGTATGTTAAAAGCTGTTATGACCCTTAGGTTATGTTTGCGTTTTGGTAAAAATTTAATCTAAACTTTTTTGATTTCACTGCATAATTGTCTTAAAAGTCTTAAGTTCATGGGGTTCACTTTTCAAGAACTGCTTACTATTTATTAGAATTGCCTTGAAACTACCAAAGGCCGTCGTAAGACTGGTAGTATCCAATACTAAATTTAAGTCAAAAACAATGGTCGTTGCAGACGAAAAGATTCTGGAAAATTATTTTAGAAAACGGAGACTAAATTCGAAAAATGAAAATTAGAGCGAAATGCTCAAAATTATGAATAAAACAGTAAAATATTTTGAAATGGTTGAAAAATTTCGATAAACCTGAAAGAATTAGGGTGGAGCGAATTTTATTTTTTTTTCTCTATACTAAATGATTCTGTGGTGCAAAATATGATATTGGCTTTCTAAATGATCCACATTTTATCAAAAAAAGTGCTCAAACAATGACTGCAAGAAGAATGGGACAAAATACTGGCGTAAAAATGTAAATGGATGGAGTCCACTCGAAAATGCGGCAGAAAATTTTTGACGAATTTTTTTCACTAATTCGATGTCGCTGAAACCGAATATGAAGTTATTTTTTTCGGGTCATTCTAGATTTTTGTTCTACAGGGATCTAGGGCAGAGATGGTTAAGATGTCTGACCGACCTCCATTACATTTCAAAGGGGAACATTTTTTCCCTTGTGGCTTAATCCCTCCAACCCTTCTTCAGGGGGGTTTCCATACGTATTGAAACCTTATTCACACCATAGTTTTTCTTGGTGCTCCTTTAGGTTTTAAAGGCAAATTTTTAGGATCAGGCAGGGGGTGTTGTACCCCCCGCACAAAAAACCACGAAATGGGCACCACGTCTTACACACTAAGTATATCGGAGCCATATTTTCAAGATATCTGCGCTGACGTGGCACCCCGCGTACAAAAACTACATGCAAAAAGCGCAAAAAACGCTATATCTCCACACATTTGAGCGGTATCGATTCGAAACTTGACGCATGGTTGTAAGTGTTTGATATATATTAAGAACCTAGAGAAAATATAAGGGATTTTATCAGGGGACATTGCAACCTCCATACAGAAAAATTCTGAACATTTAATAATTCTGCAACTATAGGAGTTATGAAACTTCAAGCACAAGTGTGCACAAAAGACCATGCAATTAAAGGGTAGATCAGACCATACAAAAAATAAAACATATGCCACTCGTTAGGTGGAAAATTTTATGATTTCTTTGTATGGGAGTGCAACATTCACTGGTCTAATCTACCCATTTTCGCATAGTCTTTGGTGTAAACCATAAACATTTATGCTTGAAGTTTCATAACTGGTATAGGTGTATTATTGATTTTTCTTTTTTTTTTTTTGCATGGAGAGTGCGACACCCCCTGGTTCAATCCCTTCTATTTTTATATGATTCTTAGTATATACCAAGTTTTGAATCGATACCTGTCGAAGGCGTGGAGATATAGCGTATAAGTGACTTCTCATGTAGTTTTTCTGTATATTCTTTTTAATATACTTAGCTAATGAGCAATTGATTTTAAGAGATTTTCTCGAAAGGCTTTTCTAGCATGAAAGCAATCTCACAGGAGATTTTTCTCTCATGAGATTTTTCTTGCAATTGATTTTTTTACTTAAGATTTTCTGTCAATTTTAGTGGCATGCGATTTTTTTGTCGCATGTGATTTATTTTTATAGCATACTTTTTTATCATTAGATGTTTTATAACAACAAACTATGTGTTACTCAAAAGAAAGCAAAATTTTGTTGAATAATTTCACCAAAACCAAAGGAAAAGCAAAGTTTTCTTGCATGAAATATCATCAGAAGTAATTGTGTCACATAAAAACTTGTCTCATCTGAGATCTTTCTTGGATGGGATTTTTCTTACTTGAGATTATCTCTGAAAAAATTTTTGTCTTGTGTGATTTTTCTAGCATGAAACTTTTATCGTATGAGATTTCTCTCTCATGAGATTTTTCTTGCAATCAATTTTTCTTCCTTGATTTTTTCTCTCATGAAATTTTTGATGCATATGATGTTTTGTGGCATCCTTTTTAATTATTGTGTGTTTTGTGTTACTAAAAAAAAAATCTCACTTAACATTGTTGGATAATTTTAACTGAACCTAAAATAAGGCAAGGTTTTCTTGCATTAAATACCTATCCTCGGAAGTAGTTGTGTCACATAAAAACCGATAAATTAGTAGTTATCAACAGCAACTCAAATTGGCATTTACCATAAACCAACAAGCACCATGAGAACGATAACCAGTGACTCACATTGCTCAATGCAAAATAAGATGGCAGCATATCACTCTATGGCACACAGGTTGTGTATTAGGGTGCAGCAAAACTCAAAAAAATGAGTGCATCAAAAATTATCATAGATTAAGATCTTAAAACAAAGACTGAATACTTAGTTTTGGTCAAAACCCCCGAAAAGATCGCCCGCCCGGGGCTTGAATGAAGGTCTAAACGACAAAAATCATTGTTTTTTCACAGGTTTTTTTAACTTATCTCAAAAACAACGAAATTATTGGTAGTAATTCATCCCAAATCTTTGAAAGGGATTAATTTTCTACATATTTTGTTTTTTTCTCATAACTCTACAGTGAAGTTTACCCTATGGAAGTCCCGGAAGAAGTGTAAAATTTTTGATTAAAAAAACGGTTTTTTTCCTATAACTCAATATACAAGATACACACAAACACTTTAGACCTCAATAAATGTAGGAAATCTGTTTTCCTATAGTTTTGCTTTCAAATTTTTATTCTAAAAGTAAACGGTTCCCCGCCAAAGGCTGAAATTTATTAAAAATTATTGTATACCATGAAAAAGCGACCTTTTTATGTTTTTGTTTTAAAATATGCCCAACATTTTAATTGGAAACTAATGGAGAAATTAAGGGCTTTCAAACATAGTTTTCAAAATGGAAATCGGATTAAAATTGCGCGAGATATGACAATTCTTACATACTTCGTATTTTTTGTAAAGGTGTGATTTTGGGTATTTTTGTTTCACAGTGTATTTTGCATCCAAAACTTAAAACTTTTTTATGTATACTACATTACGTCAAAGAGTGACAAACGTCGCATTTTTCAAGACCAAGAACGTCAAAATTGGTTTGTGGTTTCCTTGCGAATTTCAGCCTGAGAGTTCCGATATTTTTAAATTTTTGTCAAAAACGCACATTTATATTCATTTATATTCAAAAAACTATTGAACATACAATTTGCTATATTTAGTTCCTGAAAATCTTGTTTCTACAGCTAACAGTTTGTGCACTAGAGGCCGATTTTTGTGATAAAAAAACCGAATTTTTTGAAATTTTCATTTTGCAGCGACCTTTTAACTTTTTTCTTTACAAATTTTCTCAAAATTTTGGTAAGAAACTGAAGAAGAAGTCATAAGCTTTGAAACGTGGTCTTTAGAATAGAAATCGGCTAAAATTTTTGCGAGATATCACAGTTTTTATATACTCTATGATACAAAAAAATAACTGAAAATCATATCCTTACAATAAAAAAATACTCTAATATCTCCCTCTTATAACTCTTATATCTTGCGTAAGTTTTAGCCGATTTCTATTTGGAAGACCACGTTCAAAAGCCCTTGACTTGTTCTTCAGGTTTTTACTAAAATTTTGGGTAAATTTTGAAAATACAATGTAAAAATGTTGCTTCAAAACAAAAGTTTCTAAAAATTCGATTTTTTTTGCACAAAAATTGGCCTCTAGTGCACAAACTATTAGCTGTGGAACAAAATATAGCAAATTGTATGTCCTACAGTTTTTCGAATATAACTGTGCATATGTTTTACGGTTTTTAGGGTATACACTCTCTCATATTCAAAAAAAGGCGTTTTTGACAAAAATTGAAAAATATCGGAACTCTCAGGCTGAAATTCGCAAGGAAACCACAAACCAATTTTGACGTTCTTGGTCTTGAAGAATGCGCCGTTTATCACTCTTTGACGTAATGTAGTATACATAAAAAAGTTTTAAGTTTTGGATGCAAAATACACTGTGAAACAAAAATACCCAAAATCACACCTTTACAAAAATACGAAGTATGTAAGAATTGTCATATCTCGCGCAACTTTAATCGGATTTCCATTTTGAAAACTATGTTTGAAAGCCCTTAATTTCTCCATTAGTTTCCAATTAAAATTTTGGGCATATTTTAAAACAAAAACATAAAAAGGTCGCTTTTTCATGATATACAATTATTTTTAACAAATTTCAGCCTCTAGCGGGGAACCGTTTACTTTTAGAATAAAGATTTGAAAACAAAACTATAGGAAAACAGATTTCCTACATTTATTGAGGTCTAAAGTGTTTGTGTGTCTCTTGTATCTTGAGTTATAGGAAAAAAAAACGTTTTTTTAATCAAAAATTTTACACTTCTTCCAGGACTTCCATAGGGTAAACTTCACTGTAGAGTTATGAGAAAAAAACAAAATATGTAGAAAATTAATCCCTTTCAAAGATTTGGGATGAATTACTACCAATAATTTCGTTGTTTTTGAGATAAGTTAAAAAAACTGCGAAAAAACAATGATTTTTGTCGTTTAGACCTTCATTCAAGCCCCAGGCGGGCGATCTTTTCGGGGGTTTTGACCAAAACTAAGTATGCAGTCTTTTTTGTAATTCCTGTTCCTAAGATAATCTTTGATGCAACCTGCAATTTTCGCATTATTTCGAAAAAGTGCTGCACCCTATTGTGTAGGTTACCGCTTTCAATTGCGAGTTTTAAAAAGGAATATGAGTACATAAAAGAAACTGCTCGAGTGAATGGTTACAATACAGAAATTGTTGATAAAATTGTGTATAAACATTCAAAAAAAGTGAAAAAATACCAATTGTCTACTATTTTTCATAATAAAGACCCAAGACTTTTGTACCAGAAATAACAAATAGATTAAAAAAGGTTTTTCGCATTCACGACTTAGAAATTATGTTCAAAAGTAACCAAAAACTAAGTTCTTTACTGGGTACAACAAAAGACAAAAGCAAAAGCTTAGAAAAATCTGGCATGTATACAATCAAGTGCAGTGAGTGTGAAAGAGTTTATTACGGTCAAACTAAGCGAAGTATTGAAGAGAGATTTAAAGATCATATTCAATCAATGCATCCGCCTCAACCAGCCTAATAAATCAGCTGTAGCTTCACATGTTCTCATTTACGGTTATGAACATATTGATAAAGAGAACGTAAAAATGTTAAAATCTGTAACAGATGAGCGACGACTTGATGCGTATGAAGCTTTTTACATACAAAGGGATAGAAACGCATTGAACTTAGACAACGGCAATATTGACTCGTGCCTATTTAATCGTGTGCGTTAGTATGTAATTTTCGCCAAATTTGTCTCATCATCTACTTGTGTATGTTCGTGCGTGGGAGTGGAGTTTTAGTCGTGTATGCTGATGATGAAGTGCCGGTCACTTCGAAATGCATCTAGGTTAGTGTAGTTTTTTTAAATATTTTTTTAATTTTATTAAAATTAACCCGACTCAAGTGCGGTCAAATTAAAGTGTTTTTTACGACTAAATAATTTATATTATTGTTGTACTTCAAACATTCTATTGTAAGTTATGAAAATTTCAAATGTTGAAGTATATGGAAGGTGAGCGTGACCTTGATGCAATCACACCCATTTTTCACAAATCGACAGATGGTACCAAAAGCATTTCAGATATTGAGTTTTATTACAATACGTCAGATAGTTTGGCTGTTATTAATTTATACCACATAATGGGCAAAATTTCGCATAAGAAATAACGGCAGAAAAATTTTTGGAAATAAAGTCCGAGAAATCTTCATACAAAATTCTAGCCTTATTTACATTTTTCATAGTTTTCAAATCAAGAAGTGTAGAAAACATAAGGGTAAATGCCAAAAAGTTAAATTTTGTCGAAAACAGTCGATGATGTCGGAAAATGTTCACAAAAGTCGTTGATAAAGTGAAAAAAGTTAGGAAATTTGTTGAAAAATGTTGAATATTGAGAACAAATTTTCAATAGCTACAGTCGATTAAGGTCGAAATTTGACAGGAACTTCAATGATATAAAGAACATAGAATTTTAAGTATGATAAATTTGTATTGAACTAATTAAACAACCATTTTTGCAATTTTTCAACAAGAGACTCAAAAAAGTGTTAACATGGAAATTGATTACATATGCTTTGGCTATTTCCACATACATATTTATATATTTTCATATGTATAAACATGTATGCAGCCTCATCAGATCAGTTTTAGTTAATTCTTGTCAGAAGCCATACTCGAACCCTTGACTCAGTGTTTCTATTTGAGCCACCTTCGAGGACAAATTTCTCCGTATAAGAACGCTCTATGGAAAGATCATAAAGCTCACCTGGCGCCGTCTGTTGTGAAAAATTGCTTATTGTTTTTAGTTGGTAACACACTCTGGCTTTGAGAAGTGCTACGCTAGCTACAATTCAGACCTTCAAGGGCGTTGCTACTTTCATTAGTACTATAAAATCAAAAACAGTCAATAAACTAACTTCGTAGCATTCTAATTTTCGTTAAATTCAATTGAAGTGTATAAAGATTTTTTTGTTATCAATTTTTTTCTACTTTTAGCTTCTTTCGATCAAAAAACAGCAAACACATATTAAATGTCATAACAGCTTGAGTGTAGTTTTGCAAAAAGTTGGTGTCTAGCTTAGAATACTAAGTGCTCGATAAAGTTCTTTTTATGTTTTTTAGAATTATTTTTAAAAAGTTTGTTACAAAAGCGCATCACTAATTGTTTATAAGTTTTTTTTTTTTTTTTTTTTTATTTTAAAACTAAAAAGCCATAGCTAAACAGCTTTTGATAGAAATTTTTATTTTTTTTTTTTGGTTTTAAAAAGCATTTTACACTAAAAATTAAATAAAAAAAATTTTAGATTTTTATTGTTTTGGTTTTTTTTTTTCCATTAATGAAACAAAAAAATGTACACAATTAAACATTCATCAAGTATTAGTTTAACTATATAATATATATAAATAATTTTTATATATTTATGTATGTATATAAAATAGTAGAAGCGTACCTGGAGATACAAAAAAAGAAAAAATGAAATATTTGTTAATAAATGTTAATCAAAAATGTTTAATATTTTCACTTCTAAATATTGTAGGAATGATGGTGGGAAATTGTTTGAGAAGTGGAAGAAAAAAATGCAAGAAAATTGTAGTAGAATTCTTAATGACATCCAATGATGCCAATGCGCAGACTGAGCATTTTAGTAACTTTAATAAGTATAATATGAAGTTTTTTATAGAGAACTTCCAGCATTTCTTTCTTTTACCTCTCACAATTTTAAACATATCAAAACATATACAAACTCTAAAAGCTTTTTGTTGTTTTGCAAACATAATATAACGAATTAAATTAAGAAATTTTCGAACGAAAAAAATAAAAAAAAAACAGAAAAAAACACAATAAAGAATTTCCCAGAATTAACAAAGCTTACGTATATTCCCGTTTTTATTTGAAAACGTACGCTTATTTGAATGCATCACCAGTCGGGGAGTGCAACTTACCATCAGTGCAATAAGAAATTTCTATTGAAGAACTAAATGGCATGTTCAAAAATACAAAATAAGAGTAAAATAAATAAAAAACTTTAATAAAAATAAATGAAATGAAAAAACTGAATTTTGTATAAAATTACAAAATTAAACAAAAGAACAAAATAAATTAAATTTCAAAAAAACCTACTTTAAGGTATTGACCTTTTTTTAAATACTAAAAAGAAATGAAAATACAACACTCACTTTTTGCTTACGTTTAACGTTTTTGTCTTTTCAACGCCATAAATTTTTCACAATCTGAAATTTTTCTATAAAACACAAATTTTCCGAATAAAGCGTAGGTACTTAGGGACAATGCAAGTAGAGAAAATTCAACCTTTTTTTTTTTTGAAGTAGTGAGTAGAGACCTCTTTGTTTTTGTGGAATATGCAAACCTACTAACTACACAACCTAAATTGTAAAATATTGAAAAAATCATCTTGTAATGCTAAAACAAATGACTTAAAATACTAATTTTGTTTTGTTAAATTTAAAGCTTTTGTACTGCCTTAGCTGTTCTATTTTGAAGAAGTTTCTTTTAAGCTTTTTTTAGCAAGAGTGTATTGCTTTGAATCATTTTCTATAACCAATATATTTTTTTGATTTGATAGCTGATAAGTAACACAAGCACACAAAATAAAACTAATAAGGGTGTTATCTTTGGTCTTGCCAAAAATCATATAGCTAAAGCCATATACAAAGACATTCCTGAATAACAATATCGATATATGTTTTGCAATACATCTTCTGCTGTTCAGATTTGACATAATTTAATATAGCGCTTGCAGTTTTCAGCTTGAAATTTTAATTTTTCTCAGAGTTGTATCCCTAGACTAAACTATTCTTAGTATCCGTACACAGCAAAAAGTTTGAGGATAAAGTATGAACTTAATTATACTATTTGGTTTTTATAAACTAATGTATTCCAATTTTTTGATATAACTTATAATTTTTTTTTTATAAAGTTATTCTAAGCCAGAAACGTTTAAATTCTTTGAAATTCATACCAAAATTGTATAATTCCAATATCAAATTCTGTTTGAACAACGTTTGCTTCATGTACAAATTTTTTATCTCTTCATCGTATTGGGCGATGGTGTAGCGCTCTAATTATATCACATGGATGGTCGTAGGTTCGTATCCTCCTGCGGTAGTTTTTTTTTTTGGTTTATATATTTTTTTTTTAAAGTTGATTTTGTGACCTTTTTAATCGTAAAATTTTTGGATATTCGGGCTTTAGGGTCAATTCCAAATTAAAAACTTTGTTTTAAATGAAGATGACTGCCAGTGGCAATCGAAATATTGGAAATAAATTAATTTTAAAATATTCAACATTTTTTTATTTCGCTTTTCTATTTTTCTTTCTCTAATTTATTTAATTTTGTTTAATTGAATTGAAACTGATTACAAAATGATTTCATGTAAGGCTGTAGGAAGCATTCGAATATCAAATTCTGTTTGGACAACATCTGCTTAATATACAAATTTAATACCTCTTCATCGTATCGGGCAATGGTGTAGTGTAGCTGTCTAACGAATTTGTAATTGTAAGTAAAAATAAAATGTTTCTATCTATCACACGGGCGGTTGTAGGTTTGAATCCTCCTGCGGTGTTTTTTTTTTTTTAAATTGAAATTGTGATAATACTTTATTTGTATAAATTTTTTAAGAACAAGCATAAATGGTTTGTACCATAGGTTTCATACCAAGATTGGTGTGGATTTGTATTCATTCCAAATTGGTTTGAATTTTACACCAAAAATATTTGCTGTGTACGAAAATTGTTTGCATTATCAGTATACCGTTCTAAAGGTTTTGTTTGTATGGCAGGTGCAACGCCCTCTTGTTCGAATCAGTCAAATTTCGTATCCGAGCTTGTGTTTGTCATCTTGAATAATGATTGGATTATCTCAAAAAACGCTTTCAATATTTAAATATAAAGTTTTTTCTTGTATGGAAGGTGCCACGTCCTCTTGTCCAAATCAGCCAAATTTTTGGTGGGAGCTTGCATTTATCATCTTCAATATCTGGTGGGTCGATTGCTTTTTGTATATAGAAAAAATAAAATCTTCGTTGAATTCTAAGAAAGGTTTCCAAAGAAACTATGGGTCTAAAATCAAAACCTAGATCACGCCGAGAGACATAAAAATTCACATTTGAAAAATTTCTATTCAGCAAACTCAAATCTTTATGTCTTTCAGCGAGAGCTAGGTTTTAATTTTAGACCCCTCTTTTCTTACGATAATTTTCTTTGACATAACTGCCACGCCTCCTTCTCTACGGAAGGATAAAGTGAATATACGCTGGGCTAAGGGTATAAAAATGGAATGAACTTTTAACTACACAGTTTGAGGATAAAGTATTAACTTTGGGTGTAAAATTCAAACCAAATTGGAATGAATACAAATCCAATGTTTATACTTTATCTTAAAATTGTAGGGATATGCATCCGTACGTAATTTTCGACGCTACATCCGAATCTGAGGTCCTAATTGTTTATTTTAAGATATCCTTGCTTGAAGTTGCATTAAATGCTATTTTCAGGCTTTTGGTATGCTTCCTTATCAAAATATACTTTCAAACTTTTCCAATTGGAGTCTTACTTTCCGAGATATCTACCTTTGAAGTAAAGGCATAACATTTTAAAGCGTTTTTTCGTTGTAAATTTAATGTAGTCTTTTATGTGAAGGTGGAGATGCGTTTCTTTTAAAGATTTGTGTCTGGGAGAATTAGGGTCCGATTGGAAAATTCTAAAAGTATAGTTTGATATGACATTCCGATTCCATTAAAAAAATACTACAGCTTTCACTGGAACTGCGATATAAGCCTGAAAACAGCAACTTCAAAGAAAGTAAAGATATCACAAGATCCTTGGATTCAGCTTCGCAAAGTACGTACATATGTCTAATCAAAAGTTCATTCCACTTGATTTTTTATTTTGTGTGCTTGCATAATTGAAAGAACATTAATTGAAAGCCAAATTTTAAAACAGTTTTGTTTTGGTATCAAAAACAAATTAATCCTTGAAAAAAAAAAGTCCTACGTAATTACATATAGCACCTATTAACCATTTAAATTTGCTTTCTTAAAATGTTAAATAAATAAGCGTTTGTGTGTTATACAACATAATGCTGCCATACAAATATCATATGAAAATTTACAAGGACTCACAGAAAGTAACTACTTAAGAAATTGATTTTAAGTTAAATGATAGAAATCTGTGTAAAAATTATTTCAGAAGCTTTTTTTTTTTTCTGGTGAATAAGGTGTTTTTAACAACTGACCAAAAAAATTTGCAGTTTATAACATGCGAAAAACTTTATAATAAAATTACAAAAAAAAAAAAACACAAAATAAAAGTTTTTTTAAAAGAGGCAACCAAAGAAAAAGGACGCTTCAGTTATTTATCACTACAACATTTGGTTTTTAGAGCACCATTTTTTTTTTAAAACAAAAATGAAAAGAATAATTGAGACGTATTCCCAAGCAATGCTTAAACGTTACAAAAGCTTTATATATGTATATTTTTCCTTTCTGAAATATTGCTTTAAAGATTGTTGTAAGAACATATTTGCTTATTTTTTTTAAATACATTTTATTAACTATAGTGTTTCAATAATATTGTCACGCATTTATTTTAGCACTACAAAAATATTTTTCATTGGTAAAAAAACAAACAATTAACAAGACACGAATTGCTGCAATTGTGAAGTTTGGAATAAGATATGATAGATGTAGATGCATGAAATAGTTTTAAAAGTAAATAAAAATTTTAAAATAATGGCAAAAAAATATTAAGTACTAAGCAGGAAGAGAAGGCGCTGCTGTCAACCAAATAACATAAAAAAATGCAAAATATATAATAAAACTTTCAAGAAGCAAATTAAAAAAAGAAAGTCCTTAAAGAAAGCCTTAGCTGGAAAAAGTTGAAATAGTTGAAAGAGGCTACTTGTTTGAAAATATATTCCTAAGTTACTAAGCTTAAGTCTTCGTCAATATTATATTTGAAAGCGGCCACTAATTATTTTTGAAATTATTAGAAAGGCAATGTTACACTATAAAATGATGAAAGCATATGACTTGAAAAAAATATCGAAACTGAGTGCCTGGAAATTATAATCTACTTGCTTTATTATTTTTTGGCACATTAAGCTAATATTTCCTAGCATATACTATAACGGATAATACAATTCTTAATCAGAGGTCGGCAAATTTATAAGAGAGAGAGAGTTGATTTATGAGAGAAGATAGATGGGAGGTAGACAGAGATGTGTAGACGACTGGGCACGAAAAGCATGCCTTACTCTTTTCACATGCAAGAAGATGTGCAAAGAAATCTTGGGGACTTAAACCAAAAGTAAGTAGCTTTATGAATGTATGAAGCCATCTTAAGACCAGTTCTGACTTACTAAATTCTTGTCGATACTGATAATCGAACTGATGACATCACTCCCACTTTTATGTCTTCAACCTATTTTCAAGTGAAGAAACCTGAAAAAGTGGTCGAACTCGCATTTTTTCCAAAGGAATATACATACATTGATGGCTCAAAGTGTTGTTGTTATTATTTTCAAAGAACTGTAGTGCATTTTAATCGTAAATTCTATCTGTCGGGAAGGCATGCCAAATCATTGAACCCAAAATTTATGAACGTAGTGAAACATTTGCCATTTACGTTGATAGGCAGGCAGCCACTTAGGCTCTTGGTTCCAACATTGCAAAGTTTCGCTTAGTTCTAGATTATAGGAACGCTATAAGGTGTTCGAGTCACTTTTTCGTCTTTCTTAAAGATTTCTGTCAAATCCATTTTGGATTTTATAAGAATTTCAAAATGGTTCATATGAGTTTACAAAAATGTTATAGACCGGGTATACAATGGGCCCAATTTTGGCTTAATTTAATCATTTAGATGGTTCTCGAAATGTTTTATGGCACTTTTGAATGATTTTCTTTCTCTTTCAACTTTCATAATAATTCCATCGTTTTTTATGTTCTACTGTAATAATCGTATTTTCGCGACTTTATGGTTTTCACGGAACTGTTCAATACTTCTTCGATACTACTCCATATTTTTCATCAAATATTTCAATGTCTACAATATATCTGTGCTTAGATGGAAAAACCTAGTATCTACAATTTTTTCTGAAAATGAACTTTGTAGACTCAAGGACTTGAAGTTGATTAGAAAAGCACCATGGCGAAACCGTGTATACCAAAATTTGCGTAGCATATTAAACTATAAATTTGCTTTCCTGGAAATAAATGAAAACATCCGATATCAAATCTTGCCATCTGAGGACACATATACAATAATATACATTAACAAAAATCATCAAAAACTTTGCTATGAATAGTCATATTTAAGGTGCGTAGTGAACGTGTTCGGGTTTCTCCCATACCGAACATACTCTATTTAAATGTTTTTTTTAATTTCTTTAAACATTTGCGATTTTTACTTCCTCGGAGCATTTTGGTGAAAAATTTCATTTGTCAGTTATACATATATCTTGAAAAAGTTACTGATGCTGTGGCATATTATATATGGCTTGGATATATTCGGGTTGTTCTAGTAAAAGAATTTTTTTATTTTGAAAGTTTTTATTTTTAATCTTCTATTGTAAAAACTACATCAAAATGAATATATTCGTCATAGGTACTACTATATAAAATACAGCATCTGTCTGTCAGTCTGCACCTTCGTCCAATTTGCATGAATATACATTTTACATAGCCAGGTTTAAGGTCCGGGTTCTTGAAAAATCCCATAATTCAAAAATGAGTTATTCGATTTGCATGTTTCTATGCTTTGGAAAACATTCTATCAGGTGAGTTTCCAGGACAAACTCTAATTTGAAAGACCTATAAGCATGGCCCGGAATATTTAAAAATCCGACACCGTGACAAATAACATCCACAGGAAAAATGTCCAATACAGCGTTATAAAAAAAAAACCTTCTGAGGCAGTTTGACAGATATGAGATAAGGTAGATACATTTTTCAAGGGTATCGGGAACGGGCGGACGAAGTTGCTCCCGGGCAACTAGCATGCCTATAAAAGGAAACAAATGAAACTTTAGACATATAGCATTTCAAAAAGATATTTATAAAGATCCCTCTGCTTTGAGAATGAAACTTGACAAAAAAAAAAGAAAAAAAGAAGTATTAAAGCGATGGTTAAAAAATAGCAAAGAAATAGAGCAAAATAATTTTTAATGAATTTAATCATAAATAGTTAAAAACTTATCAATAAAAGTGAAATAGCTGTCTTTGATTTTGAGAGTTTTTTTTTCACACTAGAGCAGCGACAACATAAAAGAAAAAACGTCACCATAATAAACAACGCTAATACGAATATCGGGAAGAAACATATTTTTGGGTAGAGCCAAAGAAAACAAATTATATATCAATAAAACATTTGTTTTAAAGTTCTAAAGTGACCGGGCACAATTATATGAGTAGAATTCGCACCATAACAATTACAAATAATACAATGATACAAATAGATATGTACGACTAAAAAAGAAAGAAATAAAGTATTTAAATACATGTAATGATGAAAATGATGATGAAAATTATATAAAGTACTTATGTCGAAAATGCTTGAATGTTGAGAGAGAGATAGAGACAGAGAGCAGCCATGACATGAAAACAATGATAGAGGTATGTATGTATGTAAATGAAATCAAATTGCAATGAAAACAATTGAAAAAACCCAAAAACAAAAAAATTGATAAATTCACTAGTTACGAGCGATTTTTAAGTACAAGTACTGAATTACCAAAATAGCGCAGAGAAGTAGAGAAATATATAGAAAGAAAAAAGCATTTTGTATTTTTACAATAATAATATAATTTGTATAATTCACCATTTTTGTTTTTAGCTTGAACATATACATATATATGTTTGTATATATGTATATATATATATATATTAATTGGTTCATAATAATCGTGTATAATATTGTTATAATAATAATTAAATATTTAATAATAATAATGGATAAGAATGTTATGCCATGTATAATTTGCAATTTTTTTTTGTTTTTAAATAGTAATATATATAAATTTGATTTTGTTTTTAATCATAATTATTGTAATTTAATAATTTGCCAAACATACATGCAATTATTTAAGAAATATTTTAATATTTTTTTTCAGTGTAAGTAGTTAATAATTTTTTTTTTTTGGTTTTTAACTAGAAATTTCTTAAATAAACATATAAAGTTATTAGTAATAATATTTGTTATTAATTTTTTTTTTTTATTAAAAATTCAATAAACATTCACTTTGCAACATTTTGTAACGTGTAACGTGTACATTAAGTGTAAATGGTATTTAAGTATTTCTAAGTGTAATTTTTTTGTTTAACTTTTTACTTTAAGTTTCTAAATTTTTAAATTTCTAAGTGTCACTTTTGTTAATGTGAAAATGTATGTGTTTGGTTTTTGGTAAGTTATTATTTTCTTTTTTTTTTTAAGTGTATTTCAAAAAATATCGCATTATTCAACTTTCCTTTTGGTGTTACGCTTCCTAATTTATTTATATTTAGTTTTTGGTGTAATTTTTTAAAGAAAAATTTCATAAAAAAAAAATATATATTCTGCTTTTGTTTTCTTTTGCTTTGCACCGAAAAGCTTTTGTGATTAATCTTTTTTTCTATGTTTCACTTATAACTAAAAAACGGACGGATATTAATTATTAGGAGTTTTGTTTTTTTAGTACTTTTCTCTAAAAACTGCTACTTTTTTTTTATAAGAATTAAAATCTCGGTTTATGTCTGTCAATTTTTTTGCAACAAAAAAGCTTTTCGGTTTAGCTAAACAAAAACGATTTATTAAGACATGGAAAATGAACTGTTATTGAAAAATTTAAATTTCAAATTTTATTGATCTTTATAGCAGAACGACTCTAAATGCTCTTACAACATGTTGTCGCAGTTGTATCGCAGCTGAAATATTTACATTTGTAAGAAATACACTGATATCACACGCAGACTATTTGACAGAAAACTGCAATAAATTAGCACTAGCAAAGACTAAAATGGTGCACAATAAAAAATTATAGTTTACTTTTCTTACTTTTGATTCCCTTTAGTATTGAATTAAAATTTTTTGGTATTAAATTCAAATTTTTTCCAAAAAGTTTGACATTTATACCAAAAAAGTATGAAATTTATACCAAAATAGTTTAAAATTAATACTTTTTTTGGCATTGTTCTATATAAATAATTTTTGGTTTTAAAATTCAACTTAAATTTTTATTGTATAACCTCATTACATCCGCGATGGAAAGAGTATTTTTTGAGAAAACTGAATCCAGTTGTCAAAAGCAAAGGTGACCTTAGCGAGTGCTGAAACTATAAAGATTCGCTCTCAGTACCATCAAAAGTACTGTAAGCAGAGAACTTGGCTCAGCGATTCGAAAGCAACAACTCTGATTCCGTCAAAACCGATCAAGCGTGCATTCAGCACCCTTAGAATAATTGTCGAACAATCATGCAAGTGGAGTGTTGCGCTTCAACTTGTCTTCGTAGACTATAGCACTGCCTTCGACGGTACACAGTAAAAATTTTAGTTTAATTTTTAAAGCAAAAAGTATTTATATAAAAAAATGCCAAAAAAAGTATTAATTTTAAACTTTTTTGGAATAAATTTTATACTTTTTTGGAATAAATTTCAAACTTTTTTGGAAAAAATTTTAAACTATTTTGGAATAAATTTTATACTTTTTTGGAATAAATTTCAAACTTTTTTGGAAAAAATCGGAATTTAATACCAAAAAAGTTTTAAATCAATACTAAAGTGAATCAAAACTAAGAAAAGTATACTATCATTTTTTAGTGTGTATCTACTGAGAAAGCACATGGGTTTCACTGTAGAAACGGGTTGTTGTCCGTTATAATCAGCACTAATTCAGGCGTCTGACAGGGCTATTTGCTATCAGCATCTTCCTACTTTAACATTTTGGACAAAATCTTAGATAAAGCTCTAAATATAGCCAAAAGACTTGTTCGAACCACTTGAAAATCTTGACTACGCTGAAGACTTCACCCAAGCACTCAGATATGCGAAGCAAGATTGAAGACATTGTCCTGGAATGGTATAAATATCAATGCGTTTAAGACTTAAAACATGAAGCTGAACTCATTCAGAAATAATATCACTTTTAAAGCTACCATGTTGACATTGAAAATGTCGAGAGCTCTACGTATTTTGGGCAGCATTATCTACATGGATGCTGGAGCAAAAGATGATATCAAGTCAACAATATCAAAAGGCACGTTTGCTCAACTGAACAAAATGTGTTCTTCTTCCATTATCTCACCAAAACGAAAGTGCGCATTTGTGATTCGAATGTGAAATCGGTCTTGTTATATGGATGCAAAACGTGGCTTGTAATCGAATAACTAATGAACAATAGACCGGATCGAAATTTAGTTTCATCCCGAAATCGACTCGAAAGTTAGAGGGACTCTTAAAAACGATGACTAAATCATCTTTTTTTCATTCCGAGAAAAACCAATGGAGCACTTTTGATTCTACTAAAGGCCTATTTTGTCTAAAAAAACATGTTTTATGGTCATAACTTTTTTTTATTAGAAATGGTTAAGGCGCATACTAAAGTTTTGGTAGCCTTGAACCTTCTGAAAGGCCAAATTATACCTAAAATGCAATCAAATACCCACAACAAGCGAGATAAAGCTACGCAAGTGCGGATAGTTAGTTCATACTCTACGGAAACTGTACAGCGGAGTCTGCCGCCAGGCTCTTGAGTGAAATCCACAAGTCCGGAAAGGTCTTTGTATACCAAAGGCCACTTTTGCGCTCTTCTAGGCTGCAGCTTCAGTTCTTCTCGTTTGGTTCACACAAAAAACTTCTCAAATATAACAGAGCTAAGGGATCATAGTAATCAGAGAGATGTAAATCAAATTTTTAGGAAGTTTATGTACCGAAGTTTGATATCCAAATATGCGTACATTAGGGTGGGTCAATTTATAGTGCGCCGAAAAAGTCAATTTTGCGTACACCCTCACGGTGTTTTTTTGAGCATTTTAAGAAAGTGTTGTACGAAAAAGCCAAATGTGTATCCAGGAGTTTTTGGGTAGAGAAATCCATTTTTTGCAAAAGTTTTTATTTTTAAGTGCCACCAGAGGGCGCCTCCGTATTTTTTTTTTGGAACTTCCCAGTGTGCCAGACGGTTCATATCTACGCTTTTTTACCCTTTACGGATCCGTTACTGATCCGTAACGGATAAAAAAGCGGAGATTTGAACCGTCTGGCACACTGGGTTATCGCCTTTTTTGAGGAAAATACTTTCATGTTTCACTTTAGAGGTATGGTTTATTGGGCGAAAATTCTTAAAATGATCCAAAGAACACCGTGAGGGAGTACGCAAATAATCCTTATATGAAGGCAAAATTTTTTCGGATTGCAAAATCCAAGGAAAGCTTGCATACTTCTCAATATTATTAGTTGAGATTTTTCACTTCTATTGCTCTCAATGCAACCAGCTTTAGAGCTTTCGCTCTTTTTAACAACACAAGCATAAACGCAAATTTGTCTCCTTAGCTGGCACACATAAAGAAAATACTAATGACAAGCAAAAGCACACTTCTGTAAACTTTTAAGCTGCGACAGAGCTTTATTTTTGGAAGCAAATCAATTAAAATTCGAAAACCAAAAATTTATTAAAACTTCAACCTTAAAACAGCTATGCTATGCTTGCTTTTCTCGCAAAAACTCTACGGGGCTTCTGAGAAAAAAATTAACTGACTCCAATGTAAGCTTAAAAGCTCCTAATAGGTTTTTTTGTATTAGCTATTGTGTTTTTGATGTTGTAGCTGTATGTGTGTGGTGCAAATTTTTACGGTATCTTTCGATCAAATCTATTCATTAAGCAAGGTAGAAAACGTGTATTAGAAACAAACATAAAACAGAAAAAAGAAAATTTTTTTGAAACCAAAATGGAAAATGTGCACAAAACAAGGGGACGGGGAAAAAGCAGAATATTTTTCATAGCTTAAAAGCTTAAACAAATCATTATCATAATATTTGTATTGACTAAGCTAGCAAATTTATTATTATATGTTAGTTAAGCTTTAAAAAAGCGCATATTAGTAACTCTCACTATAAATGTTAATTAAAAAAGATTTGTTTTATATTTCCTCATAATTTATAAGCTTTCAATGCAAAAACAAGTAACAATTAAGTAGATTTTTCTTTCACTGACAGTTGCTGTGCAGTTTCTAAGTAAAAGCTTTCAAAAGCATTAAAGTGTTTTGAACATGCATTAGTTTTAGTGTTGTGGGGGGTATTTGTGTTTTGGGGGTCTATTTTCAGTTATATTTTTTGAATTTATTGTATTAGATATTAAGCTCAAACAAACAAAATATCAAGGGTATGCTATGGCGCATAGCACTCGATAAGTTTCTTTTATTTGTTTTCTTTTTTCTCAATTTCTATATTAGTAACATTTAACAAGGACGCATATTTCATCAATTTTACGACTACTTAAATTTTTGTATGTAAGATTTTTTGAATTTTTATGTTGCTTACTACGTTTTCAAAATTTAATTTTAATTTTTTTCTTTTTTTTTCGTACAGGCTAAGTACCTACTTTTTCAAAAAAGTTAAAACTTTACTATTATGTATTTTTAGTGTATATTTTCCATTAACCTATTTATTGTTTTATTTTTTTTTTGTTTTCTTTTTATTATTTATTCATTATATATATTAAGTAAAGTTTATACTTATTTGTTGTTTTCGTTAATATTCCCTAAAATTTCTTTTGTATGTTTTAGTTCTCATATTTTTGTTTTTATTTTGAAAAAAAAACATATGAAAAATTGCAAATTATAAATTAGAAAATTAACAAAAAGCTTAGAGAAATAAATGATTAGTAGTCTTTTAAAAACGATATAATAAATTAATTTTTTTTTAAATAAAACACAAAAGTTTTTGAAGAAAAATTAGCCTTATTGAGATTTATACGCAGAATTAAAATAAATCTCGTCAGAACCGTGCTTATTTTTGTACAGTAAGTATATCACGTAATTTACGACCAGATTAAGAGCTATGTTAATCTGCTAACTACCTCATAAATCTCCCGTAGAAAGGAAGTATAACGACGAAGCAGGCTTACATTAAAAAACCACTAGGTTAGGTTAGATCGCTGGTATTCAAGTTTTGGAAAAGACCCCTTCACCTGCGCCGGACTCCATTTTCGAGCCGTCACACTCTGGTTCAAAAGTCGAAACCATTATATTTTCGAAACGAAATTTTTTACCCGGGGTTTTTCGGGGTCGCTGACTACGAATCTGATGTTAGATTTTTAAAAAAGAAAATAGCAGATTCAAAATGGCGAATGATTTGCATAAATATTCAACCAAATCTAACAAAAAAATTTGCTCGGGGGTTTACACTGATTACGAATCTGATATTAGGTTTTGTAAAAACAAAATGGTGCACTAGAAATGACAAAAAACAGCACAATTTTTATATCTTATTTAAAAATTTATTTCAAAACTTTAACTTTGACATAGTTGTGTGCAGCAGTAAATTGATCTACATAAAAATAGGTCTTAGATTCCTTTATCATGGAGTATATGCTGTATAATAATATAAAAATTTTATCATTTCGAGCGAGCAACACATATTGACACTCGGCAAGCAAGATGGGATAAAAAAATCTTGGCGGCATAAATTAGTTCTAGGCTTTTTTCATATTCACTGCAAACTATTGCAAGTTTTGAGTTTTGAGGTTCGATAGTACTCTCTTTTGTAAAGAGATTCCATTTACAAACATTCAAATCGGTTCAGTTTTACAGTAACCACACAATTTTTACAGTGAATACTTAATTTTTAATTTCAACTCACAGAATTTTGCGTCTGAGAAGCGTACATTTGGAGAGTTGTAGGATCTTCCATATCGATTTTTTGAGGTCTATGAATATCAGATAGTCAATACAGTTCACAAAAAGTTCATTTAAAGCAACCTTTTTTTCGACTTGAGGTCAGCATTTAAGGACTTTGAACCAGTGTGCGTCAGTTTATATTCCTTTGAAATCGGATTCCTACGCTTTCTTTCAGACATTTTCACTTAAAAATTGTTTGAGAATGTTAAATTGGGATTTATGTAATCAGTTTCATTATCAGTATAAAAACCAGGGAATTGTGTACTACCGTGGCAATATGGCTTCGACCTCCAGAAGCAAGACTTTTTCAACCTGATAGCAGTTTTTGACGCAACACTTTTAGTGTAGATATAAAAGGCGCCAAATAAAGCAGAGTCGAGAGCGGCAGAAGGCGCAGTGTTTATAGCTTTTTTTACTTTTATGTCAACCATTCTTTCCGTTCTTTGAATTTTTGATTAGTTTGCCAAAAAGGTTTGCTTGCCTAAGCCTTTCCACCAGACTAGAATTCAATAGGTCAGAATTGATGTTATTATGGCCTTGTTCAAACTTTATCTGCAAAAGACAAGGTTATCTTCTGAATATTTATTTACCATTTTTAATACCACAAAAGTGATCCGACAGACTGGTATAAGTGGATGTGAAAATTTTTAAAATTACCTAACTAACGATATCTATATCCAGTTAGTTCTATTAAGGTAATTGAGCAGCGAGCCAATTTCGATGTTGGCGATTTCGCTAGCCAGGGCTGGGCAGTCACAGAGAAAGTGTTCAAGAGATTCGTGCTCGTTTGCATCTAAGAAACTCCGAAAAAAGGAGTTGAAAGGGGTGCCTAGTTTTTCAGGATGCTTGCCGCTGGCCCAGTGTCGAGTGCAAACTGCGGTAAGTCTTGCTATACTAGTACGGTTATTAGCTAGTAAAGAAGTAGTTCTTGAACTGTTATATGAAGGCCAGATTAACCTTGATATCCTACATGTAGTCAATGCCTTCCAATTAGTATTTGCTTTGGTTAAGTAGTATGAGAAGATTCGCTTCTTTACTAGACCTAGCGGGGTATGAACTCGCACCGCTTGTGACATTCAGAGAGGAGCCGTAGTAGTAGTAGTAATAGCTGTTTTGCTTGGTTGGATTATGCTTTCTGCACCATAAATATAATGATTAAACTGAAAAATTTAGTTTATTTTAAGTCTATTCTGTGGAAAAAATAAAAGCAATTCATGACATTTTGTCCGATTGAATTAAATTTAGGAAGCACTACCAGAAATTTTATTTGCACAAAAGTGCAGGTGAAACTAGAATAGAGTCTATTTGAATCCCTTGAAATAAATTCGTTACTTTGGTAGTGTAGATTTTTAGTTAAGAAAGTTTTATACAGTTAAACAGATATATGACTTAAATAAGTTTTAGGCAAAATTTTATATTTTGGGGATTTAATTTTTATTGAAAAGCTATTAAATAATCATGCTGTTTTCGTTAGAAGCAATTTTTTTACCAAAAAAGTAAGAATTTAAAAGCCTTCTAAAGTATGTTCCTTAGAGAACCTTCATAGCTTTGCGGCTTTTAAAGCGTTAAGCAATATTTTATACACGAATTTTTCCATGAACTTACATATGTACGTATTCAAACAAAAACTCTTTATATATTGCAAATAGTTTGTAAAAAAAAAGTAAAAATACAAAATTTAATTTAAAAAATAGTTTTTTATAAAGCATAGAACCCAAAGGTAAAAGGCACTAAAAGTAAGTGAAAAAATTGAGGCAAAAAATTCTAAAGAGCAAAATGAAATAGCAAGAGTAAGAAACCAAAATGAGCGACTCAAACAATATATGTATGTACGAGTATAAGAGAACAAGCGCAACCCATTGAGAAATGAAGAAAATAATGACTATAAATGAGTGGTGGTGCTATGAAGCTAAAATGAAATCAAAGAAATGATTTAAATTAATCTAATAGAATTTGAACAGCAACATAACATAGAGAGAGAGAGAGAGTTTGTAGAGCAAAGATTTCTAGATTTTTTCGTTTTTTTTTTCTTCTCATTTAATTAATAACGTTTATTTATATAGCCAATTAATAAATACCAATGTACGATTTTTTTTTGTTTTTGTTTGTTTTCAAACTATATATTTTTTAAAATAATTATATATGTAAACAATTTTAGTTCATTCAATTATAAATGAAATACAATACATAAAATTATATTTTACATAGTTAAAAGTAGTAACATATTTTTTTTTGCATTTTTTTTTATTAATTTCAAATACTAAGACATACTAAAAAGAAGATAAACAGCACAAATTAACAGTATTTTTTTTTTTTAAATAAGTTAAATTAGAAAATTAATTTATATACTGAAGAGCAAAAATGATATGATAAATCGTAGAAAATTAATAAACAAAAAAAAACATAATTAAGTGAAGTGAGGTAAAATTAAGTAAATAGTAAAATTTACAATTAAAAAAGGTTTTTTGTGATTTTATAAAATTTGCTTGCAATTTTTTTGTCTCTTTAAATAATTTAACATACATTAATAAAACAGAAATTATATGTATAAAATAACAATAATAATTGTAGAGTGCAAAATATAGTAACATATAATAATAATAATAAAAAAAGGATTGAAATTACTATAAATATTGATTTGAATTAAGAAAACTAAATAAAGGTAATAACACTAAATTAAAACAAATGATTACATAAATCACACGAGATCGCTAAACATAACATTTAAAAGTTATATGTATATTTAAAATAAAAAAAAAATTAAAAATTATGTTCAACACAATATAGTAGAAGCTAAACAAATAGTAGTTGTCATAATAACAATAATATTTTAAGTAAGTTTTTTTTAATTTTTATGTTGTAAAACTTTAATTTCGTTTGTTATTGAATTCGTTGTTATTTTTATTTTTTGTAACATTTAAAAATAAAATACACAAAAGTTAACTTACAACAGTAACAAATTTCAAAGAAAAGTCGCTTCAGTGTCGCTAAGTGTAATTTTGTCGTAAGAAATGTTGGCAACGGTGTTAAATTCAGATGCAACGTTGAATTGGTTGAGTAAAGCTTTGAATGAAATTTTGTTTATTTTCATGCAGTTTGAGTTCTATTTTAATTTTTCAAAATAAATTTTTATGTTCCCACAGATGTATATTTAAAGAGCTTTATGTTGAACATTTTCCTTAAAACATTTTTATTTAATTCTATTGATTAAATGACACTTTTTCTGCACCAATACAAGAACATAATCAGTTTGTTCGTTTACTCCAAGTTTTTGCAAGTTTTTACCCGAAAAGCTCTCGTTTATGTACGTTTTATGCGTAAACGAAAGCTTTTCAGGTAAAAACTTGAAAACACTTGGAGTAAACGAGCAGACTGAATACAGCCTTACTTTTGGTTTCGCATTTAAAAATTTTATTGCTGATTACATAGGTAAGAGACCACTTATTTACGAATCTGCACTTGGTTTTCTTCTATCACGTCAGAGTGCTAAGATATCATGCTTCAAAGTGCTGAAATCTCTGTTTCGATGCACTTTTAAGGCTCTGTTGCACCTACAGTATGTAGCGTAATAAATATCTGCCAATGACATCGGCCATAATCTTCATTATTAAACTTTAGCTTAAATCTTATCTAATTGGTTCAACATTTTTCCAGTTATCATCCATTGAAAATAAAGTTTTTCAATTCCTTATAAAGACTATGATATATGTACTTATTTGTAAGGACTTCAGTGGCTGATAATTTGGAAAGTGAAAATGCAAAAATGTATGAGCTTAAGTTTATCCGACGAATTTGCTTAAAATAAATTACACTTTTTCCTAGAAGTTTGTCATATGACTGAATAAAACGGTTTCCGCAATTTGAAGCAAGGCTAACTCAAAAGTCTGATGTGATAGGAAAAAACCCAAGCTCATATTTGAAAATAAGAGATCTCTTATCTTTATGATCAAAATACATCAATGGAAATAAAAACTGTAAATTTGCCAGCTTGTGTCATACAATGACACTTTTCCAATTGGGTAGGAGTAGTGTAGCTCTCTTTTACTCTCTGATGGTGTTGCCAGATTAAAAAGCTTAAATTTTTCTTTATTTAGTGATATGACTTTATAAGCAAAAACTAGACCATAAAAAAAATTGCACCTGGAGTGGGGGTCTCAAATTTACCCCTCAGGAGTTATAGGGTTAAAACTGACTTTCTGACTAGTTTTTTTTAAAAAAAAAACTCTTGGATCACCCTAACGTTTTAGAGAAAACATTTCTATGTTCAAGTTTTAGATAATTGCATGAGCTTTCAGGTAATGTATATAGCTTATAGGGCTTAAAAGGATTTCGCAAAGTTCTGTACTTTTAAAGTTGATATTTTAATTGTTTTTTCCTATTTTTTGACTTTGGCGGCCATTTTAGTATGAAAAAGGTCCTGTTAACATATCCTTTTACATTTTTTTTGAAATCCTCGTTCAATTTTCTTTAATTTGGTACTACACTTGTTTTACCAATTTTTTAGTTTGAGGCCAGAAAAAATACTTTTCAAGAGCAATCCGTTTGAAGGATCGTGTACATAAAAGGCAGCGTGTATAGCGCGCACATCTTCTGCAGCGCAGTGCTTGCGAGTAACTCGTATTTTACATAGAACATTATTTTTTTCCGACCTCAAATTAAAAAATTGGTATGACAAATGTACTACCGAATTATAGGAACTTTAACGAGAATTAAAAAAAAAAAAATTATAAAAGGATATGTTAATAGAACCTTTATCATACTAAAACGACCGCCAAAATCAAAAAATCAATTAAAATATCAACTTTAAAGGTCCAAAACTTTGCGAGATCCTTCTTACCCCCATAAATCATATACATTATCTGAAAGCTCATACAATTAGCTAAAACTTTGATGTAGAAATGTTTTCTGTAAAACGTTAGGGTGATCCAAGAAATTTTTTTTTTCTCAAGAAAGTCAGAAAATCATTTTTGCCCTATAACTCCTCAGTGCTACATTTTAGACCCTCCCAGATGCAATTCTTTGTTAGTCTAGGCCTCCTCTATCACCTCCCGTAAGCTTCGTGATCTTATGCGATACAACATGTATAGAAACAGGAAACATTTTGCTTTTACTCAAAGCTTTTTACTCAAAGCTCACGCACAGCGTATAAACAGCTGAAGCTTTTTCTAGCAATGTTGTTCACTCCATTTGATTTTTTCTTACAAAGCATGTAAGCTCACTCGACTTGCAGTTGTCGTCATAAATTGCATTTTTTTTTTCGTTTAAAGTTAAATGGCAAAAGCTGTAAGTTTTAAGAAGCTTTTTGAGTTTGATCGTTCATTCTTTTTTTTAAAATTTCGTTAAAAAATGTGATGCTATGGCGCCTCATAGGAACAAGCCATTCCTTATAACTTAACTTTCGGTTTGTTGGTAAAACCATTGAAAGCTATCACAGTTCTTCATTATGTTAAGCTTTTTTCATCTATAATTATTTCGTTATTTTCGTATGTGACTTATAACTTATTGCATAATATAAAAAAAAAAAATTAAGAAAAAAATCTTTAAAAAGGAACCTCATGTAATGTAAAAATAACTAAGAACAACATAATAAATATTGTATGTTTATTTTTGAGTGAGCTTTTTTGAAAAGCTCACCTAAAAAAATAAAATAAATGGCAATTAAAACTGACTAAAACGATGCATTATTACTTAACAAAGTGCTAATTTAAAATGCAAAGCATATTTTTTATGTATTAGTAATTAAAGTTAAGGGGAAAAAAAAAAATAATGTCATGTTGTGCCTTAAATATTTGCATTAAATTGTTAGAACATACTATATACTAAGAAGGAAAAGCTTAAATGCTTGATATTGTATTTATATAATTGTTCGTAAATTATATGAATGAAAAGCTTTTGACATATGCAAGTTAGTTAAAAAAAGCAAAGCGTAAAAATAGTAGTTTTTCATTGATAAAATTTTAAGCATAACCAAAATCTAAGTAAGCTTGCGTAAATGGCCGCTTGAGCTTGCAGCTTTTTTTCACGTATACAAACACAAATAAGAACGGCCGAAAGCATAATAGAATGCGTATTGACCTTTGAGATAAGCTCTTTTTCGAATAACCTCAATACTTAAAATATCAGAGACTTTGACGACAGTAAATTAAATTTTTAAAGAGATAGATAGCTTTTTTTTGTCAAAGATTCTTAAATCACTAGGCACATGTTTTTTAAAATTTTTTTTACTATAACTAAAGTAGTTTTATTGTGAGCTTAAAAGCTATCTTAATTTAAGTAAATAGCTCGCTTTAAGTACGTAATATAAGTGGCTTACTTATATGTATAGCTTTAATAAGCTTTTACTGTAAGCTTTAGTAGTATGTTGTTTTGTTTAAAACAAAATTTTTGTTCTATTTGTGATGATCGTTACAGCATAGTTATCAAAATCCACAAAAGCGACAATAAATAGGGTTGAATTGTACGTTGAATAAAACTCAAGTTTTTAAGCGGCCACTGTTCAAAATCTATATTATTTTTAACCAATCTAAGCTTTGAAGGCAGCTGGAGCGCTAACTTCGTAAATTTTATCGAAGCAGAAATATTAATCTATTTATTGACGAAGCCCTTCATAACATGACGTATGATAAACATATAATTTTGCACAATTTCTACTTTGCTTTAATTTGAAGCCAAAGTGATATTGAATGAAATAATAAGAAGGTTTGTTGACATCGACCGCTCAAAATAACTTAAGTTTTCATATCGAAACAGATTCTATTTTGATCAACCTACTACTACTGCTCAAAACTGTGGTTTGCATTTTTCTGAATTTTAACTTCTATGCTTTAAGTCTGTCGGTAAAGCTTAAACTACTGCTATCTAAACTCTAACTCAAGAGCAAGAGATCAAAGTAAAAGCTCAAATGTTGCGATTGTCTAGACAGCGTCAGTTCAAGCAAACGTCGTGGTGTTGTATTTGTCGTCAAAGTATGGTCGCGCTTTCTTCCTCTGGTTAAAAGCTTTTCTCACATACTCCCAAAGCTCTTTAAGAAGTTTTCATCTTTTTGTATGGATTAAGCACTACAGCACTGCCTCCCGCTTGTTGTTGAGCTTGCCCCGTTAACTGTGAAATAGCCGACGCTGGCATAGCCACTGCACCATGTGGAAGCGCTTGCATGCCATATGGATAACCAGCAGCGGCGGCTGTTGCTGCCGTCATCATGCCGGAAGGATAGAAATATTGTTGCTGCTGATGCTGCTGCATAAGAGCAGCATATTGTTGATTTGCAGCCGCAGCGGCATATTGATTTGCATATTGGTTTGCTGCTGCAGCAGCGGCACCTGGTGATGCAAATTGTAATGGTTGCGGACGCAAAAGTGAAGCTGTCGCGGCGGCTGCTGCCGATGGATGCATATAATTAGTGCCGCCAGCAGTAGCAGGACGCTGCAACAATGATGGTGTTGCTGACGGCGTATGCACCGGTGTGCCGACTGGGGTGGATAATGCCGAGCCAGGTAAAGACCCATATTGGCGCATTTGCGCAGCAGCTGCGGCAGCATGTGCCTGAGCTGCCGCTTGTTGTTGTTGGTGTTGTGCTACGGCAGCAGCAGCATACTGCTGTTGTTGCTGCTGATGCTGATGCGCAGCTTGCATGTAAGCCGCTGCAGCATGCGCCGCATGTGCTTGAGCATGATGATGGGGATTTGTTGCTGCCGCCAAAGCCATAGCAGCGGCGGCGGCTGAAGTGGGTTGTGCGCTTGGCACCTGCTGTGATGGCGGTGGCACCGATGTGGCACCCATATAAGCTTTGCTAAGTGACATGCCAGCGTAAGCGGCGGCGGTAAGCGGTTTACCAGTGAGTGCGGCATTTGAGGCAGCAGCCATTTTTACAGCATTAGCGTAATTTTTTTGTGCCACCTCCTTGGCGAGTGTGGCGGCATCGGTGTAATAACCAGCGCCAGCACCAGCTGTGCTTGATGTGGTGGCACCATAAGGATGTGAATTGGCGTAGCTGTATATAGTGGGTGTGGCAGCAGCGCTGCTATAAGTAGAATTTGGATAGTGGGCAGCGCTAGAGGTATAGACAGAAGTTGAGGCTGAAGAAGCGGGCACATAGACACCTTGTGATGTAAGCAAATTGGCATAGGATGAGGCGGCAGCAGCAGCAGCATTGGTCTGCTGCTGGTGCTGATAGAGAGCATGCTGCGCATAAAGGCGTTGCATATTTTGCTGGGCCTGATAGGCGTTCGTAACAACCGAACTGGAGGATGCCGCCGAAGGAGGAACTGGAGGTGGGGGATGACTTAGAACGGGAGTGACTGTGGGCGTAGGCAATATACCAACGCCGGGCATTATTGGTGTCGAGGACGAAATAGAGTGACCACTACCAACGGAAGAGGCAGAAGAAATAGCAGCGGAGTATGTAGAGTTTTCACCATTTAAAAGAAGATTATCAGTTTCAGTTGCTGCTGATGATGTCAAATGGTCTGCAGCAACGTCTTTGTCATTTTCTGTATCGCTGTCATTTTGATACGAAACCTGCGGTGAGGCGTTGGCTGAATGTGTGGGCGTGGCATTATTGTTAGTATTAGTGGGGAGTGGAGGACAACCATTGCTAGAGTTATCGCTGCCATTGTAAGCGCTTATGTTATCGTCATTGTTAATGTTGTTGTTGTTGTTGCTATTGCCATTGAGTAGTGAATCTTGTTCTTGCTCTTCTGGGTTATCATTGCAATTGTTGTTGTTGCTTTTAATTGCTGTTGCTGTCGTTGTGTTAGTGGTTGTTGCAGTTGTTGCTGTTGTAGTTAACTTAAGGCTACTTGTATTGTTATTTATATATGTATAAGGATTCTTATTTAAAGTATTGTTGTTGTTGTTATTGTTATTATTACTACTACCGTTGTTGTTGTTGCTGTTGTAGTGATATAAATTACTATTACTAGAATTTAATGATAATGATAAATTATTATTGTTGTTGTTGTTGCTAGCAATATTATTATTACTGAGCAACAACGCATTATGTTGCTGTTGCTGATTTAAAGAGTTACTGCTTGCAATTGCTGTTGTTGCAGTTGTTGCTGCTATTGATGTTGTTGTTGTTGCATTATTCAATACATTATTGATATTACCAACATTACTACCAACACTATTATTAACAACTAAATTATTTGTATAGGTATAAGGATTTTGCTGTTGTAGCTGTTGCTGTTGCTGATTTTGACTAATCAAATTACTTGCATTACTTGCAGCAGCATTAAATGATAAATTTTGATTGTACGACAATAAATTACTGTTATTATTACTAGCAGCTGTATATTGAAAATTGGAAAAGTTCATTTGATTTGCCAAAGTAGTAGCTGTAGTAGCACTAATAGTAGTAGTAGAAGAAGTAGTACTAGCAGTAGTAGTTAAACAAGTAGTAGTAGTGATGGATGTTTGTGGTGGTTGTAGTGGTGGTGGTGGTTGTGGATTGATTACTGAGACTTGAGTACTTGTAGCACTGGTAGCTGCTGTAGCTGTAGTAGTGGAAGTAGTAGTGCAATTTTGAGATTGGTACTCACATGAGACTGGTACAAATGGTGGCTGCTGTAATTGCATCAATTGTTGATAAGTTGTCGCACCGGGTTGATACACAGGGATGCCAGATTTTTCGCCAGCTGGACGTTTGTACGGCACCATGCCAGAGAAAGCCTTTTTGTTGTTAAAAAGAAAAAGAAGAAATAAAAAGAACAAAAAAGCAAGAATTAGTAAGTTTAATTTAAAAATTTCTACATATTTTCATAGCAACTAATTATAGCGATACTTTTTTCTTAAATAAAATGGTTTTAGAAATAGAAAAAAACACTCATGCTTAAGCCTTTGGGCAAAATAAAAAAACATTTAATGTTGTAAAATAATGCATAACTTAAAAACTAAACAGCAAAAAAGTAATAGCTCTCTTTTACAACTCGTAAAATTGATAAATTAAAGATTTTTGCAATAATTAGTGCACACTTTAACACACTATTTTAGCTTAAACGATAAGCGGCCACTAATAAAAATTAAAATTGTTATAAAATAAGAAAAACTAAATAAAAATTTATTTACATCCCACTTTTATTTTGCATCGAAGCTACGATATCATAACTTAAAGAAAATATATTAAAAAAAAAAAAAAACAAATGCTCTTAAGAAACGGTTTCTTTTTTTTTTTGCTTAAAAAATAATGAGAAAACCGACCGACCAGTCAAATTAGATACTGACTATATGTCTTGCACTAATTCCAAACTTTATAAAACCTACACTAATCGACAGAAAATTTTACTTGGAACAACATATCAAAATGGGTGCTACCATTTTTTCCGGGAAATTCTGTAAATTGGGGTTTTCCCCGTAAATTATCAGGTAAAAAATTTTGATGTTTCCGAATTCAGTAATATTTTATTATGTTAAAGGTTTACAGGTCCTCGATCAAGATACAAAATATTTTTACAGTATTTAGTCTGATTTACGAGTAAGACGGTTTTAAAAATTTGATTCAAAGTAGCGCATTCCTGCCAGTTAGTCAAATTTTTAAAGTCCTCTAGCTCATTAACCAGGCTATATATTTTCAAAGTATTTTGTTTCAGGGTCGCGAACATATGTAGGTACAACATAATCAAATTTTACTAAAATCGGGAACTTTAAAATTTTTTGCCCCGTACTTCACTAAGAAAAATTGTGAGGAACCATTTGTTGTTCAGGGCAAAATTCTTTATCGATTGGAATAGGTTTTATGAACTTTGGAATGAGTGCAAGATTCAAATCTTATTTGACTGGTCTACGAGTAGTTTTTTTTTTTTATACCAAATTGGGTCATGCACAAGACATTTCGAAATATACTGTACTTTTTTTCAGCCCATATTTTATGATCCAAAAAATTCAAGATTTAAATATACAGTAAAATTTATGATATGGTAACACTGCAATGAATTCGTAAACCAGAATTGTAGTAGCTGTCATACATTTTCGCGAGAAAAAAAGATCGTAAACAAAAAAGAGCCACAAGAAGAGAGCAAAAGGCACAAGAAGTAAGCGAAAAATTACTTTTGTCACTCAAGTAGTATTTTTAGTGTACACAACGAGTACAGAATGCATATGATAACTAAAAATCAGGTTAAGACATAAATATCTTGAAATGAAATGTCTCTAATATTCGACAAGACGTCTTGTGCAGAACCCTAGTGTTATTACTAAGTTTTCACCGCAGATTTATGGTGTGATTTACGGCTAATTCGAGATTTAGCTCTTAATATCGTTGTAAATTACATGATTAGCCTTAAAAAAATAGATCTACTTCTAGCGGGATTTATTTTAAATACTCATATGAACCTCAGCAGGGCTACAAAAAAAAAAAAAAAAACAGGAAAAAGAAAACCATATTAAGGAGAAAAGGAAAAACAGCTTTTATTTTCACGCTTATGACATTTAGTGTCAAAAATAAATCTCTTTCGGCTGGTTGAATGGGATAGGATATAACAACTATATTTTTAATCTTGTCACATCTAAGTATCCATAGTACATAGTACAAGATTAAAAGATTTAAATTTTTTCGAATCCTTTTTCAAAACAAACGAACGTACTTGAGGTAAATGTTTTTATCATTTTCGAAGGCTATAGATCAATAACGAATGCAGAAACCAATACCGCAAAGCTACAAATTAAATCAAAGTTACTAGAAGCATACAGGGAAAAGTTAGTTTGGCTAGGATGACAGTTTTATATAACTCTCATCTGGATTTCAGATCAAGGGCATTATATTTTTCCTAAAACTTTTAATGAGAGCAAGGGGCCAAAATGAAACATCTCCATTTGTCACGTTGCGTTCAACTAAACTGGTAGTCTAGAATCTTATAAGCCATATGATGCAAATTTCAGACTTTAAAATTAAGATTTAGTGGTCACAAGTTTTGTTTTAAGAAAAAATTCCAAAAACACCGTTTTGGCCAAATGCATTTGGTCATTGTTGACAATGAAATTATTAAAAGAAAGCTTTCTAATATAAATGTCAAAATATGGTATAGTATGAATTTCGGCTGTGACATTATGAAATATTGAAGAATTTTATTGGACTAGAATCCACCCCCTGCAGAGTCCAAAGTTTAAAAAAAGAGGCGCTAAAATGTCCCATGAAAATGTTTCACGAATGCGCAGAAGTGCCAGATGAGATAACAAATTTTCACAGACCCCCTTACTTTCAGTTCCCAACATTTTTGCGAAACATAACTGTAACCCCTTATGGGGTTCTCATTCAAATTTAATATTTTTATGTAAATAACCATCTATAAAATATCTTGTAAGGGAAGAAATGTTTTACGGCCCCCAATATTTATTCCTCCACAAAATTTTTTTGGAACATTCATACCCCTAAAGTGGGCTCTCATACAAAATTAATGTTTTCTTGTAATAAACCATCCCCACTTTTTTTCCCTTGAAAACGGTTCGTCTTCTAAAATCTTAATAACTGGCATCAAAACGGACTAATAAGTGTTACTAAAGTCTAATTATACTACAAAATTGCTGAATTAGGTAAATGGCCGGTAGAGCAAATGTATTTAACTCTATGTTTTTAAATTAAAAATAATGCAATTTTACAAGTTCTTCTAATTAGCAGCATATTTTTCATATATTTGTAGTGCAATTGATATTTAAAAATATAACATTATCACCTTTGATTTGTATATTTTAACATATTTTCAGCATGCAACTAATGTTTTTTTTGTATAAAACTTAAAGAAATTTATTGTTTGCTTTATAGTATTTGATAAATAAAACTTAATTTAATATATTTAAAAGCTTTTAGCATAAATTAGCAAGAGTTTTAGTACTTACGAAGTTTTCATAGTAAAATGAACCAACCGTTTTGACATCCATCTTTTGATTCAAATTCGATTGTTTTGATTGATATAACAGTGATATCAAAGTGATGTTGGTGACATTTTGAACATGGTTTGCACATTTGGTTAGTAGTATCAGTAGGTAGATTTTTTTTTTTTTTTTGTTTGTACAAAAAACACGCACACAATGCAGTTGAGTAGTAGTGGCGGTGGTAGGTGGTGGTGGTGGTGGTGGATGAGAGTACAAGTACGAGTACATTTTTTGGTAAGAAGAAAACGTAACGTACAAAAAATAAAAATTTGGAAAAAAGAAAAACAAAGAAAGAAAAACAAAATATTGGAATTAGTCAAGAGTATCCAATGAATAATGTTATATAGTATATTTGTATAGGTATATTAAATTTTAAATACAATATTATTGAGGTTATGTTTACTAAACGATTAGACTAGTCTGGCAATAAGTTTTCTGTTTTTTACAATAAGAATTAATATTAAACTAAGATATGTAATTATACTTTAAGTTCATACAGTCTACAGTCAATAGGTAATATAGAGCTGTGAGAAATTTGTAAGTACTTAAAAGTAGTAGTTAGACTTTCTGGAGTTTTTGAGCTTTCTAGCGAAACTAAAAATATCAATAAAGAAAAAACTATCTACAAATAAAACTTAACTGAAGAAATAAGAATAATTATATGCAGGCATAAGAAATTAAGTTACTAAATAAGTAAATGATTTCGTTTATGAAAACTACGACTGCTTAGTCATTATGAGACCTCAAGGAATAAAAATATTTGGATATCCTATTAGATTCAAGTGTTCACTCATCGGTAAGAAAAAAGTAAATTAGGTAATTTATGAATAAAGGATTGGGTTACCGAGTAACTCTCCTACTCTTGTACAATAGTTTTTCCATATTTAAAGCAAAATGTTTCCTATAAATTCAAAAGTGAACTATTCCACTTTTTATAAAAAGTTAGTTGGCAGAGCAGTCAAATTAGATACTTGCACTTATTCCAAAGTTCATATAACTTATACCAATCGATAGAGAAGTTTTGATGTTTCCATTTCAAGTAATATTTTATTATGTTATACCTATATATGTCCTTGATCCAGATACAAAATATTTTAACAGCATAAAGTCTGGCCTACAAGCTAGAGGATTTGATTTAAAGTAACGCACTCTTGCCGATTAGTCAAATTTTTAAAGTCCTCGAGCTCGTCAGCCACACTTTTTATTTTAAAAATATTTTTTATATGGATCGAGAACATATATAAGTATAACATAATCAAATATTACTGAAATCTAAAAAAACTATAACAAATTTTTTACCTGGTACTTCACGGGGAAAGCCCCAATTTACATGATTTCCCGGAAAAATTGGGAGGTCCCATTTTGATATGTTATTCAGAGCAAAATTCTCTATCGATTGGTATAGGTTTTATGAAGTTTGGAATTAGTGCAAGACTCAAATCTAATTTGACTGGTATAAATCAGAAGTTATGTACCCTAAGGATGCAGTTCTAGCCGATCATTGGCCTTTCCTGGTTATTTAAAAAAAAAAAAAAAATATTGGATCCAAAATGGCGGAAAATTTTATCAAGAAATGATTATATCACGATAAAATTGTGGCTGCTCTGGTTTTCGAGCTCACTTGTTCCGAACTTGGGATCAACTTTGTTGAAAACAAAATGGCGGATCCAAAACGGTGGACAATTTTTTTAAAGCATAATTATATCACAAAAAACTTGTGGCTAGTGTGGTTTTCGATGTCGGTGATTCTAAATTCAGAAGCATATTTTTCGGAGTACACTTTTCTCATAAAATTGTTGTACCACAGCTAAATTGTGGTTTTTGAGCTCGCTGATTCTGAATTCGGGATACATTTAAAAAAAAACTAGTAAGGGTGTAAATTTTGGCCTGGCCAAAAAATAAATACCCTACACTGCAGTATTTTGAAAAGTTTGCTTATATGGGAGGTGCCACGCCCTCTTGTCCGAGTACACCCAGTTTTTGTTCTGTTCAGAGCTTGCATTTATAGTTTTTAGTGTCAGAGTGAAATTTAGTTGGATTATCTCAAAAAACTCTTTCAGTATAGCATTTTCAATCTTTTGCTTATATGGGAGGTGCCACGCCCCCTTGTCTGATTTCACCCAATTTTTGCTGAGAGCTTTCATTTATAATTCTTAGTGTCTGAGTCAAATTTGGTTCGAATATCTCAAAAAACGCTTTCAGTATAGCGTTTTGAAGCTTTTGCTTATATAAGAGGTGCCACGCCCTCTTGTCCGAAATCGCTCAAATTTTTATCAGAGCTTGCGCTTACAATTCGTAGTACTTATATGTATTGTGGTTGCATTGTCGTGAAAAATACTCCTAAAATTGCATTTTGAATATAATTTTTGTATGGGCGGTAGGCGTGTCCGTTGACCGATTTTGCTCATTTTCAATCCCCCGAGCTAACTTTGACGACGGAGGCAGTGTACCAAATTTCATTGAATTATCTTGCTCAGTTTTCCCAAAAAGTGTATTTCAACACACAGCCAGCCAGCCAGCCAGCCAGCCAGCCACCCAGCCAGCCAGCCAGCCAGCCAGCCAGCCAGACAGACGGACATGGCTATATCGACTCAGGAGGTGACGCTGATCAAGAATATATATACTTTTCTATACCTGCCACGCCTCCTTCTCTGCGCTACAAACGGAAGGACAAAGTGAATATACCCTGGGTGTAGGGTATAAAAAAAAATAATGATTGCAACAAAATGGCGGACAATTTTCACAAAAAAATTATTATATTTTAACAAAATTGTGGCAAGAGGTATTTTTGAGGTCGCTGATTCAAAATTCGGAATAAAGTTTTTCGAAAACATACGGTGGATCTAAAATAGGAAAAGATTTTTTCAAAAATTACTATACCACTTCAAAATTGTGGCGACGGGGCTTTAAGGTCGTTGATTTCGAACTCGGCATCAAGTTTTTTGTAAGCAAAATGGTGAATCCAAATTGACGAAGAAATTTCTGAAAAAATTATTATATCACGACGAAAATGTGCCTAGGGAGCTTAAGAGCTCGCAGATTCCAAACTAGGGATAAAATTTTTCGAAGTTTTTGAGTTTTGCTATTATTGATTGTACGAAACTGGAATGTTGCAAGAAAACACACAGTAAATTTTAATACCAAAAAGTTTTGTTTAGAACAATGCCAAAAAAGTATTAATTTTATACTATTTTGGAATAAATTACATACTTTTTTGGTATAAATTTCAAACTTTTTGGAAAAAATCGGAATCAACACCATAAAATTTAAAAGCAATACCAAGGGGAATCAAAAGTAAGAAAAACAAACTATCAGTTTGATTGATCCATTGCAAGCAACTTTTAAGTAATTAACCATAGAGTGCAAAATTCGCTAATTTGGGCATTAGAATAAGGAATTTTATCTGAGAAGTCACACTTTTATCTAAGTATGCAAAACTTCGGCAAATAGACTAAAAAAAACTATTAGTTTTAGCAAGAAGAACCATTTAGTTTTTAAGGCATAAGAACTTATTTAAAATGTAACTTTTTAAAGACATAGTTCAAATGTTTACCCTTAGACAGTTTTAACCCCAGAAGCAGAAAACTTTAAATTACAACATTTTGTTTTCATTTAGCTCTTTCTACGTAAATAACTTTGTAACTTTTTATCCCTGCTGCCACACTAAATTAGCAGCTTTTAAGCAGAAAAAGAGCTTAAAAGAAATTTTTTTCTTCAGGCAGTCATACAAATCAGCTCTAACGCCAAAATATATGCAATGAAAATGAACAAATTAACACAACGAGTATCTCATCTGTTATAAATCATCAACTTCTAATCTGTATCGATCAAATTAATTAACCCATTAATGCATAGAACACATATCAAAATTAAACAAAACTTTGCTCATTTACTAATCATCATCATGTGGTGTAGAGACGTTCATGTTTTCAACAATTCGAAAGCATTTTATTTAATTCATCTAAAACAACGCAAATGTGACGCTTGTAATTTGCGCCCAAGCGATGACGTACAAATTATGCGTTCAATTAGGTAATGTTGGCCAAGTTATCTGGCTGTCTGTCTGTCTGTCTGCCTGACAGAATGCTCGATGTTCTACGTTAACTGACTAACTGCCTGACTAGCCTTATATTAAGTAATAAAATTTGATTGATAGTCGATGCTGTTATTGAAAGATATATTGTATGTACGCATGTATTTGGATAGATGTGGTTTGAGGGTGGAGACCTATCGAATTTAGTATTTGCCTAAGGGAGAGAACAAATGAGCGCGGGTGTGAGGATGTTTTCGGTATGAAAAGGCAAGTTCTTTGTTTTCTATTTAAGTGGTAAATTGACATTAACTAATTAGACAGATAGATTTTTGGGTTTGAAAATGGTTTTGATGTTATTTTAATTATAAAATAATAATGAAAGAAAACGTGCAAATCATTAAAAATTTAAATTATAAATGCTTATTTCTACATAAATTTTGTTTAAATTAATTCATTCACACATTGAAAACATTTCAAATGTTACTCATACGTCATGTTGAGTAAATAAATATTTGCAATATCTTGAAATTGATATTCTTTGGAACTTTTTCAGCTTAGTGGTTTCTTGCGTACTATGTGTGCTAACATACTATATCGATTTGAGCACTGGCTGCAAAAGGATATGGACTTGGTGATTTTGTAATATGAAACTGTTTCAATATTAAAGATCTTCTGTCTATATATCTGTGGCAGGAAGGAAAAACTGCTTAAGTCGATATTCGATAAAAAAGCAAAGCAACATAAATTCTATACATAAAAAACAAAATTTAAACTGCTTTGCTTTCTAATCAAAAATCGACTTAAGCAGTTTTTCCTTCCTGCCACAGATATATTTAAGTAAGAGATTAAAAATATAAATAACATTTGGATTTTTCAGCTGATTAAGAGGGCTTGGGACCTTCTTGGTTTTTTTCTATCACGTCAAGATTCTGAGTTATGCTAGCTTCCAATTACAGCAAAAATTGTATTCAGCCATATGGCGCACCTTCAGGATAATTTTCAATGCATTGAATTGCCATGAACATCTCTCAAAGTTCTTTTTTACAAGTTAAGGAATAGTTAATTATCGCTGGGAGCCAGATAACGACTGTAAGGTGGGTGAGCTAAAATTTCAAAGCCCACCTTCTGCAAGGCCACCACCAAAGCACGGCTTACGTGAACAGACACATTCTCGTGTAGAAGGAGAACACCTTTGGTCAATTTTTCCTTTTTTTTTTTTCTCTAATGGCTGACCTAGACCTAAAGCGTAGTATTCTCCAATAATGAACACTCCTTTATCTTTGTAATCGATCAACAGTATCTCTTCTGAGTTCCAGAAAACTGCAGCCGGCTTTAAACTTCTTAGTTGGTGGGTGCCTTTTTGATGCCTCTGCATAGACTCTGGTTTGGACTTAGGTTCATAATGATAAACCCAGGTTTCGCTCCCAGTAATAACTTAAGGCCCGTAATACAGAGGCCCAAAAACTCGTGAGAATACTTCACGTACTGTTTTTTTGAAGCTTCGCAAGCTCGGCACCCATCTTGCGCTTACTTTACTCAAGCCAAGATTATCATGAAGAATTTTAAAATAGTTGTATCTGATACTTTAAGCATTTCTACGAGTAGTGTCATCTGCCAATATGAAATTTTGAACTTTTTGAATGATTTCCAAAGTGCTCACTACGATCGGCCGTCTTGGGCATGGGTCGTCTTCAAGTGAGTTCCTGCCTTGCTTAAAGAGGTTATGCCACTCGTAAAGCATAGTTTTACCCAGTCAAAAATCTCCTTAAATGAATGACATCTTTTCCAGTATGATTTGAACTGATTTTCCTTGCTTGGTAAGGCAATTTATAACAGTGCGTTGCACGATTTGCTTTATATTTGAGATTTTTGTTTGCCAATGTCGAAGATATTTCAAATACAAATGACCCAAAAAATAAAACTAAATATATATTTGGGTAGCAGAGGAATATATTCACACAGTAAAAATTATAGTTTAATTTTAAAACCATAAAGTATTTATATAGAACAATGCCAAAAAAAGTTTTAACTTTAAACTATTTTGGAATAAATTTTATACTCTTTTGGAATAAATTTCAAATTTTTTTGGAAAAAATCGGAATTTAATACCAAAAGAGTTTAAAGTTAATACTAAAGAGAATCAAAAGTAAGAAAAGTAAACTATCATTTTTTAGTGTGAAAAAAAAAACCAATTTTTATTTTTATTTCCACTCCTCACCCCCCATTTCGTGGGTTTAAAATGTCCCTACTGATAACGTAGTGCTTTGTATAGAGTTGAAAAACCTTTATTTCAATGGACGATAACTGGAAAAGTAATGATCCAATTGGAAAAGTTGCAAGATAAAGTTAAATAAGTAAGATCATGTCTATTCGATGGCGTTAGCAGAAATCAATTACATCATTTACTGTAAGTGTAGTGTAGCTTCTAAACAGTCCCATAATAGCAATTTCTGCATTGCTGGATCAGAATATCTAAGTATGCTGATGTGATAGAAAAATACCAATTTCAGATACGTGAATAGCTGGCCTCTCGCCTTCAGGTTTAAAATTCTCGAATGGAAAACCATTGTATGAATGTGCAATCAAAGGATCATGATCAGCACAAACGTGTTAAATCAAGATACTAGAAATAAAGTTCAGCAGCTAAAGCAAGATTTGATAAACTGTTTGTTAGCCAGATTTTTTATGAATATCTGTGGCATATATCAATAAACGTGGTCTAACTTGAATAGTAATGCGAAAATGAATCAAAATGAAAATACATTTGACATTTCATATTTTCAAATCGACTTGATTGAAAAGATTATTACTCATACGTCATGCAGAACAAAGAAGTGCCTCAGTATATAAACGATAATTTAGCTTCGATGTTGAATCAAGTCTAGTTGTTTTATACATTTTGTTAAGCTTTGACCACACTTTAATAATATCTCAACTTGAACGTTGGCTGCTTGTATTCACACACATAAAAATTCACTGAAATAAAAACTAAATTATAAATCACTACACTATCATCATGCAATACGCCACCGAAGCCTTAAAATATGCAGCAAAAAATTTATCATAAAAAACAAAAATGAAAGCACGCAAATTAAATTAACACAAACAAACAAATTTAATAAAAAATAAATAAAAACCAACCAACAAAGAACAGAAAGAACACAAAAGCAATGTACAACAAAAAGAAATTTAAGATGAAAATGAAAATCCAAAAAAATAAAAAATCTCAAAAAACAAATAGAATGTGAAAACAACAAAAACGAAAAAAAAAAAAAAAATGTGGCAAATACCAGTTGAAACATGTCGCTCTCCGCTGCGCGTTTCTTGCCCATTTCCAGTGGATGGCCAATAGCAGCAGCAGCAGCGGCGGCGGCAGCAGCGACAGCAGCATTTGATGGCGGCGGCGGGTGTGGATGTGCAACGGCGCCGGGCGTTGGGATGGGGTGTGTCAGAGTGCCAGCGGAAACGGAAACAGGTGCATTCTGTGCGCGTGTGTGTGTGTGTGTGCGTAAGTGAGTATATGTGAGTGTGTAAACAAAAGTGTTGAGTTGTGCACAATTTCACGCCAATTGGTTTTTGCAAATTATTTTTTATTTTTTTTATTTTGTTTTTTTTTTAGTACAATTTTTTAATTTGGTTTTATTTGCAATTTATGTAATTTGTTGAAATGTTGATATTTTTTTTTTTTAATTAAATTTAGTTTTTTATAATTTTTCGCAGTAATGAAGTAGAAAATTTTTAAATAAACCGAAAAATGTAACGCGAAAATAATGTGAAATATAAGTGTTTGTTTCAAAATATAATTTGTGTGTGTTTTTTTTTTATTTATAAACATAAATATATGCAAAAAAGCAATAAAGCAGTTTATAGTTTGTGATTTAAGTTTAAATTATTTAATTAAATAAAATTTTGCCGCAAAATTTTTCAATATTCGTTGGTTATTTATATTATAAGAAATTATAATTATCAATTTTGTTTCGAAAAAAGACATATTTTAATAGATAGTTATGTATTATATGTGTGTGTTTTTGTGAAAATGTGTGTACATATGTTGACCATCCATCGAAGCAATACATAGGCGAATAGATGAAATTAAAGATAAAAAATGAAAAAAAAAAAGAAAAAAAAAATAAATTTTGAAATATTTGAAAAAAATTATATGTAAGTTTGTTTTATTTTGTTGTTGATTAATTTAAACTATACATGTAATAATCACAAAAAGTTGTAAAATATATTTTTGCATTTCTAAGCATTGGTATTTATTGTCGTTATTGTGGTATGTAGAGTGCTGCCATTGCATTTAAAAGTGAAAGCTAAAAATGACCTAAAAATATGCAACGGTAAACATTTCATATTATTTCCCTCAAACGATATATTCACATGGGAGCTGCTAAAACATTGTATACTCGTATATGAGCCGTTTAATATGAAAATGGAACAAGTTCGAGTGCCACAAAAAATACACAAATTCATATCTAGCGCAATAAGTTTTGACTTGATCCTGTCGAATATTGCTTAGAGTCTGTCTGTGATTTCGTTTGAGGATAAAGCAAATCAAAATGGGAACTAACTAATTTTTGAAATTTTTTTGTATGGATTTTGGTGCTAGCCTTCTATGCCTGGAAAAAAAACTTTTAGTAAAAGATGCACACTCGAACTAAGATGTGCTCGGCCTTAAAACGTCCAGTTCTCATTTATGACTCCCCAGTAGCTATGGGCTAGTTTGTATGGACATTTTTAAAAATAAACTTTGTATACCCTGCGGTAGTTTTTTATGTGAGATTCGATGAAAAAGTGAGTCAGCCGAAATTTGGAGGAGGTGGGGTGGTTCTAACCCTTGCCAAATTTGAGTCAAAATTCGAGTTTCGAGGCTTAAAACTCGAAAAAAGCTCCTAGCTGCCAATCAGTTGCACTTACATGCATAAAATGTATGAACAACCCCCACTAGATTTCCTACCACAACATTTTCCTCACACATACTTACCCCCTATCTCCACCCCCTAATGTCGCTTCCCTATAAGTCTTAATTTTCATGACATTTTTATAAAACCGACCTCCACCACCCCCACGCTGCCCCTACATTGTTCAAATGTATGATCTATTATTTTTTCCGCCCCATCATTTTCACGAAACATACTTACTCCCTATCTCCACCCCCTAGGGGTGCTCCCAAACAAAAATACTGATGTTTATGTTAATTAACAAACATTTTTGCTCTCATCATCCCTACTGCCCCCATAGTACTACTTAGGGAGGTAAAATGTATGAACGACCCCCCTTAGTTTTTCCATTCCAACAATTTTACTAAACACACTTGCCCCCTATCTCTGCCCTCTAGGGGTGCTCTCATATAAAAGCAACATGGGACGCGACTTTATAAGCAAAACAAATAAATTCATTTTTTTTTTGTGCTTTTGTATGAGAATACCCCTAGAGGGCGGAGATAGAGGGCAAGTACGTTCGGTAAAATTGTCGGGCTGGAAAAACTAATGGGGGTCGGTCATACATTTTACCTCAATAAGTAGCACTATGGGTTCAGTAGGGGTGATGAGAGCAAAATGTTTATTAATAAACATACATATGAGTATTTTTGAATGGGAGCACCCCTAGGGGGTGGAGATAAGGGGTAAGTATGTTTCGTGAAAATTATGGTGTAGAAAAAATAATAGGGGTAGCTCATACATTTGAACAATGTAGGGGCAGCCTGGGGGTGGTGGAGGCCAATTTTATAAAAATGTCATGAAAATTAAGGCTTATATGGGAGTGGCCCTAGGGGGTGGAGATAAGGGGTAAGTATGTATGGGGAAAATGTTGAGGCAGAAAATCGAATGGGGGTTGTTCATACATTTTATGCCTGTAAGTGCAACTGATTGGCAGTTAGAAGCTTTTTTCGAGTTTTAACCCCCAAAACTCGAACTTTGACTTAAATCTGGCAAGGATTAGACATACCCAACCTTCTCCAAATTTTGGCTGACTCACTTTTTACGAACCTCACATAAAAAACCACCGCAGGGTATAAAAATCGAAAAATCGTTATTAAGCCCATAGCTACTCCCCAGTTTGGTGGCCAACTTATGGAAGGGGCATCAATCGGACAAAACTAAAGAGGTTGCAAAGAACCGCGGGTGTCAGTGTAACGGGGGACTTATTATTTTTCTTACATTTGATTCCCTTTAGTATTGATTTTAAACTTTTTTGGTATTAAATTTGGATTTTTTTCCAAAAACGTTTGAAATTTATTCCAAAAAAGTATAAAATTTATTCCAAAAAAAGTATAAAATTTTTTCCAAAATAGTTTAAAATTAATACTTTTTTTTTGGCATTGTTCTATTCTTTTGGTTTTAAAATTAAACTAAATTTTTTGAGTATTCTCTCTACATGTTGCCTTTTACTTCTGCTTCATGCATTGCAGTCAGACTCAGGGATACTGGCTTTTGAATGCCAAAGCAGTATGTTCATAGTTTTTTTCCAGATAACCTGCAAATCGAAGTTCATAGCTGAAAATAAGTATTTATATAGAACAATGCCAAAAAAATTCTTAATTTCATACTATTTTGGAATAAATTTCATACTTTTCTGGTATAAATTTCATACTTTTCTGGTATAAATTTCATCCTTTTTTGGTATAATTTTCAAACTTTCTTGGAAAAAAATAGGGATTTAATATCAAAAAATATTTAAAATCAATACTTAACCCAGCCGGGTCGAAAGGGTTAAGGAAATCAAAAGTAAGAAAAGTAAACTATCATTTTTTAGTGTGTAGTACTTGTACTTAGATTAATAAAAACGTTTCATGGCATGCTTTTAAGATCGAATGAAGTCTCTTTCACGGAGAGAAAGCAAAACTACCTTTAATATCGTATAGTAAAAACTGCAACTAGACATCTACATTAATGTTTTAACAAAATAGCTATTTAAGTTTGAATGAAATTCAATTTTTGTATGGGATCTTGAAATTTTTAAATACTGCTTTTTGCATAAAATGGAATTGGACCAAGATTATAAAAAACCAACTCGATAGGGATGTAGAGCTGTCCGTCATGTTTTGACGATATTGTCGTAACAAAACCGGGAAGTTGCCTTTAACAGTAAGGAAGTTATATAAAAAAATTATGAAGGCTAAAAATGGTGTATATGTTAATATGCTAAAAAAATCAGAACTCTCAAAACAGTTAAACCAACAATCTTGGGCTTACAATTTGCAATGGCAGCATACTAGCAGTGCTGGCACTGTAACATATATTAAAAAAGCTAAAAATAAAATTGTTAGTGTATTAAAATATAATTTAAATTAAATGAAACAAATTTATAAAAAATTATTTTTTGTTTCATAACTTCTTTAATAAAAGAAAAATAGCCTTAAGAGTATGTTTTTCACATATAAAAAGCTTAATATAAACACAAAAGAAGCAGCACATATATCAATAGTGATTAGTAAAGGCTATTTAAGTAAAATTGCTTAAAAAGCATTTGGCGCAGTGAAAAAAAAAACTTTTTTTTTTTTCAAGTTTTGTTGAAAGAATAAAGCATTTTAAATGAAATAGAAATTTAAGTTTTTATTAAATAAATTTGCTGCAATGCCGAAAGCTCCTGCAAAAAAACCTGACTAAAAATGTATTCTAAATAAATTTTGTATGAGCTTAAAAGCTAACTTAACTTAAGGCTAAAATAATATTAAATACGCTTATAATATGGAACTTGGTTGTGGGTTTTTTTTTTTTTTTTTGAGAAATGAAAAACTGTTTTTATTTTTTTCAAGTTTTATTATAAAATTATTTTAAATACAACAAAATCCTTAAGCAGGATTTTTTTTTTGTTACCAATTTCTGTTTTTATATTTCGATTTAAAATCACACATTCGTATTTTATTTTTTAAAACAAAATATTTTTTTTCTTTTAAATAAACACAAATATTTGAGAAAAAAAATAAAAAATTGTAGAAAACACACCAATTTTAACAAAAACATTTCAATGCAATTTTTCATCATAGTTACCAATACAAAGTCTCTTTTTTTACTTAGTAAATCCAGCGCGATGCATCGTTGCTGCGTAGGTACATTGTGGTTGAACAGTATTTTATTTATTTTTATTATTTGTTTAAAAATACAAAACAAAAAATAAAACAAGATCAAATAAAATAAAAAATAATTCAAAAAATTAAAATTTAACAAGTGTTTGTATTGGTCTGTTTTAAGTTTTGCAAAGGTTGAAATTGGAATTTAAAATCGAAACCTATATAAACTGCAATTTTATAAATATTTTTTCTTGTGTGAGTTCCACTAGGCCTTGCGGATATTAAGTATTGATGTACTCTTTTGCACACCCAAAAAGAATCATGTTACCGAGCTTTACATTTTTATATTTATCCATTTAGCAAATGTTACGAATACGACATGTTATGTGTTGGAAGAAATATTAAGTAGTTGCATTATCTCAGCTTGGATGTGTTTTGAGATTGAAACGCCGTTGTTATTATAACAAATTTTTTACGTCTTACATTAATAATTTAATTTAAACATTGGCTGCTGACAAAAATTGTATTAAAGAGGGGTCATCAATGTACCCCTGAAGAGTAAGATGGAAAAAACTAGTTTTCGGACTTGTTTTACAAAAAAAATGTTTATCTTCACCCTAACGTTTTACAGAAAATATTTTTTGGAAATTTTTTAGCCAATTGCATGGGCTCTCTTTCAATGGATTTGGTTTATAGGGCTAAATAGAATTTTGGTAAGTTCTGGGCCTTTAAATTGGATATTTAAATTTTTTCTATTATTTTTTTCTATTTTTTGACTTTGGCTGCCATTTTAGTATGAAAAAAGTCCTATTAATATACTTTTTTATAACCTTTTTCAAAATCCTTGTTAAATTTTCTTTAACTCGAAAGCACACTTATACTAAAATTTTTTTGATTTAAGGTCAGAAAAAGTTTTCAAAATTTGCAAAGCATAAATACTCTTAGTAAAATATTTTGGTTGACCTAAAACCAAAAAATTGCAGACAAATCAGCCACTGAATTGAAGGTAGCTTAACGAAGATTTAAAAGAAAATTAAAATTAAAAAAGGCATGTTGATTGAACCTTTTTAATACGAAAATGGCCGCCAAAGTGAAAAAAAGAGGAAAAAAAAAAAAAATTAAAATTACAAATTTAAAGGCCCAGAACTTTGCAAAATGCTTTAAAACCCTATAAATCAAATCCACCGTTAGAGAGCTCATACAATTGACTTAAAGCGTATAAGATAAGAGAGAATATTTTTGATTCCGCAACTGTTCTATATAAATTTTTTCGAATTAAGAACGAATTAAGTTACTAAAAAAATTTTCCACTTGGGTTTTTATAAATTTTTTTGCGCGTAAATTACTACGCAGTTTTTTCACCCATTCACCCTCACGGCTAATCCTTTTTTAACATCGGCTTATGAAGACATTATCAACGCGCACCCTCTTTATATGTGTATGAGTACATGTAAAAATGTAGAATATTTATGAGTCAGCAAGCAAAAAAAGAGTGCGCAACAAATACGTTGCATATTTTTGAGGGAATATATTGTAGTTTTTTGTGGCTTTGCCAGTAAAAAACTTTAATCTCTTTTATTTCAAGCTTTTGCTTTATTTTTTATGTTGAAAAAAATAATACAAGTTGAAATTTGCATTTAAATGACATATGGAAAAATAAAGTTTGGTATAAATAAATAGATTTATTTACGCTTGCGGACATAGCTAAATTTACTAATATGAGTTATGCAAGTAAATACGCACAATTTTGCTTACTATTGAAAATGTTGGTGAGGCTGTTTGTCATCGCTTTACGTTTTAACATCTAAAAGCTCAATTAATACGAACTTTTCAGTCAAGTTTGCAATAAACAGAAAGCTGCTTGCTAAAGCAAAAAACTCTAAATTTTTATTACTGATTCGGTTTCTATAAATAAATGCGAACTTTTTGTCTGAAACATTTTTTCTTATTCAATCTTCCCTGGACGCATGGATGTATGTTAGGATAGTCGGAAATTTTGAAATTTCTTGGAATTGCGCTTGCACAGCACCAAAATGTGCTCTTTGATGTGAATAAGAACCGCGTAAAGTTTCGGGGAACATTTAAAGTGTTCAATATTTTATATGGATTTTGAGCCGTTAACATCGAATCTGCAATTTATTTCTCTGTAAGTTCATATTGTCAGTTCAAGATGTAAAATAAGGATACGAAATTGAATGGCCAATATCTCCAGAATTACAGAACTTATGGAGAAATTAAATGCTGAATCAAATTTAACGGCTAAGAATCTATTGAATATACACAGTAAAAATTTATTTTAAAACCAAAAAGTATTTATATAGAACAATGCAAGAAAACTAAGAAAAGTAAGTAAGTAAAGTAAGCTATAATTTTTAGTGTATAAAAAGTTCAACAGTCAAATAAATTCACAGTGGTAAGTTTTAAATTACTCAGGTCAGAGGTTCGGAAACGATTTTGAGTAATCATTACCTACTGAATACAAACGTAATATCAGCTTCACCGAATTCACTCTGGTTCTCTATGCATCCTTGATTGAAATTTCAAAAATAATTATTTTTAGGTATATTGGAAATTGCATCACACTTAACGTAAGCAGTATAATTACTTTTGCTAATGACATCAAATAACCATCACTTTCTTCATCTTCATCACCACTTTCCAACTTTTCCAATAAGATCCTTACTTTCCGAACTATCATTCATAGAGGTGATGGTAGTTCAATTCCATATAAAAGACACCAATTTTTTTAGTCTTGCACAGAGTTGAAATACTCTGCAGCACCACTGACTATTTCAAAACTAGTTAGCAAGCTACTCGTTGGGAAAAACCGACTAGTCCAAATTCTGGTCCCATCACATATAAAGTTCTATTTACGTTTTGTATTGTTTGTTATTGAACGTTACCAACTGTCTCCTTATGCATTACATTCGAACCAGAAGAAGGTCAATTGTCTCCTTATGCTTTACATTCGGACCAGTAAAAGGCCATTTTCTTTTATTTTATTGATAAATTTCAGAGAATTTAATTTTATCAAATTTTGCACAAAAACGTCAAAAGATTTCATAGAACAATGTGCTAAAGAGTTTATTATATATTTCTGAGCACTGTGTTCCGGGTTCAAATCTCGGTGTGGATGAATTTTTTTTTCATTAATTTTTCTATTATTTTATTCCTCGCCTATATTGGACGCATGTTTCATTTTCCGCTCCGAAGACTCTTCAGATAAATTGTGTACAAATCAAAAGAAATTTAAAAATTGGAATTCAAAATCACCGAGTGGAGGATTTGAATCTTGGCCTCTCCACGCAGCGCAAGTCATTAGACCAATAAACTATAGTTTGCTCTTCTTCACAGTCGACACAATGCCAAGCAGTACGTAGTCAGAAACGTTATAATTTCTTTGAAACAATCGGACCAATTTTGGTACTAATGACGGATTATGCATTATATTTGGACCATTTTTGATACAAATCAACGACTTTGCATTGAATTTGGACCATTTTTAGTACATTTGATAATTTAACAGAATTTGTTCTTTGTTCTTGTTTTAAATGTAGTCCGTTTTGGTCTACTAACAAAATAACTAGACCAAAGATGGGACTATTGAGACAATTATCTCCACAAAGTTATTTTCTATTGAAGTTAAGGTATTTCAACTCCATACAAAAGACTGCTATTTTTTAGTATTTGTACAGATTTGAAGTATTTATGCTTTAATGGATGATAAATCGGAAAATAAGGATTTAATTGGAAAAATTAAAAAGAAAGGATATAGCTATTTGATGCCATTAGCAAACATTTATTGCGCTATTTGCTTTAAGTGTGTTATAACTTTCAATATGCCTTAAAACAGATATTTTTGCAACTTAAAGCAAAGATAACTGGAAAACTTAAGTTATCTCAGATAAACAATATACTATAGTACCAAACAAGCTTTATGAATGTGGATTAACTCAAAAAACCGAGGCTGCCCTGTGATAATGTTGTTTTTTTCTGATATTTCTCTAAGTATACAACAGAGTAAAAATTTCAGTTTAATTTTAAAAAAAAAAAAGTATTTACTGCCAAAAAAGGATTAATTTTAAACTATTTTGGAATAAATTTTATACTTTTTTGGAATAAATTTCAAACTTTTTTGGAAAAAAATCGGAATTTAATACCAAAAAATTTTTAAATCAACTCTAAAGGAATTAAAAGTAAACTTATCATTTTTTAGTGTGTAGTCAGTCTTTTCTTCACCTAGTGTCTTAATAATCGATTTATTAACTTTTGTTCTAAATTAAAATTTATAAAAATTATTTTGTAAAGTTAAAATAAATTAATAAAATTACTAATATTAACGAAAACAAAAAAAAAAAATTAATTCTTTTTCTGCTGAAATCAGTGTAGAGGGCAGTATTTTTAATATAAATTGTAAATGGAATATATATGTATGTCTGTACATAAATATGCGCGTGTTTGTGTATGTGTGCATGTTTACTGTAGTGAGCATATTAAAGTGTGTAAAGAGTACAACAGTAAAAAGAATGAGCAGAGCTAAATAGTATATATTTCCAATATAAAAAGGCATTTAGGTAAAGTTTATGATTATATTTTACTTACTAAGTAAAACCGTGCAAAATCGGCAGTCTTATTGTAATAGCGCGCCTATAAGTATGCAGTTTGGAATTGTGAATTTTTATTTGAGCATAGAAATAAAAAGGCGGCACAATTTTGTTGCATACTTTTAGGAAATTTTTTTTCTATCAATGACTCACCAATAGGCACGCTAATATTGAATATGAAAGTTGTCATTACGTTACTTTTTTCTAAAATTAAATGAGTATTTTTTCAACAGCTGTTTTCGCAAAATCACCACTCAAGTCTTAGTTGTGTGTTTAAGTATAAATGGAGATTGAGTGAAAACAACTTCAAGTCAGCTATAGGTAAATTTAACTATTTTGAATATTACATACGGATATACGGGGGTACAAGTTAAAGCACTTGCTTGGTATAATTAAAATCAAAAAAAAAAAAAAAAAAATAGAGCTAAAGTTTATACAAAATTAAAACACTGTATCAATTTATAATAACAGGGCTAGCGGGGGGTCAGCACGCACACATACTTATTTTGGAAATTATTATAAAAGTGAATTAACAACATTTACAAAATAAGACAAAGTTAAATTAGAATAAAAAGATTTTGAACTTAAGAAAAAAGGCTTAAGTAGCCTAGAAAATTAAGATTGTACAAAATGGGAAAAATCGCTCTAAAAGTTTGTTAAAAAAAAAATTAGTTTTTCTGGAAAGACATCTTCCTGAGTTAAATTTATAAAATAATTTTCTCATTGCATTTAATTTTTCACATGGCAAACATGAAAATCGTTTTTGCTGAGCATCCGTTGAAGTCTTTTGAATATGATATCAAGAAGAAAAGATTTCATAGTATGTCAACGTCCTAAAAATAGGCAATAGGATATTCAACGAACTTATATTTAGATAATTTAATTTGATGTAGATTTTTATTGCATATTTTTAGCCAGAAGTCTAATCATCAGTATCTCAGTTTCAAAGATGGTCTCACTGATTTATTTATTAGTTAATTTTAGCAATTTAATGTTAATATAACATTATTTTAGGTGTATGTTATTGTACGCAAGTAAATTCAAAATTTTGTGCTGATTACACCAAAATCATGAAAATTATATGCCTAAAATTAGGCATCAAGATTGCAATAATCTTAACTAGATATTCATGTGAGTGTAATGCCTCAGACAGACGACAGCTTAAATCTAGATTATAGACGTAATAATGCGAATTTTTTTATTGCATGATTTTAGGCATTTTTCAAATATATATTTCATAAACACTGACTCAAAGAAAATTTTCCAATTCAGGGGCCAAAAAATTCTAAAACATCAAAAACAAGATTAACAGTGAGCTAAGCATCAGAATAGCTAATTAGAATTTTTGGACCCTGAATTGGGAAATTTTCTTTGAGTCAATGTATATGAAATATATATTTAAAAAATGCCTAAAATCATGCAATAAAAGATTCATATTATTACGTCTGTAATCAAGATTAAAGCTGTCGTCTGCCTGGGGAATAAAAGTTTATAAAACAAACATTTTGTAAGCGATTGAAATTGACTTTAATAAAATTAATTGAAGTAGGGAGTTAACTTTAAAAATTTAAAATAAAGATTTTTTTTTTTAAGGCAGCGCTGCATCGAGCTTAAAGCTTAAAATTTTGAGCTTATTATATTGAAAAAAAAAAAAAAACTTAAATTTTCTTTTTTTTTTAAAAATATATAGTAAAAACTAAGGAGAAAATTTGAAATTTTGTACAACAATTAAAAGGGATTTTGTTGCATTACAAATGATCATATATAGTATATACATAACAATACATTAACATATAGATCTAGAATTAAGTATATATGTAAAGTATTAGGTAGTTTAATTTTTTTTTCTTTCTTTAAACAGCATACGAGTTACAGGAAAAACTTAAAAATGAAAAGCTAAAACAATAGAGCTAAAGTAAAAATGAAAACCGAATTTCTTCTAAAATTACAAACACAACTTACAGTTACATATACCAACATATAAAAAGGAAAATTTTTCATCTGAGGAAATATAGATTAATATGCATTTGTATGTATATGTTTTATGGAACAAACAGAGAACAGTGTTGTACGTAACGAAATTGATTCAATGAGAAACCAAAATAATTTGAAAAATCTGTGCTGAGAAATTTAAATCTTTCAACATTTTCTGCTGCGTAGCATCGGAGTAATTGTTCGGATATTAAAATTAGTTTAATAATTCACAAAAAACAGAACATAGAAGTCGAACATTTTTGGAGTATACCCGTTCTTTCTTCTACTGGGATATAAGTATGTATCAACTTCTTATAAACACTTATTTTATTCTAACGGATGCACGTTAGAAATCCATATTCTCTGACCTTTTTGAATAGTTTAACGTTTTATATTAATTTTTGGTTTTAAGCAATGGTAACATACTAATTTTGGAACTAATCGGCATTGAGTTCTTAGTTAAGTGTTACTCATACGCCCTGTTAAATAATATGCGGGGAGTATTTAGAACTATCAAGTGTATCATTTCAACAACTTTTCTAATTTTTCGTACGGCACTGATAAACCATAAAAACCTACTGTATATTGATGTTTACAGATTTAAATTTTGGATGTAGTTTTTGGTCATCAAAAATCTTTCAAAAGGCCAGAAAATATTCAAGCTATTCTATACTTAATTTCCTAATGATTCAAATTTAAGTAACTTAGTTCCAATGTTACTTATAATTAATTTATTAAGAAACTTATATTTGGCTAACACTGCTCTACAATAATTGTTAGTTGCATTAGAGGCTGACTAATAGCAGCATTTTATTTATTTGTACTATGAAACTTTATAATGATTTTTATGCAAGCAAATATTTATATATCCACTTTAGTTGACTCCGATGCTACCTAGAGAAATTGCCAAAAGGAATTTTAAACTGCATATGATTGCACTGAAAAAATTGAGAATTTGATAAATGGCCGCTTAACAGGAAGACACCAATACACATCACACACGCTTGTTGGCGCATTTGTAAACATAAATTAATTATCAAATACATACATGCGTATTTTCAAATTAAAATATCTGCAAAATTGTTTACCCATTGCGGCGCTGCAAACAAAGAGAGCTTAAAAGCTCAGTTAGGCGAAAAATAACAATGAACTTTAAAATTTACGCGCCAAAAATGATTTTAAGCAGATTTAAATAATGCGTCGTATACGCACACAATACGAGTATATTCATACGAAAAAGTGCCTAAAATGCGGCAACATTATTTTTGTTTTTTTTTTATTTTCATACAATTTTGCACAACACACGATTTACGCGCCGCGTCGCTTTAATGGAAATAACTATAAATTTCGACGGTAAAGCAATTAAAGCGGCATTAAGTAACGCGCCCCAATGCGTACGTTTCCATACGTTTGTCGTCGTAATGTTGTGTGTGCGTTGTTGGTGTGCGTACGTACGTACCTCAACATATGTGCGGATCGTACGGTGAATTTACGTGTGAGATTTGTATTTAAGTGCTTGCTTGTGCATGTGTAGAACAGAGCAGTGTAGAGGGGAGTAGCGGAGCAGCGCAGCGCAGAGCAACGTGTCTCGTAATAAATGTTAATATTCACGAAAATCAACATTTATTGCGTATGTTAAATTAAAAAGTACAAAAAAAAAAAAAAAAATTAATTCGCATGTATGTGTCTGCGCCTGTTTGTACCTGTGCATGTAAAACAGCTGTAAGTGTATTGTTTTTCGTATGTAATTTATATTTTTGTTCTTCGATTTAATTTTTTTCACATTTTTTAATAAATAATTCAAAATTAATCTCAATAAAAATTTATGATTTATTTACTGCTGAATAATTTAAATTTTATTGTTTTCATAATGAAGATATAGCGAAAAATTATTAATGGTTGGGGTTGTGTTGTAAATAATTCGGGCATAAATTTAATAATAATTGTTTACAAAATAAAAATATTTGCTAATTAAATTTTTTAAATTATTTTTGTATGTTTACACTAATTTAATAATATATAAAAAAAACTATAGTTCCATTTTGTGAGGAAATCTTTTTGTTTTGTTTTTAACTATAAAATTAAAATTAACTTGCACAAATAAACAACTGCAGGTCAATTAAAATTAAAGTTTAATGCGCTTAATTGCGGCAAGGTTTTAGGCACGCTGACAATTGTTTTTATGCTTGTTTATTTAAGCAGCTTTTTCTGATTAAATTATTATTAATATTTTTTTTTCTTTTTCATAAAATTTCAGCATTTTAGGGTTCACTTAATAAAGTAGATAGAGTATTTGTGTAAGCGCATCATGCAGCATTCAAACGTTTGCTTTAATAAAAAGAATTAATGAAAATTTTGTAATTTATTGGAACTGTTTTTTTTTTTAATTTATATATGAAACATAAGCAAATTTTGTGCTTTGCTTTATTTAAACAGTAAAAGTAGGAAAGAACATTCAAAAGCTTATATTTCAGTACGAGAATTAATCAGTTAAAACCTATTTGGCCACTTTTTGCTAAATATTCTAAACAGCTCTTTTGCCACAATGACGCATGAGTTACATTTATTCAAAATAAGTTACTGAGGTTTTGAGTAAGTTGATATACGGGTGATTCTCGAAAAAAATGTAGCAAAACCTTTTTTGTCTTCAACTTCTATAACAGTTTCTAACTAAACAATTAAGAAAAATGTTATCTTTGCCTCAACCGTGTTTATGCTTAGTTGTTGCAAAAACGATAAAATCACAATGAAAATAGCAAATATTTTAAAAGTAGTGAATACTGATCCCAAATGTAAATTGATTCAATTATCTAAAGATAATAGAATACGTATAGTAATATAAAAAAACTCTTCCAGAAGACTGTCACACACTCGTGTTCTTTACAAAATCTGTAAACTTTTCAAAAATAAAAACGAACTAAGAATCATTGTCGAAAAACTAAAACTGACTGTGCTGAGAAAAAATTGAGTCTCCAATTTTCCTTTACTTTCAGATCACTTTTTACCCAATATTTAAAAATTGAGAGTTAGAATAAGAAAAGTCTAAACGGGGATAATCTAAGTATAATGAGGATCCAAATTCTGTGTATTTCAATTCAATTTAAATAAATTTTTGCAAAGAGTTAACACAGAAAAGCATTAACTGATTCGCAAGTATATGTAAACAATGTCGTATACGTTTATATATTTAGTGCACTAGAAAGTGGTTTGGAATAGGCAGGAGAATGAATTTTTAACATTCATTGTAAAAAATTTAAAACTATTTTTTATTTTAAGCTTCTTATATAAACGCACTTATTAAGTTGTTGTATTAAATGGTTAAAACATTAAATTTGAATTTTAAATATGGTTTCGAATCATAGGACATTGAATGGTACATTTTTTGGAGAATCACCAATATCTAAATGAGTTGCGCTTAAAAGGTGTCTACCTCATTTCACAAAAAACATTATTTCCAAAGCAATGTCCATATATATCGCTGTTTTTCAAACTCAATTAGTTAAATATTTGTAGCAGACGTTACATTTTTTCGCATAGTAATTTATCAAAAAAAAAAAAAAAAAAAAATTTTTTTTTGGTTGACATTTTTCTCGCAGAACATAACCCAAAATAATACATTTATCGCATGAAACTTTTTTACGAACAAAAAATTTTATCGCGAAAGATTATTTTTTACATCATGAACATGAGATTGAAAGCGTGTCAAAAGATTTGTTTTCATTCGATTTATTATTAAGATTATCAGATACATCTGGTAATTTATCTGGGCATGAGATTTTTTTGTCGCATGAAATTTTGAATTTTTTTGTGAAATATTTTTTTTCTGTATATTTCCACTTGAAAAATTTTTGTTTTGTTAGGTCACAACATTTTTTCGTCGTCCGAGACTTTTGAAACAGGAAATTTGAATGACATGAAATTGCCAATCGTATCAATATCCCAACACGAATCGCATGAGATTTTTTACTTCATGAACCTGAGACTCAAAGCTTGTCAAAAGGTTTGTTTTGATTCGTCATATCAGGATGCATTTGTTAAATTTTCAAGTCATGCGATTTTATTATCGCATGAAATATTTTTTCGCTAGGATTTTGTCAAAAAAAAAAAAAAAAAAAAAAATTTTATTGGATGAGATTTTTCTTGCACAACATAGTACATTTATTACATGAAACCTTTTTACTAAAAAACTTTTATCGCATGAGATTTTTATACATCATGAACATGAGGTTCAAAACTTGTCAAAAAATTTATTTTCTTTCGACAAACGATTATCATGATACATCTTTAACTTTTTGGGGTTTTTTTAGGTCGCATGAAATTTTTTATTTTTTTTATGAAATATTAGGTTTTTTTTTGAAGCACCTAATATATTTCCACTAGAAAAATGTTTGTTTTGCTATATCATGAAATTTTTTTTAGCGTATGAGACTTTTGAAACGGAAAATTTTAATCACATGAAAGCGTCAATCGTATCTATATCCCAATGTAATACTTTAATTTCATGAGATTTTTTTTCCTTCATGAACATAGATTTCGAATTTTTCACAAGGTTTGTTTTGATTTCTCATATCATGATGCACTTGCTAAATTTTCAGGTCATGCGATTTTTGTGTCGCATGAAATTTTCTTGCAGATATTTTTTTTTTTTAGTAATATATCTCCACAGAAAATTTTTGTTTTGTATTGTCATGACATTTTTTTGGCGCATGCGACTTTTGTCATAGGAATTGGAATCACATGAAATTGTGAATCGAATTTGTATCCGAACATAGTTCTTTAATCACATGAGATTTTTTTTTACTTCATGAACGTGAGATTAAAGGCTTGTCAAAAGGTTTGCTTTGATTCGTTAGAAGATTTTTAATTAAGAGTTTTATATGATACATTTTCAGGGCATGAGATTTTAGAGTCGCATAAAATATTTTAAGGGATGAATAGTTTTGTGTAATATATTTCCACTAGAATAATGTTTGTTATATCATGTCGTGACATTTTTTCGTCGTAGTTTTTTTACACAGGGCATTTGTATTACATGAGATTGTCAATCGATTGTGTTTCGCAACTTTATTATTTTATCGCACGAGATTTTTTTTTAATTTTATGAACATGAGACCTAAAGCTTTTTAAAAGTTTTCTTTTGTCAAACGATTTATTGTTATAATTATCATGTCATGATACATCACTTTCAGTGCATGGTACTTTTGAGTCGCATGAAATTTTTTTACAGATGATAATTTTTTGTGTAATATATTTTCGTTAGAAAAATGTCTGTTATGGCGTGTTGTGACATTTTTGCGGCATACGAAACTTTGTTAAAGGGAATTTGAATTACTTGAAAATGTCAATCGAATATGTATTCCGACATGAAATTTTTATTGCATGAGATTTTTTTACTTCATAAACATGAAATCACAAGTTTGTCAAAAGATGTGTTTTGATTTGTCAAATGATTTATTTATTCTAGAGATTTTCATATCATAATACAAATGTTAAATTTTTAGGGCATGCGATTTTCTGTCGGATGATATTTTTATACAAATGATTTCCCTTTTGCAATACATTTTCACTAGAAAAGTGACTGTTATGGCGTGTCATGATATTTTTAGGCGTATGAAACTTTTGTCGCAGGAAATTAGCATTACATGAAATTGTCAATCGAATTAACGTTTTACGAGTAACTCGGATGTCGTTTTGGACACAGTTTTGTTCATACATATATCTGTAGATCATTATACGAACTCTTATACTTTGCAGTTTGAAAATGGCCGAATTTACATAAGCACAATATAGAACTTGAATCAAGGCTTTAAATAATTTTTTTTAAGGAACTTAAATTTAAATAATAAATAGATAAGCTATTTTTATTAAAGCAAACGTTAAGCTAGGGCTAAAGCTATGCTAAATTTAACGCGTTTTTATTTTAGTGAACAATATAAATAAGAGTACTGTAGGGTGTTGTAAAAATGTTTGTGTTTTGTTTTAAAATTTTGAAAATTTCAATAAAATAAAAATTTACAACAAAAAAAAATTCAAAGGAAAAAAAAGAAATTTAAAAAAAAAATAAAACATTTAACTGTATAAGTAATTTTGTTATAACAAAAATATAATTGCAAATTTTTAAATTTAATATATAAATTGTTTTAATGTTTAATTGTTATTATGATTATTTTTGATTTTTGTTTAAATTATTAATTAAATTAATTTGTATTTTAGCCATACCGCAGCAGCGACAGTGGCGCGTGTTTGCGCTGCTTTTATTATTGCCTGGAGGTGCAAGGGGGGATGGAAGTAGCGGCATGATTCACGTGCGCATCTACCCTTCACGGCGTCCATGCACACCGTGACAGAGCCATCTTCGTGCGTTGTGACGCTGTCCTGTGGGTGCGCAAAACGGCATTCGGACTCAGCTCGCTTGCAGGCACCGCGCATAAATTCGCGACAAACCTAAATTTTGTGTATAGGAGTAGGTTGTAAAAAGTAAAGAGAGAGAGAGAGACACACAAATAACACAGGGTGAACCAAAAAAAAAAAAACCAAAAACAAAAAAAAAAAAAACTTAACAGAAAAACAGAAAAAAAGCACAAAATGTGTTTTTTGTACTCTTTTTTCTGAGAATTCGCAAAAACTTTTTCCGGCAGTAGGTATGTATATATGTAAATAAAGATATATTTATGTTTGTATTAACAAAAGCATTAGAGAGAAACAATACATACAAACAAACAAACTAATATTTAGTTGAACGCAGCACGTATTATTCCTATTTCTTGTCAATTTTATTGCATACTTTTTGGGCATCTGATTAGTCTGATTGCATTCACTTAGTTGGTTAGTATAAATTTAAGGCACAATTTCGTTCGTTTTTGGACAAATTTGACAAATAATTTGTTAGCCATGTTGCTTCTTTAGACATATTGCGTAAAATTCTGTTACAATTTGCTTAATTAAAGTGTTTATTTTTTATTGTTTTTTTATAAAATAAAAAAAAATGTTTTCTATTTTTTCTTAAGCAAAAATTTTTCATAATTGAAGCTGATTTAAAAAAAAATTTATTGGAAAGTTATAAATTTAATACGTCAATTGGTAAGATATTTTTATGCGGCCATTAATGATTTTTTAGTATTATTATAGCCTAAACTAGGGTTCAGAAGAACCCTATATAATCGTACCTTGTTAGTGATATCGGTAATGAGTTGTGGGATTTTGGAAAAATATTCAATATTTTTATAAATTAAGAAAGTTTTTTTAGAAGGTTAGCATTTTGAGCGAACGACCACTATGGAAGCGTTTCACGAACTAAATGTCCGTTTTCGTAGCCTTGATGGAACACACCGCACCTAATGGTTAGGGTAAACCCGAGAGATGTGGCACCCCTGGGTGATATGGTACCTCTTTTAATTTCAAAACTTGCACCTTAGCGTAGCATTCAAATATGACCAAAGTTTAATTCAGTAGCGCGAAGAGTTTCGTGGTTAATTGTTTGTTTAGCTGCAGTTGCTATAAACAAAAACTAGGAAAGGAAACGGCATATATTTCGGGAAGCAGTAGATCGGTGAGTATTTGGTACGTAGCGAAATTGAATCTGATTTAGTTTTTAGGTGAATTCGAGCGTGAGTTAACATGTTTAAGCAACAAAAAGGAAAAATAGCACCCAAATCATTGAGGTTGATATGATTCGGGTGCCATTTCTCCCTCTACATGTTATAGGAGCACAGAATTTTATTCAAGTAGGACCTAAAATGATTCTTTTTTCATTTTTACTTGATTAACTTTAGGTTTTTGCTAATATTTTAGAAAACCCTGAATACAAGTAAAATCACTCCAGAATAAGTGTTTAGTAAAATCTCACCTGTACCAACGAAAAAAATAACCAATGCAATGTATGGTGGTTTCAAAGTAGATGTCTTACAAAACTAAGCTGTTTACTAGTTTTGCCAAATCACCAATGATATGGTGCCATATCACACATAGTCCTGAGTGATTTGGCACTTTGTGGCATTTTTTTCATTGAAAAGAAAACCTATTTTTAATAATTTTTGTTTTAATTCAAGTACCACAATTTGTTTTAAATTAAAGAAGGATAAATGCGCTCTTAATTTCTTTAAAAATTCTTTTTTAATTTTGCTTTTAAAGAAGTTAAACAAAAACGGTACCATATCTCCCGTGCTTCAAATGCGACAATGTTCTTTATTGTCAAGTTCGCTAATGTAGAAATGAGCTTCTTTGTTGACTGAAATTATACATCTGATGAAGCTGTGATTGAAATGCTCTTTAAATATTTTTCACGGAAAACTTTTTTCGGACTTAAAAATTGCACATATTGCAAGTATTGTTCCGTTGTAAATTGATAATGTTAAGTTAATTTGCTGAACATGTCGTATGAGTTATGTGGGATTTTTCGTGTAAACTTTCAGACCCCATAACTTGGTTCCGATGCGACTAAGAACTTAAATAAATCACATTCTTAAGCGCAGATAATTGCTTTACAATAATTTAAAATTTAATTAATGGCCGCTTAAAATAGACACCAGTAGCAACGTATAAGCTGTTGTTGTTTTGAAAAAATGCTTTGAATTTTTGTTAGGATCTCATATTTAAATTCAAATAAAAAACGAAATAACATAAAATATAAAAATTTTAAAACATGTAAATTGTTTTGCGAACATGGTGCACAGCAATTTGACTGTGAATTTTTAATGGAAACATTGGCAATGCATACAAATTAAGGTTTATTGAACAATAATAACAGCGACGAACAAACAAAAAGAAAACAATTGGAGTGAAATATTAAGATATTGGGGGTTATCATAAATCAATATTCTCTGGGAATTTTTCTCAAACTGCAATAGAGAATGCACGGCAGTCTGAGAGAAATTTCCCGGGAATACTTATTCACGATAACCCCCATTGTTAGAAAAAACAAAAAAAAAAAAAAACTTTAAAATTGTTTGCAGCACCCTGTACTTAAGCTCAAATGAAAATCGTTTGCAATTTGTGTCTCTACTGTCTTCATTAAAGCTGTGGGGGCGCTGTTAACCAATCTCAAAACTTTGAACATTTTAAGAAAAAATTATATTAAAAATAAAAAAATAAAAGTTTTTGAAACACCCTTTAATTAAGAAATAAAGTGAATAACAGCTTAGAAAATATTTATTCTTTAAAAAAATCTGATCAGTTCCCTATCAAACCTATATAGGACGGAGTGAATTGTTTTGCTATGAGTAAATGTTGAGTTTTTAACCCTTTAACGACCAGGTCTAAATACGCGAAAGAGTTTTAAAATAAAAATACGACAAAATCGAAGTAATGGGAGTTAATAAAACTTTCAGTCAAGCAAATGGGGTTCTGGCAATAATACCTGCCTTTAGTCGTTAAAAGGTTAAGATAATAAAAAAGGTGTTTCAAAAAAAAAAAAAAAAAAAAAAAATTAAAAAAAAAAAAAATAAAAATTCAAATAAAAAAAAAAAATTAAAATTAAAAAAAAAAAAAAAATGTTTCCGGTGTGGTTTAATTTTTTTATGTAATTCAGTGTATTTAAACAAAACATTTGTGTTTTTTACGAAAAAGTATAGATATTGTTTTTATTTTTTTTCTTTTGTAAAAGGCTGCTTTTCAAGCGGCAGAAGCTTGCAAGGGCGTGGCTGCAGAATTTATGCAGAGCGCAAATGGGAGCGGACATAAGGATTTTTTATATTTTCATTTAGCAAAAAGAAGGATTTTGAGAGGAATTATTTTTAAGTTTAGTTTTTTTTTTTATATATAAAACTATTAGTTTATAAAAAAATTTCTTTTTTTCAAAACTTGAAAATCATAAGAAAGCAATTGAGTTTTAAAAGAGATCGACTGTTTAAAAGGTTTTTTTTTATTTTATTTTAAGACTTAAGAGTATCATCTTGAAGATGACGCAATTTTGATGACATTACTTTTCACACATAAAAACGAATATCATCATCATCAGCATAAACCACAATTTTAGTTTTAGTAAAAAAACAAAAATTAAAAAAAAAGAAATAAAACTTAAGTAATTATGTATAACTTTTTAATAAAAAAAAATTATTAGAATTTCACTATATAAAAAAAAAAAAAGCAAAAAACGCAACACATAAATCAAAACATTAAAAAAAAATTATTTAGAAAAATTATATAATTTTTTAAAACTAATTATACGAATGTGTGATAATTTTTTAAAACATTATTTTTTTTTTTAATTTGTTTTAACTTTAAACATTCACTTGTTTAAACTTTTAAAAAATTTTTTTATTAAAAAAATCAAAGAAAAGTTAATTTAGTATGGTAACAACAACTAAACAAACTAGTCATTTATTTTTATTATTAAAAATATATTTTGTTAATTTTTAAGCTTAACATTCTCAAAAAAAAAAAAAAAAAAAAAAAAAACGCAACAACACTTAAATAATTAAAATAAATTATAAATAAATAAAATTTTTATGCTTGAATATTTTTTTTTTTTATAAAATAAAAAATTATTTTTTTTTTCATTTTGTATTAAAAAAAATTAAGAAAAAATAAAACGCCGTAAAATTTATATATAAAAGAGAATAATTTCCAAATTCCAACTCACCTCTAATCGATCTGAACGTGGTATTTTCTGTTGTGCAACTTGCACCGCCTGTGGTACAACTTGCCCTAAATGTGACACAGCCGTTGGATCGGGTCCCAGCACTAATTGTCCGGGTGCAAAATATGGACTGTATGTGTTAGCTGGGATGCCAGTTAGGTAGGGATTTGTAGCCTGAAAAGAAGAGAATAATTATATATGTGCAATATATTATAGATGTACATTAGGCATGATTCATAATTGTGTGGAGTTATAAGCTCTACACCTTTTATTTTGTCCCATTGATGAATTTTCTGAACATATTTATTACCTAACTCCACCCCTTAGGAGAAACCGCTGCAAAAATTATGTTTTTATAAAATCAACTCTCTCCACTTCCATGGTGTCTTTAGCGAGGTGGAATGTAAGACCACTCTCTCCGTTACTTTTTTTCCTTCAACATTTTCCTCGAACATACTTATCCCCTATCGTTAATTCCAAGGGGCGCTTCACTTCATACGTAACATCTTTATGAAATCAACTCCGTTCACATCAAGTGCGGTAGAATATGAAACCAAACTGCATTAGTTTTGGTCTTCAACATTTATCCCGAAAATATTCACCCTCTATCTTAACTCTTAAGAGGCGCTCTTCCGCAAACATGACATTTTTATGAAATCGACTTTCAAAAAGCTTCAGGTGGGGTAATAAGTTTGTGCATCCTCCATTATTTTGCCCCCTCAAAACTCTCCCCTTATATACTAACCCCCTAAGGGGTAGCGTTTCAGGAGCTTCTTTAAGTGCAGTTGTCCGGGGTAAGTATGGTCGGAGAAAATGATAAGGAGGATAAAATATTAGAGTTCCGTCCCACAGTTTGTCCCAACCAGGGACACCCTAGAAGAGGGAAGTTAGTTTCATAAAAATATTTTTTTTTGCAGGGGAGCTCCTCTAAGGAGAAAAGGTGGTTATATTCAGGGAAAATACTAAGAGAAAAAAATTATGGAGGTTGATCTGACCACCCCACCGTATCTAAGGCATTTTCGAAATGGGCGGAGTGAATTCCATAAAAATGTCATATATGTTTAATAGCTCTTAAAAGGGGTAGAGATATGGGGCAAGTATGTTGGGAGAAAACGGTGAGTGGAAAAAAATAGTACGGGCAAAGGTTCTACTGGAAGCGGGGGAAATTAATTCTTAAAAATAATATATTTACAGGATCTGTGATATAGAAGATATAGGGGTAGATTTTATAAATAAAAATATTAATGGGTAAAAATAATGGGTGTTGGTCTTAAATAGTATCCCTCTAAGGGCAGATATGGGGCTATTCACATTTTCATGAATCGAAATAATACCGTAAGCAGGGGTGACTTTGACATCTGGGGGCGACTTTAACCGGCAAGAAAAAAAATCGTAATATTTTCATCTCGAGGACTAGTCATCGATTTGTAATGGGTCAGTTAGCATCCTTGAAGTATTGGCTTTTAGCGTCTGTTTTCAATATTTGCTTTGAGCGCGAATTTTCAGATATATTGGTGCATTTTCGAAAAGTTGTCTTATGTAGCATTTTTTAACGCTCAGAAAATTACTACTTATTGACTAGAAGGAAAATTGCTGGGGGTGGGTGAATGATATCACTAAAATTATTGTTTAATTTTCATCCCTAATCAATCGACTTTCATGGATATATTTGCATCTAAGTATTTTTAATGCATTTTCATTTAGGAGTATGTTAGAAAAAAACGTTTTTGGGGTGGCTTTGGACCAATTGAAAGTCACCCCCAAAAAACTTTGTATTGTTAGGCTGGCTCAAAAGAAACCGAAACTCGGGCCATGTTGACGCCCAAAACACTGGGTATGGTGAACTGTAGTGAAAATAAAGTCTAGTCTTTCGCCAAAGTGAAATTATTTTTTCCTTTTGATCTTTGTAAAACAATTTTATGTTTTAATGAGAACCCAAAAGGGATATTTATTATTATTTATTTAGGTAATTTTGCAAAAAATTAAGCCACCGAAGCCCTTTAACAAAAGAGGAATTTTTGAAGTTACCTACTAAGAATTTTTTTTGTTTTTTAAATTTTTTGAATCAAGTATTATTTATTTTGTAATTTGCAATGGATTTTTAACTTGTTTTTGTGAATTTTTTAAGTTTTACTAAGCCCTAAATATCAGTATTGTTATTTGATGTAACATATGTACAAATAATTAAAACATACCAAAGGCTGAAACCAAATTTATCAAAAATTTTAGTTTTTTTTTAATCGCGACCTTGAAAACATTCCATAACATAGACTGATTGCCTATACAAATATACCAAAATATTGAGAGAACTCAAGTTAACAAAACCTTATACTCTCATTTTGCATCTTTGAAGGTATAGCATGTAAAATCATTTAATGAAATTTTTCGGTTAAAGTCACCCCACCCTTGAGGTGACTTTAACCCACATACATTAGCATTATTTAAAAATAACTGTAATTACTTCGTAAAAATTTTATAACATGAGATCAAAGCTGAAGCCCCCACGAAAAATTTAGAGCAATGAAACCATTAACTTAATTAAAATTGTTGAAATTATAAGCTCCTAAGCTTGAAAAACTTGTTTTTTTGTATCACAGTCACCCCTGCTTACGGTACCCAAATTATTTTCATATAAATTTGGGCTACAATTTGGGCGTTATTTCGTTTTTTTTTTAAAAAAGGAAATAACGCCAAAAAAAAAAAAACGAAATAAAGGGCGTTAGGAAATAACGCCCAAGGAAATAACGCCCAAAAAAAAAAAAAAAAAAACGAAATAACGCTCAAATTATTTTTATATAAATTTGGGCGACAATCACTTTGGAAATAACGCCCAAAAATTTGGGCTTTGTTTCATTTATTTTGGGCGTTATTTCCTTAAAAAAAAAAACGAAATAACGCCCAAAAAAAAAAAAAAAAAAGTGATAACGCCCACAATAAAAACCGAAATAACGCCCAAAAAATATGAAATAACGCCCAAAATCAAAAACGAAATAAGCCCAAACTATTTTCATATAAATTTAAGCGATTATCATTTTGGAAATAACGCCCAAAATTTATTTATATGAATATTATTTTGGCGCTATTGGCGTATTTTCGTTTTTGGACGTTATTTCGTTTTCAAAAAAAAAAAAAAAAACCAAAATAACGATTATTTATATGAAATTAATTTCGGCGTCATTTTTTTTTTTTGAGTTATTTTATTTTTTTAAATGCAATAATGCCCAAGATAAAAACGAAATAACGCCTAAATTCTTAACGAAATAAAGCTCAAATCCGGAATAGTTGACTGCTCCTTTATCAAATTGAAACAAGGCACATCCATATAATGATCAGAAAAAACGGTAAGAAAATTTACCGGTCAGCGCTTTGGTGGAACCCGTCGAGAAAAAGAAGCAGAACAAGGCCCAGGAAATAGCCGCGCAGAATAATAGAAAATAATATGTCAAAAATCTGAACAATCTGGCACTACATAAGAAAATGAGTCAGGGATTCAAGTCTGTCTCTCATGTACTTACTGAGCTTGGTTTGTGCATCAGCTAAAATTGAGTTCGTTTATAACTCTTACCCATTTCTAAATGGTTTTCGAATGTTTGAAGATAAAACGACGACAAACACGTATATTTGAAGAAATTACTTCAACTTTTATAAAGTTACCACTCCATCAGGCGCTCAACTAACATATGAGTCATTCCACGGTGGATTTTCGTTCAAGAATTTTTTTGACCCGAATTATTTTTTTTCGCATTCTTTGACTCAAAATAAAGGACACGTATTTTTTCTTTTCGTCAGGATATGCACATTTCTCAAGTTATGAATTTTTAAATTTTTCAAGTTCAAAAAAAGTTCCTCTTTATACTTGGTCATATGCAAAAGAAATATTTAATTAGCAATGTATATGATGAAATGTATGCTTTTTTCTCGCGTGCGTTCGCGCTGGGAAATGCGCGCGCGATAAAATCCCACCTTCATTTTTCAGTTTTATGGCTTTGGCAATCATAAATTGACAAACGCGACAGAAATGAACACGCTTGACGCGAACCTGAGCGAGCGCGTGCATTTCCCAGGGCGAACGCACAAGTTTAGAAATTCATTCCAGCCACAGTTCTTGACGATCCATCCTGAAATTTTGAAAATATCCGCAAAAGTGTTAGGAAAACATTTTCCCGCAAAAAAATCGAAAAAAAAAACAGTGCCAAATTTTAAAAAAATTAATTTGTTTAGGAAAATGTCATATTTTTTATAAACAATTACTTGGATCGATTTGTAATATCCTTCATTCAAAAGCTGAGAAAAAAGCATACATTTCATCATGTTTTGATACATTGTTAATTAAATATTTCTTTTGCATATTAGCAAGTATAAAAAGGAATTTTTTTGAATTTGAAAAATTTAAAAATTCATAACTTGAGAAATGTGCATATCCTGACGAAAAGAAAAAATACATGTCCTTTATTTTGAGTCAAAGAATGCGAAAAAAAATAATTCGGGTCAAAAAAATTTTTGAATGAAAATCCACCGTGGAATGACCCATATATATGTCACCATTAATTTATAATGAATTTTAAAATTTTATTAAAATCAACGCTGAAAAATTGAAAGATTCCAATTAGTTGAGGCTTAACGCCGTAAAAAAGTTTAAAAACAAAAAAAAAAAAAAAAACGTAAAAAAATTAAAATTTAATAATAAAAATCAATTAAAATTCGCTTGTCCCCCAATCATATTTTATCAATCTTTCACCAACAACTATCCTTCTCACTCTAACATAATAACGAACGCTCGAGAATTTTACATCGTACGTCCATTCGTTGTTGTGCCAGAGATGCCAAATTGTTATATTCATCGTATACTTTATTAATAATATTAACTTATTCATGAGCAAATGAAAAGTTAACCGCAGATTTTGCTCTGTATCGTGGCTATTATCGCTTTCGATATCAATGTTGCTGCTGCTGTTGTATTGTTGTTGTTGTTGCTGTAATTTAATTCATACCATTATAATTATTACAACACTAAAAATATTAACAGTATTGCCAATGCAAGCGAAAATTGTGACAAAAAAAGTATGCAGAGATATTTTGTTCACTACACACTACAAATATTCCATTAAAAACAGTAACACCATCATAGCCGCCATAGAGTGTTGAGTGCTGCCGTATTTAATGAATATGCATGGGCAATTTCTGGGCCATAGAGTAAACAAAAACGGGGGGAAAAACATAACAAAAAGGACGAAAAACCATGGTAAGAAAAACAAAGACAACAGTAGCAACAGCAACAAAGTACGGAAAGAATGCGAGCGAAATTCATACTCTATAAAATGTTATTCAAAACGCGCGAAAATGAAATTTTTTCCGCATTGAATACATTATTCATGGCCATGTTGCCAACCCAAACGATGATGACGATGGGCCACCACTTGGCCATTGTTGCAAATAAAAATTATACGTATAGAAGAGAGGGTGTTCCGCCGAAAAAAAAATCAAAAAGTTTGAGTTTACTGCATGAACTGTGCGATAAGTTGACTCTAGGATCTTTTGGATTGTTCTATCAGAAAAATTTGCGTTATTTCAGAAGTCAGTACTTATGTTTTTTACGAGGAAATGAGTTTTCTGATACTTGAAGATATTCTCATGATCTAACGCTTATATTTGTGCTTCATTAAAAACTTCAATACTAATCGAAAAGATTTGAATTTTTCGATGATCTTTTTGATTCAGTACAAATTCAATTTGATCTTTTATACTGACACTAGATGGCCCGGCAAACATTGTTCTGCCGTTTCCTGTAGATGGCGAAATGATTTAGGGGGTTTTTTGTATGGGGGTACAACGCACCTGGTTCAAGCCCCCATTTTCTGAATGTCTTTTAGTAGGAACTATGAACATTCATATTTCAAGTACCAGAACTGCAATAGGTGCAGATTTATTGAATGTACAGAATTTGTTTCTATGGAGGTTGCAACGCCCCTTTCTTCAATCCCCTCTGTTTTTTGTTGAGTTCTTGACAAATCTCACATACATCCATACATTAAGTTTTGAATTGATACTTATCGTAGGTGTGGAGATAAAGCGTTTTGAGTATTTTGTTTGCGTACAGATTTTGTATGTGGGATGTAAAATTCCATAATTTATTCCCCTTTTTTTGCGATATTAACCTGCCCAAAGGTTAGGCGCAAATATGGTGAAAATATGGCTTTCACATATTAAGTGGCTTAGGAATGATGCGATGACAAAATGACACACGAAATCACTAACTTTTTTTTGACGTTTACAGTATTGGGGGTACCACACCCCCTTGTCTGATCCCTTTTACATTTAATTGGAAATGATTGGAGCACTAAAAAAAACATATGGTATGAATATAGTGCCAGTACGTTAAGTGGTTTAGTCGGTAAGCGACAACAAACATCCGCGCCAACGATTTTATATAGTGAGGAGGCCCAGGTTCAAATCCTCCACTCGGTGATTTTCAATTCCAAATTTTTTTAATTACTATTAATTTGTACACAATTTGTCTGAAGAAGTCTTCGGAGCAGAAAATTAAGCATAGCCGAGGTATAAAAAAATAAAAAAATTAATAAAAAAAAAAAATTCATCCACACCGAGATTCGAACCCGGAACACAATGCTTAGTAGCATATAACAAACTCTTTAGCACATTCGTCTATGAAACCTTTTGACGTTTTTGTATAAAATTTCTATATTAAATTAAAGTCTTTGAAATTTATAAGAAATATAAAAAAAAATTGGCCTTTTACTGGTTCGAATGTAATGCACACGTAAACAATTGACCTTTTTCTGGTGCGACTGTTGTGCATAAGGAGACAATTGGTTACGCTAAATGGCAAACAATGTAAGACGTAAATAGAACTTTATATGTGATGGATCTCGACTTTGAACTAGTCGCTTTCTCCCATGGAGTAGTTTCCAAACTAGTTTTGGAGTCTGTGGTCTTGCAAGGAAGCTGATCCAAGTCCCTCAAAAGCTATACAGTCAAATCCAAGTAAGTCACCAAGTTATAGAGGTTTAATGAGATTTGCTGGTGAATAGGCAAAAGGGGGCGTCCTTCCTACACGGCAACATAATGTTATATATGTGTAGCCCAGATGGCAATGTCATTAAGTCCATTTTTTGATATATTGATTTTGTGAAAATTTCAGTAAAATGAATAATATTCTTGTTGGTCATTAAAGGATTTAAGCGTTTTTTTATTTGTCTAGGTCAAAAAACCTTTTTTTATAGCTTTTAAAAATTTTTTAATATAATATATAAAAACAATTTTAAAAATAAGTAAAAGAAATTGAAAAAACAAATTTTCTCAATTTATGTTTTTTTGACTTAACCGCTGCGGCATCTGGAGTGACTCATATCGGAAATCGCTTTACTCAAATCGCTTAATTAAAAAAACTGTTTTATTTAGAATCCATTACTGGACACTGTTTTATCGATTATCATGCTCATAAAATGGGCATTTCAGCTAATAGTAGATGTCGCTGGGTGATGATGATGAAATGGAAAATTTGAAACATCTTTCGTGTCATTGTCCAGCCCTTGGTAGAACTATATTTAATACTCTTGTACAAATATTTTCTAACAATCTTGAAGTACTATCAGAGACTGCTCTTAGACCACTTAAAGCCTTCGAAATAGCTTCCAAAGCCATTACGCCCAATACTTTACGCTAAAACCGTGACTCAATATCCGGGAAGATGTGCTGTGACTACACAGTAAAAATTTTAGTTTAATTTTGAAACCAAAAAATATTTATATGGAACAATGCCAAAAAAGTATTAATTTTAAACTATTTTGGAATAAATTTTATACTTTTCTGGTATAAATTTCAAACCTTTTTGGAAAAAAATTGGTATTTAAAATCAATTCTAAAAGGAATCAAAACTAAGAAAAGTAAACTATCATTTTTTAGTGTGTGCTTATAAGACATAATCCGAATTCTAAAGGTTTTTTTTTAACTACATAAAAAATATTCAGTCAAATTTTTTGTAACACCCCTAGCACAATTCATACAGTAGTTCAAAGCTACCAAAATGTACGAAAATTATATACAAACATATACGTATGCAAGTATGTACAAATGCAGAGTTATAGAGCCGCATGTTTTTGCTACAAACAACAAATCGAAAATTAATTCTCAAATAATTTGCGACACGGATTTTATGGTAAAAAGGGAAGGGAGGGAAGGAGCACAAGCAAGCCAGTGAACATACAAAGTGTTCGGGTCCAGCGGGAATTTCGGGCGTTGCTATTGTCCACCACCCATAAATTAATGATAAATGTAGAAATTTTCATTAGAGAATTAGAAGTTTGCTTGCGGAGGTGAATATTATGCGGTATAAAGGGTCGGTCGTTAATATTACGAAAGGATTGGGTTTGGCTTGAGGTTTATATATTCTGTTTGGGGTTTTTATAGTTGACTACTACTTTGTTGCGTGTTTTGAGAGAGCAGGTGTTTTACAAATTTAATGAAATTCACCGCATATTAAACGCAACTGTTGCGATGATGATGGATTTGTTATATTATTGACTTCATTGTTTTGAGTGTAAAGCAAAAATTTGTATAGATTTATTTATGAAATATCCTCCAAATTTTATGATTTTAATTACTTAATGCGTGCTTATGCTATTAACTTGTACATCAATGCACAATTTTTGATACAAAAAAATGAAAATTTTGAAAGCTATTAAGTTAAACAGTTTTGCTCAAATGAACCCCATACATTTGTAGCGCTGAATTGCTATTTTGAACTTACCACTGTTGGCACTTGTCCCGGTATAACTGGCTGCCCGGGTGCGATGCCCATCTGTTGCATCAATGCATTTTTCAAGGCAAGATGGTTTCGTCCATTGATTAATAGTTGATCCTTCAAATGCTGTGGAGGATGGAAATATTTACATGGAGGTTTATCACGATTACAGCGACCCTGTAAAGAAAAAATAAATAAAAAAAATATAATTAAAATTTAATGCGAAAAACTTTAAACAAATTAATACAACAGTCTTTATTTCCAACAGTTACAAATAAAGCTAAGACCCTTTGTAGCATTTTTTTGAACTCAAGAAATAACTTCGATACTAAGCAACAAAAAAAAAAAATAGAAAACACAAAACAGTTAAGTGCTTCATTATCTTCAGGCATGTCCTGCAACAGGATGTTGCAAAGAAAATACGCGCGCGCTGAAGTCAATTTATCTTATTAAGCGGCAGCAGCACTAGTAGTGGTACGTTGTAGTTTTTATAGGGTAATTATGCAGCAAATAAACATTTACACACAAAATTTTATAATAGAAATTCTTTTCTTATTTTTGGCTGTTTTCTTAATATGTCTGCTGTCCACAAAAGCTGGCAGCCATGTATATTTTTCATATATTTACAAAGAGCCTTCAAATATGTAGCACACAGTCTTACACAACTAAGCGCTAACTTATATCCATGTAGGGATATTGTGATTTTGAAAAAGAGTTAACATAGCACAACATGTCGTATGAGTGACATTTTATTGTTTGTAACTTAAATCGTCGCATAGCCAAAATCAAATTATGCAATAAATTGTCAATTACTATAAATGCCATTATACCCTATAGATAGTTGCACGACGAGAGCGCTCACTTGTATAACGCGATAAGTAAGTAAGCGTAAGATTACTCAGCAATCAACAAGAATTCCAATGCTTTCTCCTCATAGATAGATTTTTGGTTTGCTTTCGTTTTCTTTTATATTTGTTATTTATTTATTTTATTGGTGTATTTGTTTGCATTTGCAACATTTTCGTTTTTTTTGACTTAAGCACATAAATAAGCTTTTTAATAAATTACATTAGTATGTGTGCAGAATGTGTAAATGTCTGCATGTATGTATGCTTGCATTTATATGCTGCCGCCGCGTGTTGTGAAGCGTAGTAAATAGATTAAATATTTCAACGAAAATGAAGTAATTTATTGAAATATAACAGCGCATATCGTATGCTTGAAAACGTGATTGGGAATTTCATATACATAGAATGGAGGGAATACGTGTATGAAGCAGCTGAAGATTTAATATGTGATAAAAATAAAATTGACGTAATTTTTTGGAATATTTTCGGCGAAATTATGGGAAACAATATTTTCACGTGATTTCTATTACAAATTTACGCAGAAAATTTTAAGGCTCTACTTTTTAAAGGAGAATAAGAAATGGGATCTACGAAGTAGATTGTGTAATTCAAGGCATATAAGTGGTATGCAATCATATGCTAAAAAAAGGAAAAAATCTTCTTAGACAAAAACATAAGCTTTAGCAAAAAAATTTCTGCAATAATTGGGTAACTCTTCAAAAATGTGTCATTCAATCTCCCGGGGATCAAAAACCATGCTTAAATTTAGAATTTGATATTTTATATACTTAATACTGCTACTTAACAAGAGCTTCTATACAAATAGCTTAAAATGGTAAAATGATTTTAGCTATCTATATATGGGGAAATCTCAGCAAGTGTGGACTTCGGTGTGAATAGGTCTCGGTTCGCCGAGTCAGCACCCGTTGCATTTCCCATCCATTCCAACATGTCTGGGACACTTATTGGATGATGGTAAATACAAAAACATGCGTGTGCTACCGCCTGGAAGCTTTATTTTTTATTTTTTTTGCCGAAATTTGAGCAAAATCCAAAAATTTTGCGTGTGAATTGAATAAGCCGCTTCCGTTATTGAGCCATAACTTTTGAGGCGGTTCAGCAAATTGTTTTGGGCTTTTAGTATCTTTGACATGAATGTTAAGACGTAAGAAAAACTGCATCCCGTTGATGTGCCTCAGGTAGAACGCTAGATATGGGTCTCCAAAGTTGTGTGAATGGTTTTTACCCAAAATCTGGTAATTTTCGGTTTCTAACATGCTGCTCTGGGGGCGATTATTTTTTCGCAATATTCCTCATGAAATATGATTTCTTAATGTTATGACTAAAAGTTATGTCCAGATAAAAGGGTGTGCCACCACTGGTTCGGTGGTAACACACTTGAGAAGAAGCTCAAATGTCGATTTTTCATGCGAAATTACGTCTAAAAAAATGGTATTTTGAGGGGCACAAAAATCCGAGGGCACAAAATTGTCTCAAACCTTGCGAAATCATTGGACCTAGGGCCAATGAATATGTAAAAAAATCGCCCCTCAGTACATACTTGAACAATGGCTAAAATGTAAAATTTTTTAAGATTCATCTATATACATAATGACTGTGTATGTGTGTGAAGCATTATCACTCAGAAACTACTAAGCCAATTGAGCTAAAAATTTGGGAATGAGTGCATCTCAGGTATGAAAATGTGTTTATGCTATACACGAAGGTTTCCGAAGACCACCCGAAGGCTTCATTGTCAAAACGAAGAATATCTAGGTACACTGGAGGGAAAATATCTATGGAAAACTTTCATCAAGTTCTAATTGATAATTTTCTGGGCCACCCGAAGTTTTCCGAAGGTCACCCGAAGGATTGATGGTCAAAACGAAGAATATCTAGGTATACAAGAGGGAAAAAATCCAAGGCGAACTATCAAAAAACTTTAACTGATAGTTTTTTGAAATTCTCGAAGGTTCCCGAAAGTCACCCGAAGGCTTCATACTCAAAACGAAGAACACGAGAGGAAAAAAATATATGACGAACTATCAACAAACCTTAACAAATAGTTTTCTGTGACATCCGAAGATTTCCGAAGGTCACAAAAAATTATACGATCGTTAGATATGAAATATACTTCACGATCTTTTCTCACACCTACCCCAGCAATGAATTTCAATCCCATGTGAATCGTAAAAATTCGATTTAAAAAATATTTTTGTATGAAGGCCACTCTAGATAATTTTTTTTTTTCAGAAAGCTTCCTTTCAATCCTCCTCCATACTTGATTTCATGAAAATCGGGGCAGCAATATGACCTTAAAATTTTTTTTATATTATGGGCCATACATAGATGCTAAATTTTATTCTTCAGAAATATTCCCTTCAATTTCCATGCTTACTTTCATGATAATCGGTGCAGTATAACCTTAAAAAAAATTTTTTATGTGAGGGCCACTCTAAATATGCACCCTAAATAAAAATTTTTTAACCTCAGCTGTGCCTCTTGATATAAAAGGCAAATTCCATGTGAATCGAAAAAACACGATTTAAAAAATTGTGTGAGGGCCACCCTAAATAAAAGTTTTATAGTTAAAACTGTGCAACTTAACATAAAAACCACGTGGTGTAGAATTAATGTGAATCGATTAACCGGTATGTGAGAAAATCCGATTTAAAAAATATTTTTGTATGAGGGCCACCCTAATTATACACTCTTGCGGAATGAAAAATACTTTTTAACCGATTTCCATACCTACCAAATACATATAAATAATTTCATAAAAATCGGTCGAGCCATTTCAGAGGAGTTCAAACATAAACACCGTGACGCGAGATTTTTGACGATATTGGGGGAAGCGATCGAAAAAAGTCAGTAACGCTGGCTGTAAAATACTTCTAATGTATCTCAAATTAATAATTCGCGGTCCAAAAAAGGGTGCCACATGTTTGAAAAATAACTTCTTTTTTTTTCGAAAAGTCCACACTTGCTGAGATTTCCCCATATATAAAAATGAAATGGTGTCCGTATGTAGCTTATGAACGCGGAAACTACTAGGCCGATTTGCATAGTTTTTTTTTTAAATTGTTTGTTATGGTGTGTAGAAGGTTCTTAAGGGGGTGGGATGCCACTGAGAGGAACGGGGGTTGCACCCCCCATACGAAAAAAATACAAAAAATGCTATATCTCTACAGTTATACAAGCTATGATTATGAAAGTTGATGAACTTACGCATAATGTACATATCTACCATTCCCAATGAAAATATTGGGGTATATTGGGTGCAGGAGAATTGCATCTACTTTTCAAAAATACACAAAATGCTATATTTCTTCACATATCGCAGGTATCGTAATAAAACTTGGTACATACATGAATATTCTATCTACCATTTACTTTGAAAACTTGGGCGGGGGGGTGAGAAGGGGGAGTGGCACCCTTCATACAAAAAATATATAAAATGCTATATCTCTGTACCTATGAAAGCTATGATTACAAAAGTTAATACATATATCTTTAAAAACCTTGGTGATTGGAAGAGAAGGACGATGGAGATGGATGGGACTTCGTGCGTAAAGGCATCGGGAATGGGCGAACGAAGTCGCAACCAGGCCAGCTAGTATTACTATAAAATATAGAAAAGTGTTAAAAACTCATTCTCCTGCCTGTCCCAAACCGCTTCATAGTGCACTAAATTTTCTCTTTCCGCTCACCGTTTACGACATTGTTTGTATATATATTTCAGTTACTGTTTTGCTGGGTTCCACTCAAAAGCGGCCAAAAAAAAGGGGCCAAAAAATAGCGGCCAAAAAAAAAGCGGCCAAAGAAAAAAAGGGGCCAAATACAAAAAGGGGCCAAAAAATAGCAGCCAAATAAAAAAGGGGCCAAAAATGGTTTAAGTGTTAAATTATCATTATTTTGTTTAAAGTCAAAGACATTAGGTAAAATAGTAAAATAGATTGACAAATTGTGTAAATAATAAATGGAAAAAGTTAGTTAAGAAGTACAATGAAGTTAATTATAGTGAATGTGATTGCTGACATTAGTTAAGTATTCGTAAATTTCAGCATGAGTGAGAACTTCAGTTACCCATTTGGGTTCAAATCCGTTAATTTCTTGTCCCCTTTTTGTATTTGGCCCCTTTTTATATTTGGCACCTTTTTTATTTGGCCGCTTTTTTTTGGCCCCCTTTTGTTGGCCGCTATTTTTTTGGGCGCTTTTGAGTACCTCCGTTTTGCTGTGATAACACTTTGAAAAAATTTATTGACATTGAATCGACATATACAGAAGTTGGTCCCTCATTCTAGACTATCTCTGCTCAGTTGTTCCTTATTCTAACTGTAAATTTTTCAAATATTGAGAAAAAAGAGAATGGGAAAGAGTAGACTAGTAGCTCTTTCTCAGCTCAGTCAGTTTTCGACATTCACTTTTAGTGGGTTTTTTTTTTAATAAAAGTTTAGAAATTTTGTAAAAAACACGAGTGGGTGTCATTCTCCTGCGAGGGTTTTGTTATATAATTTTACGTAATTTTTTATCTTTAAGTTATAAAAACCCTTTATAATTAGAATCTCTAACAACCAGTTTCAAGATTTTTAAAAATGTTTGATATGGTCATTCTCCTGTAATGAGATTCTGCTATCAAGTTTACTCCAATTTTGCAAACATTTTTTTTCCTTAATTTTTTAGAATATGTTAAAAGTTATATCAATTTTTTTTTAAATTGTTTTAATTCTTTGTCTCCAATTAATAAAGTAAAGTACTAAAAATAGGTAAGGGCATAAAAATTCATATTTGGTACATTTTTCGGAGAACATCCAATTTACTTAAGATATAAAGAAGTGTAACATGCACAATGATAAGCTCAGTGATTTTTTTTAAACAATTGTGGTCCTAATGTAGTAGTGATGATGTGGGAATTCGGTTGTTTTGAAATAACTTACCCGATATGAGTTTTTAGTTTTTATCTCTTAGTGAAAGTGAAGTTACCTTAGCCATAATGAGAATAAATTCTAATGTTGTAGGAGAACGGAATTCGAATTAAATTTCTTAAAACTTTGCCCTATATTTTATCATCGGTTGCAAAGTACAAATTTTAGTTTAATTTTAAAACCAAAAGTATTTATATAGAACAACGCAAAAAAAGGAACTTATTTTAAACTCTTTTGGTATAAATTTCATACTTTTTTGTAATCAATTTTAATTTTTTTGGAAAAAAATCGGAATTTAATACTAAACAAGTTTAATATCGATACTAAAGGGAATCAAAACTAACAAAAGTAAACTATAATTTTTTAATGTGTACCGACATAATCAACCACTGCTTTTGAACGTGCTATTTCCGTGCAATTTAGAAAAACGCTTCAGAAATTCCTTAGAAAAACGATTCTATTGATCCTAACGATTACGGACCGATTACCTGCTTTGGGTAAAGTTTTTTGAAGGGATAATGTCTGACCAAATCTCATAGTATCCAAACTCTAATAACGTACTAACTCCTTGTCAATCTGGGTTTCATGATTGTCACAGCTGTTCAATTGCTGTCTTGAAAGTTATTGATGATATTAGAATTAGCTAAGATGAAAATCTCTCAACACTTTCAGTGGCAAGATAGAAATAGCAAGTTTGTTAGTATATTGGCTTCAGGCTTATTGTGGTACATGAAACACGAATTTGAAATCAGTATGTCACAATTTTGTTCACTCAACGGCCAAAATCAAAAAACGAAAGACTATCTGTGGACGGTCTTGCGATAGTAAGGCAAATATTTCACACCAATAACTGACAAACTAATCAAGTGACATTGTTAATGCGTAAAATAACTATAGCCGGTTTGAGCGGGAAAAAAATTTTAATTAACAATATAATTGAGTTTTAATGAAGACCTTCTGTAAACGGTATTACTGGTATAAGATTTAACTCATCTTTATGTGCTAAATTTTTACAATTACAATTTAAAAATTTTAGTTTAATTTTAAAACCAAAAAGTATTTATATAGAACAATGCCAAAAAAAGTATTAATTTTATACTATTTTGGAATAAATTTCATACTTTTTTGGAAAAAAGTCGGAATTTAATACAAAAAAGTTTAAAATCAATACTAAATGGAATCAAAAGTAAGAAAAGTAAACTATAATTTTTTAGTGTGTACACTTAAACTAAATAAGAATATTTCTACCCACTATAAAATTAAACAAATTTAAAACTATTAAATGCTATAAAAAATCGTAAGTATTAAATGCAAAAAAATAAATAACTTCCCGTCAGATTAGCTGAGTTGTCACGAAATACAAAACGAAACGAGACGACATTTAATGCGAATTTACCATGTAGAAACACTCCAGAGTGTATGCGACGGGGCGTTACTGTACTCTAAAAGAGAATTGCAACAGCAGCAAGGACATGCTATGCAAGCACTATGAACTGCTAAAGAAATGACGACGGCAACGTTAGCTGCATAACAATGCATGCGAAAAATAGTCGAATGTCCCTTTTTTTCCTTTCATTTCACTTTGCAAGTAATCATTGCAATTTAAAAAGGATAATCTTATATGCGATATAAAAGAACAAATAAAAAAAATACACTGTATATAAAGCATGAAAATCGACTTCAAGAAAAAACTTGCAAAAAAAATCTTAACTGGAAAATGTTGAAAAAAAAAGAAAATATGTTGCAAATGGACAATAGTGACATTTGCGCCCGTTTTTTTGTGCAGCATTTTAATTTTTTTTTCGCTCCTTGTTTGCTCTTCTAACTTTTCTATACATCGCACCCATTCATCCAACATAAACTTGGTATTATTTGCATTTTTCTGCAGCCATTCATGCAGATTACAATTTGAAACGACATGAAATTGTTTAGTGATGGAGATAAACATGAAAACGACGAATGAAAATTGGATATTCAGGGTGTAAAAAACGAGATGATACTCTGTCCAGCACCATGTTCTATTGTACAGCTCGTACAGCTGGGGTATTGTTTGTATACTGCTGTGGTATATAGCAATTGTGTGGTTTAACAGTGTTGTGATTGAAAAAAAAAGAAGGAAAACTGAAAAAATGAAAGAAATTTTTGCTAAATAAATTTAAGTATGGAAAATTTAATCATAGGTCAAAAACATTTAATTACTTAAATTTACTTATATATTGTAGTCAAAAAGCGCTATCCTGCTCAGAGAGCATTTAAATTTAAAGATTTTAAAAATTTAGTTTTAAGAAGCAACATTTCATTCACGAGCTTGCGCTTTCAAATATGCACGGCCATCAGTCAACTTTTAAATTACGTAAGTGTACCCTTATATGAATAAAAATTACTAAGGCATTAAAGTTCTAGCTAAAATCGTCACGGAATTATAAACGTCTAAAGTCATAGTTTAACATGACGTATGCGTGACATTTGATGGCAAAGTGGCTTTCCTGCCTAGTTTTTGTTACAAAAAATCAATTATCTATATATTTTTCGTTAGAAAATATATTAAAATTGTAATTCTCACCCCACACACGCTAACATGTCCTTATCGTGTCCTTTTTTGTTTTGTTACCAAGAAAATACTAAGTCAAATTTTATATGCCTGACATGCAATATTGCACACGCTAGCCAGCGCAATGCAAACTATAAGCTAAAGATAAATGCTGGCAATTTTCAGACATTTTCCTCTGCATTTTTTCATAAATAGAAAGTAAGCAATATTTCAAATATTATTGTAAATGAAAGAAAAACTTAAACATAACCAGACAAAAATTGGGTAAAATACAGAGTTACTAGCCACTGCTCTGAAAAACTGGCAAGTAAATAAAAGTTGTCGTATGATGAGTGTTTGATTCAGTGCATGTGTGTCTCTTCGTTTATTAGGGTGGTCATTGAAAACTAGATTTTTTTGCAACTCTGTGGTGTATTTATATAGGTAAATTAGTTTTGGTACAGATATTTTTTTAGATAAGAATCTACTCTTTCAATTTAAGTCAAAAAATTTGTCTCATACTTGCGCCGATTGAACGTTTCATCAAATTTTTGAAAAAGGTCATGTGAGTTTCAATGCGATTTTGCAATGAAAGCAACTGTTTATGGAAAAATTGTGTTGCTTTTCTACGGAAATAATATGTTGCATACTGTTAGAGCTAAAGAGTTTTAGTTTATTTTCTGTGGGAGGTAGGCGTGGATTTTTTGTTTTTTGTCGGTTACTGTAATGGAGTTTCGAAAAAGTCGGTTTTTCGAGCACCCTTCTGTGCCTGTGTCATAAGGCAAATTGTATTTAATGCAAGGAAAATGAAGTTAACAAATATTTGCATTTATATGCACAAATAAAAATATATGAATAAATTGATTGTTTGCACAAAATCGTCAAGCAACAGTGTTATGGCAGTAAGAGGGTGGAAATTTGATTATATCTTGATCATTATTATGTAGTGCAAGCAGGAGGAATTGGAGTTTTTAGAAAGTTTTTGTTTTATAGCCGAAATTTGCTAAAATTTGTTGTTATTCTAATTAAATTTTGGTAACATTATAACGTAATCGAATGTTATATTAGCTATGCTATAATTTTAAAGCAACTTCTTTCTTAAAAGTAATCAGCATTATTGCACTAAGAGACACAAGAGCTTATAATATCAAACAAAAAATAACAAGTTCATAGATTTGAGTAAAATTTTAAGTAATTTTCAAAGTTAAAATGGTTTAAGTTGACTATATGAAAATTATACTAATTTTACGAACTTTAGTCATTATTTGCAAGAATCTAAAATTCTATGCATTTTTCAACTTAGAAAATCATGACAATTAGAATTAGAGAAAAAAACTATTAAGCATGGCTATGGTGACATATGTTTCGGTTACCGCCACGTAACCATCATCAGACCAATTTATGTTTTATTTAATTTATTTTGAATTAAATGAAATAACAAATGAAAAATTTTTGAACTTTTTGTCTGAGGCCGGGATTGAACTATGAACCTCGGAGTCAATCTCGCTACATAGTGCATTTAGCAATGGACTGCGCTATGTACCCTCAGAATAATTGGTAGCTTAAGTGCCTGTATTCATGTAGTGAGATTTTTGTTCTCTATCCACTTTATCATCCTAATTGTCATGATTTTCTAAGTTGAAAAATGCATTGAATTTTAGATTCTTGCAAATAATGACTAAAGTTCGTAAAATTAGTATAATTTTCAAAGTTCCTATAAAATAAAAGATCATAAATTTGAGTTGCCTATAGCTACAGTTAAAAACAATATGGCCAAAAGTTATATTTTGTGGCAATAATATATTTCCGAGGCAGTTTTTTAAGCAATAATGTGAATTTCAATGACCCTATAAAAATTATAGTAACTAGAAAATGTAATTTTTTAAAAGGTTGTAGCACTGAAAAGCACAGAAGCTTATAAATTCGATGCCAAGAAAACAAAAAAAAAAAATTCAATGATCAAGTTGCATTTTAAAACAAATTTTTGAAGTTCCTATAAAACAAAGGTCATAATTTTGAGTGGCCAATAGCTACAGCTAAAAATTTTATAGAGAAAAATTATATTTTGTGGCAATCATAGTACTGCCACATTTTCCAGCGCTATGGTAATTTTGAATGTTCCTGTAAAAATTATAGCAACTAAGAAAATGTCATTAATTCTATATACATACAGTTTTTTACAAAAGAGTACGATATTTTACAGTACAGAGCTTGCTTGTTAAAAAATAAAAATTTTTCGCAGATAAATCATACTAACGATGTATATGTGATCTTGGCGCATTTTCCAGCACTATGGTGATTTCCAAAGTTCCTATAAAAATTATAGCAACTAAGAAAATGTAAATTTTTCTTCTAAAATAATGTTTCTAGCAAAAGAGTACGATTTTTTACAATTATGAGCTTGCTATAAAAATTATAGCAACACAGCTTAGCTGATAAATTACAAATTTTTTGCTGACAAATCTTATTGTCAATGCATATGTAATTTTGGAATATTTTCCAGCAATATGGTGGTTTTCAAAGTTCCTATAAAAATTATAGCAACTCAGAAAAATATTTTTTTTTTTTAAGCTCAAGTTTCTAACAAAAGAGTACGATTTTTTACAGTTCTGCGCTTGCTATAAAAATTATGGCAACAAAGTCTCGCTGATAATTTACAAATTTTTCGCAGATAATTTATATTGTCTATGAATTTGTTGCGTGAAAAAAATTTTAAATGTTTTTTTTTTTTGTATTTTTTACGCCATATTACATTTCACACTATTTACTAAAAATAATTTGATATAGATGGAATTTTGTTTTTTCTCGTTCTGCTTCAAATTCAATGATATTCATTGCTTAATGTGTTACTAAATAAACTGCAACGATGCATTAAATTACTGCCAACAGTGGAGGATGTACTTGATGACGACGTTGTTGTTGCTGCTAAAATTCAATTCAATGCTCTGTTGCCAACAAATCTGTTTTTTTTTTGTGCTGTTTTTGTATGGAACATAAAATTGTCGTTTTTGTTGCAGTTGAATTTGTTGTTGTTGTTTATGTTTAAATTTCTGATTGAAATGTACAAATTCAAAGGAAAATATTTACTTTTCAATATCCTTGCGTAAATAAAATAACAAATAACAGCAATAACAACAATAATGCTAACAGCAGCAGCAATGCATTGCAGACTCTCCACTGTGTGTACAGCAGCAAGCAACTACGAGTACTATTGATGTTTCATAGCTATAAAAATATAAGGTAAATGCACCTTTTTGCTTACATTGCAGTGTTAAAGTTAGTAAGCAAGATTTGCTTAGGCGCTGTGTTGTTAATATGTCGCAGCCTTTATTTAAAACTTAATTTAAATGTAGTGCATACAATTATGCACAAAGAAAATACAGTGCTACAGCTGCAGCTAATATCGGCAACAAGCTAACGAAGCTTGAAGCTTGTTTGTCTTATTCAACATGACGTATGAGTGATATTTCAAAAATGTTTTCCGATTATATGCCGACGTTATGTGGCACAATTGCCTTATGCTTAAGCAAAAAAATAACACCCTTTACTGCAGCTTTCATCGCTTTAACCCCCCATATTCATTTACTCATTGAATGTTTGCACAATTTGTTCATTAAAAAGTATAAAATTTTGAATGGTGTTGTTGAAAATAAAATAAAAAAAAGTAAAAACTTGAAAATGAAATTGAAACGAATCTGATTAAAAGCCAATCAAAATAAGTGATGCCAATAGTAGCAGGAGCAGCAGCAGCTGTAACAACAAAAACTGACACACAACAGCAAGGATAACAAAAATTGTAATGTAACGAAAAACCGATGGTTACTGTTGCAGTGTGTAAAAAACATAAATAAAATTAAATTTTTTTTTTGGTTGCCATAAAAACGCATGAAATGTTATGAACATTACAAATATTGATGAGTTTTTGTGACGCTGAAGTGTAGGCAACAAAAAAATATATTACTTTTTTGATTTTTTTAAATGCTTGGTCACACAACATACTGAGTGAGTTTTTTTTTTATTTTTTAAGTGTTAACTTTCTATAAATTTCCACACATAAAAACTATAATGTTGGCAATTTTTATTTTGAATTTTGTTTTAGTGGTATTTAAGCCACTCGAAATAATTTATTTTTATGAATTTAATAATTAATTAACCTAATAATTTTAAAATTTTTACATTTAATTTTGCAATATTTAAATTTCGCTCATACGTCTATTTACAAGGCTTCTGTTTAGATGAATATTTTTGATCCGATATAAGCAAAGTCAAATTCTATCAGGTGATTTCATTAATCTTTAAATGCGTAACAAAAGTGTAAGATTTGGCTAGTGGCCTCTAAGTTTGTCATTAAAATTAATTTTCCTTAAGTTTTCATTGTAATTAAATGTTTAGAAATAGTAAAAGGGATGAGATCCTAATGCGAAAAGTCACCGCAGCCTATAAGACGTATTGCTTAAACCCTGATAAGATTAAATCAGCTGTTAGTCCACAGGCGCATGACATAAATGAATACCGGTATGTAACTTGGTGGTAAGTCGCCCACCACTCAAAGTCTTTGTCGTGCTAGACTGACAAAGTGACATAAAATATGTTCTGATATGTTGTCTTCTTACACAGTAAAAAATAATAGTTTACTTTTCTAAATTTTAATTCCTTTTAGTACTGATTGAAAACTTCTTTGGTATTAATTTAATTCCGATTTTTTTCCAAAAAAGTTTAAACTTTATTCCAAAATAGTTTAAAATCAATACTTATTTGGCATTGTTTTATATGAATACTTTTTGTTAGAAATTAAACTACAATTTTAACTGTGTGATTACAGAATTCATCCTGGATTTATCTCATGTCCAAGCGCTATTACCAAGGCAGCAGCAGGTGCGATTTTCTCTGCTCTTGTAGCTACAATGCATACCATTGATTGTAGTTTACAGAGTTGGACTTGTGCCGATTTTTTTTGCACGTTTTTATACCATACCCGTGACCTAAAGGTTAGCATGGGTCCGACGATTGCTGTGAACATCCAGTGGTTGAGGTAGCAGTTTCTGTCTAGGAGACTCCTACTGGCCCACAGCGCTGCTCTTGCCACCCGAACTATGTTTTTTAGTTTAGATTATAACCACTGTGCTCCCTTTTTTGCCATTATATTTTTAACGCTGGCGGAACTGGCTCTTTAAATTACTTTGCTCGACCACAAATGTATTAAATAATTTAAGTACCTTTTGGCACTTTAGTAGTACTTATTTTGCTATTTGGTACAAAATAAAAATGTTTATTTATCATTCCTGGTACAATGACAAATGTGCAATGTAAACAAAACAAAAAAACACGAACAGTGCTATGCTTTTTGTTTTTCTCTTTGTGCTTTATCCTCTTTTCAACTCTGTGTTGCCGCGCATTTTGCTGTTCTTGATATTGAAAATTTTCTATTTAATTTTGGCAGGTTTAGGGGCAACATATTAAAATTATTATAACTTTGTGCACATTCATATGCAAATACCTTTCTAATGGTGTATAATTCAAAGTCGTACTCCATTTTGAACATAGTAAAAGAAGGAGGACAAATTTTTGTTTTCCGTATTATTTTAGATCCGATATCATTTAGTGCCTGAAATTGCACATACTTTTGTTTGCCTAAACATATATTCCAATAATTCAGTTTAATTCAGTTTTCAACTGCTGGCCGCTAAAAGATTACGAAAGCTTCGGCCAATTGTTGGCCAGATGTTGAATCAAATTAGAGAATCATATTTTTAATCTTAAAATAATTTGAAAATGTAAACTCCAACGATTCCTTCAGTATTTACTCTAAAAATTTAACACTGTTTTAACAAAATAAAAGTTGTTGTATACTTTTAGGTGTTATATTTATTTATTGCCATCATTATTTAATTTTTAATCAACGCCTATTTAAAAGTGTAATTAAAAGACTATAAAAGAAATTAACTGGTATTTAAAAAAAAAAGTACAAAAATGCACACAGCACCAAAAGCATTTACAGAGCACTCTCACATGCACTGTAAATCTCATTAATGTAATTTAATGGCGCCTAAAGGTAGACACTTAAACTGACAGAAATGTTTTAAAGCAATCACAAGCACAATCACATGCTTGCTTAAGTGTCAATAAAAGATAAAGTCACAAAAAGAGGCAGAAAAATTTCACAAAAAGAAAAAAAAAGTATGTGTAAATGAGCAAGAAAGTGTGCGAAAAATATGATGTCAGTTGGCGAATGTATGAAAGAGATGCAACATTTTAGCGTAATACAACATTAGCATTACAATGTTCTTTAATGCAATGCCATTAAAATTAAATGCTAACATAAACATGTGTTGCTTTAAAACTGTACGAGAGTATGTACGCTATAGCAACGCCGTATGCCATCTCTTTCTTTTTACACTTCAACAAAAGAATTACATTTAATTCAAAGCGTATTAAATGCAGCCACCTACACACACAAACAAAATTTCATATGCAAAGCTGCTCATAGGCTAAATGACTTTTTGCGGCGGCGGCAACAGCTGTTGGCTGTTGTTATAATACAAGACACCATTTCATTGCATACCTCAAGGTGCATAACGCAATTAACAGGGCGTCAACATAGCAATAAATGTTAAGAAAAGAAAAGAAAAAAATGAAAATGATTCTGCATAGATCATTAAACAAAATTGTTATAAGAAAAAGTGATCCCTAAATACAGCACATGAATGTACTTCACCTGAAGGCAAGGACGACAGCACCATCTGTACGCGCCGCTTCATCAATACATTAGCAATATTATATTTATTGGCCGCTAAATTATTATGTAGCTAAACCGTCTTTTTCCAGGAAAATAAAAAAAAAAAAAGAAAAAAACCGCAAATGCCATTATAAAGCGTGTTTCAGAATACATTGAATAACTTTGTACATTACGCCTAAAAGTATGCCATTCAAGTTAAACGCACCCAAAAATCGATTGCTCGTTTACTTTCTTTGCTTTTTGCGTTACGTTGCCTTTGCTTTTATTTTATTATATTTAATTTTATTTTTATTTTGATCATCAAGTCACACAAGTTATGCGCTACCCTGCTTCCGTCTTCTTATAAGCACACACAAACATACACACACACACACACTCACTGTTATATAAATACCATAGTAACAAAGTGAAGTAACTCGCGTCATTTTTGCCTTGTATCAGCGGAAACGGATATGTTTTGCCCCATTGAGCGCTACGCTTTATGGGCTGACAGCGGCGGTTAAAGTTGGTGGTTAATGTCAAATGCGCGCGGTAGAAAGAGTACGGGAAAATGCGCAGGTTAAAGGCAAAACGAAAGGAAACTTTGCACGAATGTACAGATGTATAGGTATAGACTGGGTGCGTTACATGGCATTAGCAGCAGTTAAAATGTAATCAATGTTCATTTTTGCCATTTACTTCTTTTATTATTTTCATACAATTTTTCTGATATCATTAAATTGATAAGAAAATGACGAGAATATAAAAATTGATAGAATATTTATAAAGCATTAGAGTTGATGTTACTAAAAACAGCACATACGTCAATTCAAATTTATTGACCTAGGCGCACCCACGTGCATTTAGTTATATTTATTTAGTCCCAGCAAATACAATTAAGCTTTGAGTTTTCATGCCTAAAAATATGCAATCAAATTAGTAAATTTATGCAAATATTTTCAAAATGCGTATGAGTGACATTTAATTATAGCGCAAACTTTGGGAAGATGAAATTCCATGACAACCTTAGAGGCCACCAACCAAATCTTACACTTTTGTTGTACATTTAAGGGTAAGTAAAATAACTTCATAGTATTAGACTAAACTTATATCGGAGTCAAAATATTCATCTAAAACCAAAGCTCCTGAAAAAATACGTATGAGTAAAGTCATCACTGTAAAACTAAACTAGTAAAGTATGTATATGTTTAGGTAAATAAAGGTGTAATGAATTTAGGTCACTAGGTTATATCGGACGTAGGATATAAAAGTCTTGGTTTTTAAATAAAAAAATATTTCAAGCACATTTTCAACATTTTTTCAACATAAAAGTTGATGCCCTAAAATTTTGCATTTATTCTGCGACCAGTTAAAAAATTATAATATTGCTTTATTATAAAAGAAGTACCAAAGACACCACATAATATAGAGATTTGCACAGCATAAGAATGTGAGGAGTTAGTTTAGCCAGCAATAAAAATATAAAATATTATAAATTACACAAAACCAAACAACGGAAGGTCAAAAACCCGACGCTCACTTATATTGAAACTTAAGTACTTATTTTACGTAGGTTTCCTATTATATTTCGGGATTGGGCAACACTAATGTCAATAGCTAAAATCTGGCAACACCATAATAAAGTTTGACATTTTTTAGCATAAACGTACTCACAACGTTTTGACGTAAGACAATCATTTGTGTTGTTTACAGTGACTTGAAAAAATCAATTTGGCAAAAAAATGGAATTAACTCGTGAACATTTTCGTGCGATAATTTTTCACAACTTTCGACGTGGATTAACTCAACAACAGTGCATCGAAGAACTTAATTCAATTTTTGGCGATGAAGCTCCATCAAGGACCAGTGTTTATCGATGGTATGGTGAATTCAACCGAGGTCGTAGTTCACTCCAAGACGAATTTCGTGAAGGTCGTCCAAAATCAGTTGTTGTTTCGGAAACCATTGATGTTGTGCGCCAACTGATATTGCAAGATCGTCATGTGACCTATCGTGAGATTGAGACAACCTTAGGCATTAGTGGGACCAGAATACATTCAATATTGCATGAACACCTGGCCGTAAAAAAAGTTTGTTCTCGTTGGACACCCCATAATTTAGCCATATTTTAAAATATCAATGGAAAAATTGATTTTCTTAACTCACTGTAAACAAAACAAATAGCACTTTTACATCAAAACGTTGTGAGTACGTTAATGCTAAAAAATGTCAAACTTTATTATGGTGTTGCCAGATTTTAGCTATTGACATTAGTGTTGCCCAATCCCGAGATATAAAAGGCAACCCCCGTATTAAGATTTAAGCAAAATATGGTAAACAAAAATTTTTTCCGGCCTGTAAAGTCTTTTATTCAATGAACTGCACTATGGGTTTATTTATTTCTTATCAATATAATGTATGCAGTGCATTTTGCGCAACGCAGCGTATGAGTAACTTCAAATATCTCATGAAATTAGTTGAAAATTTCTATCTCATATACATTGTGGCTAATGACTAAAATCTGTGGACTAATACGCAGGACAAAAATTTGTCCTACCTTTTTTAGAAATGGAGCCCGACTTTGTATTATAAACCCTTAAAAAGGTATTTGTGTTTAAATGTGCACAGAGTTTAAATTATTTTAATATTTTGCCACTAAGGTAAAATTAAATGCAAATCTTTCAATATTAACAAGGACAAAAAGGCTGACTGATACTGACTTCGTGTTTTTTGTTTTCTTTTCATTTCACATTTGTTATTGTACCAGGGATGATGAAAGAGCTTTGCTATTTTGTACCAAATTGCAGAACAAACTACTAAAACTGTTCAAAAAGTTTAAAAATTATTAAATACATTTGTGGTAAAATTATGATCATTGCGCGATTCTAGTACAAATTATTGTGCATTACACAAAGGCAAATAAAATATGGGAATTAGGAAGGTTCATACTCATATCGCAGATAGGATATCGTAGCATGATGTTATAAGGGTGATTCTCCGCAAAATATAATATTCAATGTCCTGGGGCTCTTAACCATGTTTAGATTAAAAATATGATATTTTTACTATCTAATACAGATATTTAACCAGAGCTTCTATACGAATTGCTTGGAAAAAAATATAATTTTTAGTATCTATTTTGCTTTGAAATTATAACATAAAGTATTAAAAAGTCATTCTCCGTCCTGCCCATAACCATTTCTTAGTACACTTAATTTTCTCTTTTTGAATATTACGCTATTATCTAAAAAAACTAATACGATATTGTTCGTCCCTCATTTTAGACTACCTCCGCTCAGTTTTTCTTTTTCTAACTGTAATTTTTTTAAATATTGAGTAAATAGAGAACTGAAAGTGAAAAAAAGAGGAGATTCAGTATATTTTCAGCTCAGTCACTTTTGGTTTTTCGATAGTGAATTAAAGTTTAAAAATTTTGTAAAAAACGCAAGTGTGCATCATTCTCCGCGTTAGTTTTTTTATTTTACTAAACATATTATTTTATTTTTATATAATTAAATTAATAAACAATTACGGAGGCTATCCACCAGTTTTAAGTTAAAAAAAAAATTGCTATTTTCATTGTGATATAACTGTTTTTGCAACATTTCGTCATTCTCCGTGTCATCATTCTCCGTTGTTTTTTCTGCAACATTTCATCATTCTAAGTTAAGTAACCCTCCACCCTCAACCCTGAAAATTTTTGTACAGTTTTAAACAAAAAATTTTCTGTGCGTAAGATTTAAAATAAATTTTCGAAAACAACCATGTGGCAACCCTAAAAATTTATGTTGGATTTGTCAAAAGCTTAAGACTAAAATCTTATTTTAATTTTTTATATTGTTTAAGCGAAACTTAAAAAAATAAACATACGGCAACACTGAAAGTTTATGTTCATTTTTTAAAAATGTTCGAGAAGCCATCATATACATACTATACCATTAAGCAATAAAAAAAGATGGGGACAAAAAAAGACATATTTTGGTACATTTTTCTGAGGTTTACCCAGGTATATAAATGCTTATTAAGAAATGCAAAATAAAAATCTGTCAAAAAATTTTAGATTTAGGAAAAGTTTAAAAAATAAAATAAAAATTATTATGCCTACTTTCACGCAACAAATAAAAAAAAATGTGAAAAACTTTTGGGAATATAAACTTTACACTTAGCAATTTCATTTCCGCAGTTTTTTGCTTTCAGACCAATGTTTTGACGCGCATATAAACGCTTTTAGTTGCAATTAAAGTTTTTATTTTTGTTGCTGCCACATACATAAACAGAAAAGGCATGAGAATAAATAAATAGCACCGAAGCCTCAGGATAGGCAACGGCTTATGGGGTAAACTATGATGTAACGAAATGCATATAGATATGCAAGTAGTTGATACATTGTGCAACAAAGGAGTGTGGGTAAAGGAGCAACTGTTGAAGGTACAAGTCGTTTGTCTCTGTGTGTAACCAGTTGGCCTGCAAAACACAATCAAATATTTCAACGGTCAGTGGCATCACAGCCAGCCATAGCATTGCATACAGTTGCGGTGGCGGTAAAAAAAAAAAATATATATATATGAAATGTTTAAGCATGGTGGTTGCTTTTGTTTGCCCTCCCCGCTGGAATGATTGGGTTTTAAAGTATTTTATATATTCCGTTATATTATTATTGCGAATAAATTTGAATAAAAATGTATTTACACAAATACCTACGCACAAAAATAGCGATTTTTTAAGGCATTAAAATTTTAATATATTTCAATCAACAGCACAAGCGGAAAAATCGAGAGTAAAATAAAAAAAAAAAAAAAAAAATTTAATAAAATCAAAAAAAGTAGAAACAATACTCGTATATTCCCTGTTTACAACTACTGCCTGAAACTATGCAACGCTTAACTTCTATTTTGTACATACACTTTTATTCTGTTAATAAATATTTAACTTAAGCAAATTGAATTGCATACTTTCAGGCACATTTCAAAAGCCCCATTTAGTTTTAACGTTCCTTTGTCTCCCTTGAAAAATAAATTTATTAAAAAAATAAAGTTGCCTTCATTTATGCGAAATTTCATTAAATGCAACATTTGCTATAATTTCCTCTTTTTTCATAAAATTGCAATAAAAAAATAAAAAAAAAAACTGAAAAAGAAATTGAATTTTTCAACCACAAAACAACAAATAAAATAATACCCCATGGAAAATCTGATTTTCTCAAAGAAATTCAATATTTTATCATCATCATTTTACAAACAGGACAATTTATTGAATTTCGTTAGAAAGAATAGTCTAATATAAACACACACACGTACACAGAAATGCGACAACTCAAACACAAATTGTTACAATGTAACAACAAAAGAAACAAAAAATCAATTTTCTATAAAAAAAACTTAAAATAAATAAATAAGAAAAAGAAAAAAAAAAAAAAACAAAATTAAATAAAAAATAGAAAGCAAATTAAAGAATATAAAAATAGAGAGGAAAAACTCTAAAAGAAAAAACCGTAAAAAAATATGAACAGATAGCAGATGTTTAAAAAACTTTGATAGCAGGAAATAGCAAATCTGTTATAACATGATATTTGTAATTGTGGTGGTGTTTGTTTACTTGTATGGGTGTGCATGCTTGTTTGCGCTAGCGAAAGGTTCATGTTGACCATGTTGTGCATTATAACTAAAGGTAGTATGTACATGTGTTGATACACTTCAAAAAAGTTGACATAGTAAATTTTAAAATTTTTTACAAGAATAGTTTAATTCAGTATAAAAATTAAAGATTTTTGAATAGCAAACAAAAGTACCTAAACTGCCCAAAAAGTACCAAAATTATTTAATACATTTATGTTGAAATTTTGATCATTGAGCGATTCTAGTACAAATATTATCTAGTGCTCAAAAAAAATGGTCAATGTATTTTTTAGATAACTGCTTTGAATTTCTTTACAAATATTTTAAAGAATTCGAATTTTTGCAAAAACAATTTTGTGCACATAAAAATATAGACGAAAACTTTTTGGAACAAAATCTGAAAAAAATAAAAATAAAATTATTTTGGCTAAAACACGAAAAATCGATCTGTGCACAAAAGAATAGAGCCGAGTTTTTTTCACCACCTTTTGTTTTCATGCACAGATTTAGGCTGTTTTAAGTAATTTTTTATGTGTATCTATATGAAAAATAGGGTCGTCAGTCCGTTGAAATAGAATCTGTGCACGAAAAAATCAGGACAGCTTAAATATAACGTAAAGTGAAACTTTCATACACTTTAAATTTGGTTGCAGAATATTTATATTTTTACTTCAGTGCATGGGCTATTAAAGAAAAAAACAAAAACGCATTTTCTCGTTCCATTCATTTAAAATCTAAAAAGAATCTCAAATTTGACTTTCAAATGGTATAATTCAGTACTTTCTAACGTTCATTAAGCTGGCGTAAAACATTACTAATTAATTAAGTTTTGCGTGCTTAAAAGCTTGTTACATTTCACAATATGCAATCTAACTGCAAAAATATTTTGTCCTCAAGCAAATTTCGATCTAATTTGACTTAACCGCCCTTTATTCATAGTTACTAAAACTAAACAATAAAAGGTACTACTGAGTCGTATTCCGAATATTTGTACTAAATGTTTTTATCATGCAGAATTGGCTATTAATGTTAGTCTTCAACGCAAAACATTTTGTAAACATTGATTGTACTAACAAGTATGGCTTTACCGTGGTATAAAATTTCTCTGATCGAAACAAATTAATTATATTCAAAAAGGTGTCTTCTCACGTAAATCAGAAAACACATTGTGAAGAAAAAGTTTAAAATCTTTTTTGAAGCTTTTACGATCATAAACGTGCAAAAAAGCTTTACCGTGTTCCGTCTTTAAAGTGGATGTTTTTAAATATTTAAAAATTTAGTATGGAAAATTGCATGGAAAATGCAAATATAATTTCTAAATGATTTATCAATTATATAAGTAATTAAATTTAATCTATTTCAAGTATTTGCGTCCCCGGGAAAAGATTTTTTTTTGTGCTTATTAAGTCGCTTTTTTCGCAGAATAGCCCATATAACTTTACAAATATTCTTTTTTTTTAGTGTACAAAAAAATTCTGACACATGTGTGCTCAATAAAGAATGCAATAACGAGCCTCGTTGAACAAATCGATAAAGTTGTTGCTGTTATTATTTTTTCACCCTGCCTTCACTTTTCGTTTCCTTTCGCTTCTTTTTTTTTTTTTCTAAGAAAGTACAAACGAAGGAAAACTAAAAAAAAAAGTAAAAAATAAAACATATTAACTGCTTATAAAGCCAATAGCTACAATAACACAGAGGGCAAAATAGAAAATTTATGTTACCATAAAGTACAAGTTGTTCAACATTTTCTGCTGTTATGGAATGACAACAGCGTCAAGTTATCAACAATGTTGCACATCATTGGTGGGGGTAGTGGGGTGAAAGTATGTAGCTACATAGGTACAATGCAAGTTATTAAGAAAAAATTTAGCACAGAATTACAAAGAAAATTTGTTATATCTTTTGCTTTTAAAAAATTGAATTATGTCTAATTTTGCAACCTTCTGACTAACAAAAGCAATTTTTTATATTCCTATTAAGCTTCTCTGTTACTTTTTGAGACTTAAAATTTTTCGTTATTACATTTGCGCACGTGTGCTTAAAGTATGTTATTAAAGGCAGTTGAAATTTCTCATTGTTATTATGTAGTTTTGTTTAAAAATTTACAAAGACTTATGGCTTTAAATAACAAATCAAAACTGTGCATTAAAAATTTGTTCAATCACATGCTGCTGCCAATTTAAAGTGTAATGATTACTTTGAATACTTTTCCCTGCAAAACATTGAGAATGAACTACTGAATCAATATTTAAATACATACGTGATTTGTTACATTTTGCAGAACTTTTTTTAAGTTATTGTACTTCTACAAGTTTTGTTGTCTACTTTAAACATGAGAAAATTTTGAATTATTATGTTTGCACATAAAAAAAATTGTAGTCGATGCAGCACAAGCCCTTATATGAAACTATCAGAGAAAAACTGGCCTATACCACAAACAGAAAGAAATTAACTTATTGTGTTTTTCTGGTTTGCTGAAGGATTTTATAAAAAATGTTTATAAACAGTGTTTAGAAACAATGTTTATAACAAATGCTTAAAAGATATGTTTATAAGCAATGTTTATAAACAATGTTTATAAGAAATGTTTACAAGCAATGTTGATAAGCAATAAACCATGTTTATTAGCAATATTTGTAAATGTTGAAGTCAAAAATATTGTAATCCGAAAAATGTTTTTAAAATTGAAGAGTCGAAAAATGTTGATAGAATTGAAATATGTTGAGAAAGCCTTAAAATGTTGATTAAGACTCGAAATGTTGATAAAATTGAAAAATTTGATGGAGTCCTAAAATGTTGATAAGGTCGAAAAATGTTTATAACGTTTAAATATGTTGAGAAAGTCGTAAAATTTTGTTGAAATAAAAAAAATGTTGATAGAAAAGAAAAATGTTGATAGAGTCGTTAATTGAAAAATCTTGATATTGCCGAAAAATTTTGATAAAGTCGAAAAGTGCTGACAAAGTTGAAAAATGGTGCTAGTCAAAAAATACTGATAAAGTTGAAAAATGTTTATAAACAATACTTATAAACATTGCTTTCAAATGTTGAAGTCAAAAATATTAAAAAATATTGATAAAATTAAGGGTCAAAAAATTTTGTTTGAATTGAGACATGTTGAGAAAGTCCTTATTGATGAAGTCGGGAAATGTTGATAAAATTAAAAAATATTGATGGAGTCGAAAAATTTTGATAAAGTCGAAAAATGTTTATAATGTTAAAATATGTAGAGAAAGTCGTAAAATTTTGTTAAAATCAAAAAATGTTGATAAAACAGAAATATCTTGTTAGGGTTGAAAAATACTGATAGTCAAACTATATTAATAAAGTTGATAAATGTTTATAAACAATGCTTATAAACATTTTTTGTAAGTGTTGAAGTCAAAAATATTGAAAAATGTTGATTAAATTAAGGGTCAAAAAATGTTGATAAAATTGAATGAAATAGGTATGTTGAGATAGTCTTAAAATATTGATAAAGTCGGGAAATGTTGTTAAATTGAAAAATACTAATGGAGTCGAAAAATGTTGATAAGGTCGAAAAATTTTTATAATGTTAAAATATGTAAAGAAAGTCGTTAAAATTTGTTAAAATCAAAAATGCTGATATAATAGAAAAATTTTAATAGAGTTGAAAAATACTGATATGAAGAAAAACGTTGAAAAAAAATAAGAATGTTGAATAAATCGAAAGGTATTGATAAAGTTGTACACGAAAAAATGTAGTCAAATTAGTTCAATTTATAATAAATGTTGTGATTTTTTTTTTAATGAACAAAAATTGACTCACCACGAATTTTTTAAATTAATTTATAACTATAACTATAACTATAATAAGTGCTTTTCAGATGAGGTAAGCACGTTTTTTTTTTGGTCACAATTTTACGAACAACTTCGCTTATTGTTATAGTCAAGCAAAATTTGTTTTCGTTAATTTTTAAGCCATTAAGGCCTTAGCATGGACAATTATGACTTATTGATTTTTTATACATTTTTTTTTTTTGTAAAGGAGAAAAAATGTTTAACGTCTTCAAGAAATGAAATGGCTTAGTTAAATACAATTCAAATTACTATGTTAAAATAATTAAGAAAAGCACTTTGTTTATGAAAATGCAATAATAATTGTGCTACATTAGTAGGAAAAAGTTTTATATTTATAACTTTTCTTTTGGCAAGTCCACATACTGCCATAGCTTATCGTCCCATGCTTATCTAAAGTAATAAAAATAACCTAAATATTGCGCCAGAAATTATGCCACAATTCTTTGCCAAAATGATTAAAGAAAAAGTCAACGAAAAAACGACTATACAAATTCACTAAAAAGAACAATGACATTATTGCTAGAAAGGAACAGAAACAAATGAAAACAAACGAAAATTAAACCACTAACATAAACTTTTCATTTCATTAGGTATAATTATAAGACATTAAAATAGTTGCCAACAAATGTGTTGCATACTTATCAGCAAATGTTGCCAAAGCGTAAAATCAACCACAAGTAAGAAAGCAACCAAGCGCAAGCAACATTTAAAGGCCACCAACACATGGTGGTAGTATAACCTATTAAATTTCGTTGTTTTCATTATACGACGAGTACATGCTTAGTTGTTGCTGTTGTTGCCTAATCGCGTTTTGTTTTTGGGTCACAAACATACACATACACACAAAGCTTAAAACAAGGTTGTATTGTATTATGTGCATATATGTATATGTGTTGTTAGCAATTTTATACCTAAAATGTCGTATTTTAAATTTGGCAGCGCCACAAAGTATGCCGACAAAAAGATTTGCTTAAACTTTCGCTATTTGTTTGCTTATTGTTTGCATATTTTAAGGTGGAGCTGTTGTGTTCTACAAAGCAGTAAGGGCACGCTGTTTTATTACCAAAATTTTTATTGAGCGAATTTTCAAAGCTTCTTGATTATACGTTATATGATGTTAAATTTTGTTTGGCCGTAATTAACTCATTTTCCGGCAAATTTTTAACTTTTCTTAATGACAGCCTAAAAGTATGCAAGACTTGATCTTAATATGTATTTTATATAGGCAAGTGCAAAGTGCTGTATTTTGCTTTCTATATTTTGGGCAGTACCCATAATTAACACTCGCCATTTCAGTAAGTCACGCAAATATCGTTGAGTGATTCACTTTTTCCTTTTTGGGTTAGTACAGGAGTAGTGAGTTGTATAATAATTATGCTGGACTTTTAATATCTACGGGTACAGTTTAAGATGGGTTTAACAAATATATTAAGAAAAAAAAAAATAAAAAATCATTACAAACAGCCATGGATATATTGACGGGATAAAAGATTATATTAAACATGATAGGTTAAGGACGTGAATAATATCAGCTTGGGACTACGCACGACAAGCAGTTGCGACTTTATGCTTTGATATTGTGTTAAGAGAAACATATTTACTATTATTCAAAGGCTCTGGATTGCACTGCCACCTGAGAGATCTTTTGTGCAGCAAGAGAAACATAAGCGAATTGTGAAAGATTGGAGTAATCTCCGTAGTTGAGACCTGGATTAATCACTATAAGCCGGAAGTCAAGCAATAAATGATATGGTTCAAGCAAAGAAGTCAACATGGACACATATGAGTATTTTGCAGAGCTTACAATTCTGTTTTAAGAACCCAGATCGAATATGAAAACTACTGAATACATTATTAGATTAGATTCAATTCATTTTCTTTTATATAAGGTACAAATCACTTAAAATTACAAAATTGTTCATTTTATCAAGTCTGCTATTTAAGTGCAATGTATTATACAAAATTTAATGTAGCAAACATTTCAGGAATATCAACCTGAGTTTAATTGCAAGAAATTTAAAATTTTTTGTATAAAAATAATATTTTTCCAGTTTTTTGTTTGTTTAACTGCAATTTAAACATACACACACATAAATAAAAGTCATTATTTTTTTCGATTTTGCAATAAAAACTAAACCAAGGAAAAAAAAACATACATTCATATATATGTTTAAATGTTAGTGCATACAATGACAGCAAAAAAATAAGGCAATAGAATGCGTTCTGCCGGCAAATTCACTAAAAACAGTATATAGTTGTATGAGTAGAAAAAAACCTCAACGTTATACGTTTTTATCACTCCGAGACAACAAACATTTGCTGCTTGCAAATGTGACATAAAAAATTGTTCGAAAGTAAAAGGACGAGCAAAACGACGACGAACTCATCATAAAAACATTAGCAAATATTATTTGAATTTTTATTTTGGCGATTATAATTTTTTTCCTTTATTTTTTTCATGGCATTATTTGTTTCACTAGAAATGTCAAACAATAAGAAATGTTTGCACGCAGCAATGACTGTGCAACGTTGCGGCGGTAGAATTTTAATAGTAGGTTTTTGTAAAATAATAATGTTTATAAACAATGTTTATGAGCAATCTTTATAAAAAATGTTTTTAAGCAATGTTTATAAGAAATGTTTATAAGCAATGTTTAGAAGCAATGTTTACAATAATGCTGATGAACAACTGTTAATAGAAATCTTATAAACAATGTTTATATTATAAACCATGTCAAAAACTGTTGTAAATATTGAAATATGTTGAGAAAGTCTTAAAATTTTGATAAAGTCGGGAAATAATGATATAATTGAAAAATATTGATGGAGTCGAAAAATGTTGATAAGGTCGAAAAATGTTTATAACGTTAAAATATGTAGAGAAAGTCGTATAATTTTGTTAAAATCAAAAAATGTTGATAGAAAAGACAAATGTTGATAGAGTCGAAAATTTAAAAATCTTGATACTGCCGATGAATGTTGATAAAGTCGAAAAAAGTTGTTAAGGTCGAAAAATGTTCACCGTCAAAAAAAATTTATAAAGTTGAAAAATGTTTATAAACAATGCATATAAGCACTGTTTGTAAATGTTGAAGTCAAAAATATTCAAAAATGTTGATGGAATTAAGGGTCGAAAAATGTTGATGAAATTGAAGAGTCAAAAACTGTTGATAATATTGAAAAATGTGGAGAAAGTCTTCAAATGTTGATTAAGTCGGGAAATATTGATAAAATTGAAAAACATTGATGATAAGTTCGAAAAATGTTTATAGCGCTTAGATGTGTTGAGAAAGTCGTTATATTTGTGTTGATAAAATCGAAAAATACTGATAAATTCGAAAAATATTGATGAAGTCGAAAAATGTTGTTAAGGTCGAAAATGTTGATAGTCAAAAAATATTAATAAAGTTAACAAATGTTTATAAACAATGCCTCTGAACATTCTTAACAAATGCTGAATTCAATAATGTTTATAGAATTAAGGGTCGAAAAATGTTGAGAAAGTCTTAAAATGTTGGTAAAGTCGAAACAGGATTTTATAAAAAATGTTTATAAACAGTGTTTGGAAACAATGTTTATAACAAATGCTTAAAAGATATGTTTATAAATAATGTTTATAAGCAATATTTAAAAAAATTGTTTATAAGCAATGTTTATAAACAATGTTTACAAGGAATGTTGATAAGCAATCTTTATAATAATGCTGATAAACAACTGTTTAAGAAATCTTATAAGCAATGTTTATATTATGAATCATGTTTTTATGCAATATTTGTAAGTGTTGAAGTTATAAATATTGTAAGCCGAAAAATGTTTTTAAAAGTGAAGAGTCGAAGAATGTTGATAGAATTGAAATATGTTTAGAAAGCCTTAAAATGTTGATTAAGACTCGAAATGTTGATAAAATTGAAAAATTTTATGGAGTTCAAAAATGTTGATAAGCTCGAGAAATTTTTATAACGCTTAAATATTTTGAGAAGGTCGTAAAATTGTGTTGAAAACAAAAAATGTTGATATAAAAGAAAAATGTTGACAGAGTCGACAAATTTTGATGATTGATATTAAGAAAAATGTTATGATAAAGTCGAAAAATATTTATAATGTTGATAAGAAGGAAAATGTTGAAAAAATTGGTAAATATTGAATAAATTGAAAAATTTTGATACATTCGAAAATGTTGTTAAAGTCGAAAAATGTTTAAAGAGTCGAAAACTATTGATAGAGTTGAAAAATGTTTATATACAATGCTTATAAACATTATTTGTAAATGTTGCAGTCGAAACTTGAGGGTCAAAAAATGTTAATAAAATTGAAATATGTTGAGAAAATCTTTAAATGTTGGTAAAATCGAGTTACTTCCTTTACAACCCTTAAAGAGCAAGTTAACACAATTCCAATGAAACTATTGGAATTGCATAGACATATAATTTGCAATTAAAGCGTGGATAATCTGTTGATTTTATTCACTGCCATTACAGGCACACCGTTTTGACACAATAACAATCCAATCTGTCTATGCACTGTTGTTGCGAGAGCAACTATTATTATTTTATCCATTTTTATTTTTGTTGGTCACAGATTGCCATTGCTGTTGGTTCGTTCAACTGAGCTGCAATGACTTTTAATAACCATTATTTGCTTTGCCATAATGCATGCTTTGCTATGTTGAATTTTGTAGCATACTTTTAGGAGCCGAAGGTTGTTGTACTGCTACTGCTGTTGATTTTCACATAATAATAAGCAATGCGCGCACTCCAGCAACAACAACAACAAAAAGCGCAACCAACGGGCAACAGTGGAAAAATGCATATACAACACAGCCAAGTGTTGCAAGCTCATATGAGCAAAAAGTCAATAGCAACATACTTGCACTTTCAAGCAATGAGGTCCTGGCGACGATTTATAAAACAAAAAAACAAAAAAAAAAAAAAATATTTTACAAAAATTCACTCGTTGTTCTGAGTTTTTTATTTTCAACAGTTGTTGTTGTTGGTGGCAAATATTTTCGCTTTGTTTATTTTTCGGCGACGACGAGCCATCGACCAACCAACCAACAAAGTTGTTTAAGTATTCAGTTGGCAATGCGGCACCTTAATCATCATCATCATTACCAGCATTCGAATTCCTAGTCACATATCCTTTGGCGGCAGCAGCAGCAGCAACAGTAGATGGATATTATGTAGCAGACTGGCGGCGGTAGGGTGTGCGTACAACATGACGTGTGTGTGCAAAAATGTTGCTACTATTGGAATTTCAACGGAATTTGTTCGTTTATGCTTTTTTTGGTCGCCACCATATCGGAATTGAAATCGGAAACGCTGCTCAAATTTCCAACCTCTCATGCCACGTTATGTTTGGCATATGACATTGCAGTATGTGTGTACATATGTATGTATGAGGACTCAATAGTGGTGGTGGTGACGTCAGCGATAAAGAAAAAGCAAACAGACTGACAGACATTTTAGATAATTGCGTTGAAAAAAAAAGTGACAAATATTTTGTTAGATATTTTTGCGAATTTTGAAATGTTATAGTTTTTGTATTTGATTTTCCATTTGTTTGAAATGAAAGCTTTTACAGCAATAATTTTGAAAGCTTTAAGTGAGTGTTAGAGCTGGAAAGTGTTCTTTCAATTATATTTAAATATATGCTTACGATGGTTGTAACATTTATATTTGTATATTTATTTTTAAACAAAATAAAGAATGAAAGCATTTACACATTTATTTTGAAAATTTTGAAACGACATATTTAACTGTCTTCTGATAAGTTAAAATACCAAACAGCAACAAAAATAAATGTGTCTTAATATTTGAAATATTTTTACTATTTCGACCGGTTGCATAAAAATATGGCAATGCTACACTCATGTACAAACAAAAATATGTCCACACACATAACAGACTTGCACTCTAGAGGACAATTATATTAAGTTGAAAGAGTTAAAAAGTTTTCAAAAAGTTGAAAATACTAGAAGAACCGACAAATGTTGAAAAAATGTTGCATGAGTTGATTTTGCACAGAAGTAATAGAACTTGCAAAACATAAATAATGTTGAAAAATGTTGATTAAATCGAAAAATTTAAAGTCAAAAATTATTGTGATGTCGAATAATGTTGATAGACCCAAACAGTTCAAAAATCTCTAATAATGTGGGAAAATGTGCCGTAATCTATACATTAATACCGAAGACAGAAATTTGTCCTCCTTTTTTTACTATGTCAGAAATGGAGTACGACTTTGAGCTATACATTATTAGAAAGGCATTTGTGTGAAAATGTGCACAAAGTTAAAATTACTTTAATATGTAAGTTGCCCTTAAACCTGCCAAAATAAAATAAAATTTTTTCAAAATTAACAACAACAAAATACGCGGTCACAATAGAGCTGAAAAGAGGATAAAGCACAAAGAGAAAAACAAAAAGCATAGTACTGTTCGTGTTTTTTATTTTGTTTACGTTTTACATTTGTCATTGTACCAGGGATGATAAGTGAGCTTTTTCTATTTTGTACCAAATAGCAAAAAAATACTAAAACTGTCCAAAAACTACCAAAAGTATTTAATACATTTGTGGTAAAATTTTGACCATTGAGCGATTCTAGTATTGATATAACCAGAAAATAAATAATAAATAAAAAATCAAAACAGAAAAAGTTTTGGTAATTTCGCAAAATGTTGAAGAAAGATTGTTAAAAGTGACAAATGCTGATAAAGTCAAAAATATTGACGAACATTTTTTTTTTTATTTGAAGAATTTCGAAGATAAAAGTTTGAAACTTAATAGAAAAAACTGTTCCAAAAAATACCGTGGAAATTTTAACTATTGAGTTTTTTTTAAATTTTTTTGGATTAAAGGGCTAACTCTGTGCTAAATTTAAAAAATACGAGTGAAATGCTTTTCAAGATATTTAAAATTTTATCATACATCCCTAAGTGTTAATAGACAGTTTGGTTTATGATCTATGCAAGTGAAGCGGGGGTCTGCAGACGACATCTTGTTATAGTTTCAAGACATTTTATTTCTAATTTAATACTTCAGTTCAGTGTCGTGTGTAAATGTCTTGGCAGTACATACTTCGATATGAAAGAAGAAAAATCAAATACTACATGGACCTGCCTTGTTTGATTTGCTTCAGTTCAGTTCAGTGCATATACTGTAGTTATGGTGTACACCACAAAACGCTTCTTTAGTGACAAAGAGTTGTTTTTCTCTCACTTCTTGTGTCTCTTATTTGCCTACGCGCTCTCTGTCTCGCAAAAATTTATGAAAGCTAAGTACCGTATCATAAATCTAACTGTAGTTCTTTTATTCGCAGTTACACTGAACTGAAGTAGTTGTTTGTGTAAAATGCAGTACACTGAAGTTTTGGTTAGAATTAGGGTTTTTTTCAACACTGATAAAACTAGACAGTGTACTTCAGTGTGAAAATAAAATCAGTGTACAGAATCATAAATTTTTGAATCAAATACTGCAGTTCAGTGTAAAATGTGCGAATGAAGAAAAAGATACTACATTTTGAAGATATCTTGTGCAGGCCCATAATATGGAGCCAAATTTATGTGGAAATATAACAGTAGTGAAGTTTTGTGTTTCCGACTGTTTTCGATTTAGTTTTTTAGTGTCGTATTATCAATTAGGGGAAGGGAATGCGAAGAAATTATCGGTGATACGACTATCAAAAAAAAAAAAAAAAAAAAAAAAAATGTAAATAAATAGATAAATGAATTCTATCAACAGTATGAGAACAGCATGATTTAAAATCTATAGATTTATTCCAATTTCAAAAAGTGGCATATGGAACAAAATGGATTCCAGGCAATGATATATTAAACGAGTTGAATGAAATCAGAAAATCATGAACATGTTAAACGAGATGTTAAGAAAGATGTTATTCAAGTCAAAAATGCCAAAAATGTCCAACTTTTTTTGCTTTATTAGAAATGGAGTGCGACTTTAAGTTATGCGCCATTAGAAAGTTATTTGTGTGTATATGTGCACAATGTTAAAGTTTTGTTGTAGCAAAAGCCAAAAAAATAAGTACAAAAAGTGTCCAAAAAGTGTCCAAAAAGTGTCCAAAAAGTTCCAAAATTATTATAAACATTTGTGGTCGAATTTTGACAACTGGGCGGTTCTAGTAAGTATGAAAAGTTTAAAACATTGAAACATGTTGAAATATGCGATTCTATAATGTTGGTTAAGTAAAAAAAAACTAGTAAGGGTGTAAATTTTGGCCTGGCCAAAAAATAAATACCCTACACTGCAGTATTTTGAAAAGTTTGCTTATATGGGAGGTGCCACGCCCACTTGTCCGAGTACACCCAGTTTTTGTTCAGAGCTTGCATTTATAGTTTTTAGTGTCAGAGTGAAATTTAGTTGGATTATCTCAAAAAACTCTTTCAGTATAGCATTTTGAATCTTTTGCTTATATGGGAGGTGCCACGCTCCCTTGTCTGATTTCACCCAATTTTTGCTGAGAGCTTTCATTTATAATTCTTAGTGTCTGAGTCAAATTTGGTTCGAATATCTCAAAAAACGCTTTCAGTAAAGCGTTTTGAAGCTTTTGCTTATATCGGAGGTGCCACGCCCTCTTTTCCGAATTCGCTAAAATTTTTATCAGAGCTTGCGCTTACAATTCGTAGTACTTATATGTATTGTGGTTGCATTGTCGTGAAAAATACTCCTAAAATTGCATTTTGAATATAATTTTTGTATGGGCGGTAGGCGTGTCCGTTGACCGATTTTGCTCATTTTGAATCCCCCGAGCTAACTTTGACGACGGAGGCAGTGTACCAAATTTCATTGAATTATCTTGCTCAGTTTTCCCAAAAAGTGTATTTCAACACACAGCCAGCCAGCCACCCAGCCAGCCAGCCAGCCAGCCAGCCACCCAGCCAGCCAGCCAGACAGACGGACATGGTTATATCGACTCAGGAGGTGACGCTGATCAAGAATATATATACTTTTCTATACCTGCCACGCCTCCTTCTCTGCGTTACAAACGGAAGGACAAAGTGAATATACCCTGGGTGTAGGGTATAAAAAAAATTAATAAAATCAAAAAATTGTCCATAAAATCATAGAATGTTAAAAAAAATCAAAAAATATAACGAAAGATGCAAAATGTTGATAACATCGTTAAATGGAAAAGTACTCTGAAAAAGTATATAAATTTCAAAAATAAAGTTGGCTTATAAGTGTGTCCCATAATTCACGCAAGATTTGATTTTGCAGTGATTTGTGCAGTAAAATATTGCCAAAATAAAATCGAAAATACAATTTGAGAGCTGACAGCTTACAGTTAGTAAAAATGCAACCCAGCAGAAGATCGAATGCTTTATCAACAAAATTCAGCAACAGTTATATATCATATATGGTCATAGAAAATTTTGACAAAAGAGTGCATATGTATTTGCCAGCTTAGCCGTGAAGGTCATCTGCCCGATGTACTTTTACATATTCAACTCTATATTATGTACACTATTTTACAAGAAAAAAAGTTTAAATTGAAAATAAAATGTAGTTCTCTGTTCAATTCAAATTTTGCGTGAATTATGAGACATAATGATAAAAGATATTAAAAAAATAAAAAATACAAAATTCAAAAAAAAAAGGTTAATTTCATTTTTATTAAAAAATGTTGATAAAATTTATAAATGTTGAAGAAAGTCGAGAAATGTTGATGAAATCTAAAAATGCTGATACCTTTTAGGTATAGAATATAGATAAAGTCGGAAAATTTTGATAGTCACAAAATATCGAAAAAGACGTTCCTTAAATGTGGAAATTCGCATTATGTTCGTTAAGTCAAAATATTTTTTTAAAACGTAAAACTTTCAAAATTTGGTAAAATGTTAAAAAATTAAAAAAAAGTTTAACAAACTCGAAACATTTTGAGTACAACGCAAATAATTTTAAAGAACTGAAATTAGAACAATTTCCAAACGTCAAGTAGATTTTGTTAATATTGAATGTCTGAAAATTGCTGCTCATGCGAAATCGCCTATTTTACAGCGCTGCAAATATGTTAAATAATAAACAACAACAGCAGTCAATACTTAAGGGTATAGTGTGGAAAATTGTCACAATAAACGAAATAATTTTTGTGCAAATTTTATTTTTTTTACGAATTTTCTACGCTCTCCCACCCGTATGTAGTGAGCCCGTTTTTCCGTGTTACATACAGTGTTTTTTTCGCTATTTCGTAATTTTTTTTTTACAATGGGGGTGTTAAAAGCACACTACCACCAAACAACCCAACATGTACAATTTCAAATTGCGCATTTGTCATGGTGGTGTCAGTACGGTGGATGTTGTTGTTCGTGTGCGAATATGTAACCGTCCTGTCGTATGTGTGAATGAGTTTGTATATGTATGAATGCAATACTCGTCGTATATTTTTTGCACGACTAGTGAAATTTAAACGTGACATGCAAGTAAAAATTTACTTATCGCATGACATGTAGATATTAAAATCGAGGGGCAGATGGGGGGCACTATCTTTATAAAATATACATATAGAAACATTTTGGTAACAAAATTTAATATTGAAAGAATATTCAATAGATAGAAGAAGTGAGCGAAATTTTGTGCTGTTTTCTTCTTAAGCATGGTAATATTTTCCTTCACGCATTTCACATGTGGTGGCGAAGTAATAGATGCTGGTTATTGACATTAGACACATCCGAAGGTCAGCCAGTTTTTATTAAAATTAAATGAATTGTTTAAATTACATTGGCAGAGTCTTAGGCTGTTCTTACAGCTTCTGAAATCCTCATTGCAATCAAAGCTATACACAAGACAAAAATTTGTCCCACTTTTTCTACTATGTTATAAATAGATCACTACTTTGAATTATATACGATTAGAAAGGTATTTGTGTGTAGATGTGCACAAAGTTAAAATTATTTTTATATTTTGCCATTTAGCCAGGTAAAATTATTTCGTATCAAAAGAAAAAATTACCTACTAAAAGTGTCCAAAAAGTACCAAAATTATTTAGTACATTTGTGATCGAATTTTGACCAATTGACGATTCTTGTAAGTATAAAAATACATAAATGCAAAGTAAATACTTCGCTAAAAGAAGGCTTTTCAAGTTTTAAGAAAAACTAGACATTATTTTCAAAAAAAAAAAAAAAAAAAAATTGTGTAGTTTCAATTTTCTATTAAAATTTTGAATGAAGAAATGATATACATAAGGTATATAAAAGCAAATATCCATATATGTATGCACATGCTCTTAACATCCCTTTTCTAAGATCAATAAAATTTACGAACACAGCATCATATTGTAGAGAAAAGAAAAAATCATCTAAACTCTGAAGACAGCAGCAGCATCAGGCAGCAAAGGTCCTTTTTTTTCGCGCGCCAACAAAATACAAAACATTTACTGCATACATGTGTAGAACAGCGCACAAATGTCCAGGTGTATTAGTTCAAAAGCAATAAAAATAAAAAATAACCTTAAACAAATGTAAAATAAAACAAGCTGACCCCTAATCTGCATAATTTGTGCCAAACGTTAAATTCTAAGGAAGCGGCAACAAGGCGGCAAAATACGGCAAAAGACGTTACTGAAAATTATTTCGAAAAATCCTGCATCTTCCTTCTGCTGTGTTCAGAATGAAAAGTGACCCTTTTGGTCAGTTACTTTTTCGTTTTAATGCTAAAAAGCTGTTTAAGCAAATATATTGTATTCATTAATAACAATCACTGTTCCCTATTTTCTTTGGTGTTCTGTCGTTGTTGTTGTTGTTGTTTTTGCTTATCCTTTAAGAATATGCAAAGTAGATTGTGTGCTTTTAAATTTTGATGCCATAAAAAAAACCAAGAAACCTTGAAATTTGCAAAATTTATACGTTTGCTGATATATCAGCATAGAAAATTATGTATTTACAATTTGAGAGAGAGAGAAAAAAACTTGAAGGATAATTTTAAGGATATTTTGATAAAATAGAAATTATGTGTGTTTTTTAACGATAAGGTAGGCAGGATGTCGAGAAACAGATGTTTATTTTATTTTAATTTAAATATTTGGTTTTGTTTTTTATAGAATTTTCGAAAGGAGATTAATGTCAAATTCCTTCAGGAAGTGCTTAGTGAAGAAGCAAGAGTTTTCTTTGTAAATTCGTTAGAAATTTATGTAAAATAGAGAATAATTAAGTTCCGAATGCTAATCAATGTCATTGAGTTATTTAAATTAAATGTTTTAATAGTGTTGTTATTACAAATCAAACACTAAACTTCCTTTATACTTTTGTTCTTGAGTATTCAGTGGAGTTAAACATCTTTTATGGTGGCACCTTGGACTTTGCTTTGACAGCAAAAATATCGAATATGTTTCTATACTAGGATCGTCTAATGGTCAAAATTCGACCAAAAATGTTTTTTGGTACTTTTTGGACACAGTTCATTTTTTGCTATTTGGAACAAAATAGAAAACCTCATGCTACAATGATAAATGTGAAACATAAACAAAAAAAAAAAAAAAAACACCAACAGTACTATGCTTTTTTTTTCTCTTTGTGCTTTATCCTCTTTTACGCGGTCTTATTTTGTTGTTGTTAATTTTGAAAAATTTGTATTTAATTTCGGCAGGCTTAAGGGCAACATATTAAAATACCTTTATTTTTGTGCACATCTACACAGAAATACCTTTCTAATGCTGTATAATATAAACTCATACTTCATTTCTAACATAGTAAAAAAAGGAGGACAAATTTTTGTCTAATGTATTATATATACAGTCTGTTAAATAAGAGCGTGGTCATTGTTGTGAGAAAATGAAAATACCCATTGCGAAAATTCTTTTTAATATTGATGTATTTGATCGAAAACTTCAATGCAAATACATTAATAGCAGGTCCAATCACCCCCAGCATCAATTATAGCTTGACATCTTCGCGACATACTTTGAACAAGATTTTGCGCATACTCTTCTGAAAACGACCTCCAAATTTTGTGAATGCGTCGAACCAGCTGTTGGTGGGTGTGGTCCAGGCATGCCTGATGATAGGAAAGGCCCAAAAAGAGGATTCATCAGTGAAGATAACGTTGCCCCAGTCACGATCCAAATTGTCTTTGGCCCATTCAAGACGTTTTTGGACATGTTTTTCACTGAGCATCGGTTTTTGCAAAGTACTTCGGTATTTCACACTATTTGCAATCAAATGATTACGAATAGTTCCGTGGGAGATATTCAAACCTTTTTGGGACAATTTCGAAGCACCTTCACGCAAAGTTAATGTTGGATTTTTCGAAAATAGAGCACAGATCAGTTTTTCCTGTTTTTCCGTCACTACACCGACAGACCCGCGATTTGGAAAGTCATCGACATTTTTTTCTTCTTTGAAGCGATTCACCCACTTACTCACAAACTGTTTCGACTTTTGCATATACTTCGCAGCCGCCGCTTGGGTCATTTTGGGACCTTTGGGGTGCAAACACAAAAAAACGGCTTCAAAGCGCGACGCGTACGCGGTACTCATTTTGGAAAAATGCTGAGAACGCATTGAAAAGAGTGGTCAGCTGATTCACTTTCACGAAGCATGAAGGACAATACTGCCCTCTGTGTGAGAAAAAAAAATTACAGCATTATACTTTACCGATCGCGGGTAATCGTGACCACGCTCTTATTTAACAGACTGTAGATAAGCAACAGGACTTTTCCACTTACATAAATATCTATTTTTATTAGAAGTAAAAGTGTTGTAAGTGTTTCGGTGAAGTTTTTTTGAAAGATTTTGAAGTGCTGCTTTGGTACAGAAAAGTACAATTTTGTAAGCAATCAGCTCTCAAATTAAATCAAAAAACTGATGCTCCAAATATAAAAAAACAATATTATTTATATTTTGTCCTTTGAATCTTTACTGATGTTCATTTTAAAAAAAATTGTTTTTGTTTTTTTGTAAGGAAATTGTAGTTTTGCTTATTTTGAAGAGAAAAAAAAAAAAAAAACAATTTTTAATAGAGATATGGCTCAATGGATCTAATCAGTGTAAAGACTATAATATTTTGGAACAAAATTTCAAAATAACTCAAACCTAGAAACACTGAAAAGGGACGATATGTTAAACATGATATGATTAACAGATTTGACAAATAAATAAAACTAGAATCGTCCAATGGTCAAAGTTGGCCACAAATGTACTAAATAATATTGGTACTTTTTGGACAGTTTTAGTACTTTTTTTGTTATTTGGTACAAAATAAAAAAACTCATTTATCTTTCCTGTTATAATGATCAAACAGAAACGAAAAAAAAAAACAAAAAACAGGAAGTCAGTGTCAGTCAGCTTTTTGTCTTTCTCTTTGCGTTGTATACTCTTTTCAGCTCAGTGTGATCGCATATTTTGTCGTTGTTAATATTGGAAAATGTAAATTTAATTTTACCTGCCTTAATGGCAAAATATTAATATAATTTTAACTTTGTGCACATTTGCACACAAATACCTCTCTAGTGGTGTATAATTCAAAGTCGCCCTCCACTTCTAACACAGAAAAAAAGATAGGACAAATTTTTGTCTTGCGTATTAATATATAGATTGGATAGGCGATGGTTTTGTCAGTTGATTACATAATTTGCCACAATTTTGATCACAAAAAGCTCTTCACTTTAACTAACGCCGAATATATATTTTTCGAGACTTTACTTTTGGTTTCAATAGTGTTGCCACAATGGTCGAAGATTATTTCAAATATCGGCTATAAAAGCTATTAATATGTATTTCCAAATATCGATTACCAAACATAATCAATCATTCATTTGCACATTCAATGAATTCTCCCTCAATTACAATAAAAAATAATCACAACTCGCCTTTGTACAAAAGAGATCAATTTTTGTGTACAAAGTATTACAACAACTAAATCCAATAAAACCGCTACAGAAAAAAAAAAACTACTAAATGTCAAAATGTATTTCCTTTCAAAAACTTTCGCCAACAGAAAAAAAAAAATCTCTAAGTCATTTCGCAGTTTTGCCCTTTTTGCACTCTACTGACTGGGCTGACTGACTGAATGGCAGTGCGCGTTCACTTCCTTTAAGTTGAAAATATCGATTTAGCTGCTTTTGGCCACAGCGGGGTATTTTTTTATGATTTCCCGATTTTATTATGAGGGTTGATTTCCCTATAAAAAAGAATGATTCCTTTTCTACTATGCCGCCCCCGTTGTGAGGGTGTTGTTATTGTATTTGTAATTGTAGCCTTAGTAAAACAAAATAAAGCGCTCATGCTCATATTACAGCATAGTTGCCTCTGAACTGACGTAGACTGTAAGTAGCAACATGACAGGTGTTTGCCAAGGAAGTCGTATGGATTTACTTCCGTTCTAAGTTGCTGGCTGTTGTTGGTTTTTCTGTCATTTTGTTCGCATATTTTTCTTTTTTTTTTTCTTTTTTATTCGGTTTATATTTTGACACATTTCAAGGGTCAGTAAGTATGACGAATCTTTTTTTTGGTGTTGTTTTTTCTCCATTTTTGGTTTTGTTTTTTGTGACATGATGTCATATGTTAATTTTTCGGTAAGTTTTGCAAGTTACTGATTTTTATGTCATGACTGATGACTAATGCCATTTGGCGCTGTAATGTACTGCGTTTGAATAGACATAATCCTATTAGTAAAAGGCGATTTGTGTGCTGGTGGGTAGTTTTAGTGTCGAACGAAGTTCCCCAATATTTACGAAAAATATCGGTCGCGGTCTTGGTTTTGGTCTAAGGTCTTTGGACCCTGTTTTTTAGTTTTTGGACTTCCGTCTTGGGTCTTTGGTCTTGGTATTTTGTTTTCTGTCTCCCGTTTTTGCTCTTCGGTCTTTAGTCTATGGTCTTTTCTCTTTGGATTAGGGTCTTTGATTTTTGTCCTTTGGTCTTTGTTTTTTGAATTTTGGTTCCTGGCATTCGGCCCTTGGTTTTTTGTATTTAGTCTTTAGCCTTAAGTTTTTAGTCTTTAGTGTTTTTTTTTTAGTGATTTTAATGTCTTTAGTGTCTTTAGTATCTTTATTGTCTTTAGTGTCTTTAGCTTTTTTGGTGTTTTTAGTGCCTTAAGTGTCTTTAGTGAATTTGTGTTTTTAGTGTTTTTAATGTCTTTAGTGTTTTTACTGTTTTAAGTGTTTTTAGTGTCTGTGGTGTCTTTAGTGCCTTTCGTATCTTTAGTGTTTTTTGTGTTTTTAGTATCTTTAGTGTCTGGTGTATTTACTTTCTTTAATGTATTTAGTGTATTTAGTGTTTTTAGTGTTTTTAGTGCTTTTAGTGTCTTTAGCGTTTTTAATGTTTTTAGTATCTTTAGTGTCTGGTGCATTTAGTTTCTTTAATGTTGTTAGTGTTTTTAGTGTTTTTAGTGTTTTTAGTGCTTTTAGTGCATTTAGTGTCTTTAGTGCCTTTCATTCCTTTAGTGTTTTTAGTGTTTTTACCGTCTTTAGTGCCATTAGTATTTTTAGCAATTTAAGAGTCTTAAGTGTCTTTAGTGTCATAAGTGTGTTTATTGTCTTTAGTATCTTTTGTGTCGTTAGTGTCTTTAGTAACTTTAGTATCTTTCGTGCCTTTAGTGTCTTCAGTGTCTTGAGTGCCTTTAGTGTCTTAAGTGTCTTTAGTGTCTTTAGTGTCTTTAGTGTGTTTAGTGTCTTTAGTATCTTTAGTGTCTTAAGTATCTTAAGTGAGTTTGGTGTCTTTAGTATCTTTAGTGTCTTTGGTGTCGTTAGTGTCTTTAGTATCTTTAGTGTCTTGAGTGTCTTTAGTATCTTCAGTGTCTTGGGTGTCTTTAGTGTTTTAAATGTCTTAAGTGTCTTTAGTGTTTCTAGTGTCGTTAGTATCTTTAGTGTCTTGATTGTCTTTATTGTCTTTTGTCTTAAGTCTTGGACCTTTGTTCTGTAGCCTTTGGCCTTTGATTTTTCCTTTGTTTTGGTCTTTACCTTGGTCTTGATTCGAATCGCATTTTTCCAAAGCAGTTGACTTTTTATTGTGTCAAAAGAAAAGGACATATCATCTTGATTCAAGACAAGAAGTTTGTCTAGGTCTCTTGTTGTCTTGTTCTGAGTCTTGAGCACTTAGTTTTGGTCTTGGTGTCGAAAAGTTACCAAAAAAATAAAGCTATTGAATGATTTTGCTCATTATTAAATGCAGTTGAATTCCATCTAATATTTCAAAACTAATGTTTTTTTTTTGTTCTTTGGTTTTTGGGCTCGGTTTAAAAAAAAGATTCCACAAATAACCGTGAAGAATAATTGGGGAAAAACTTGCTTTCTAGAACTTAAAAAATGTTCCTCCCAAAAAAATAGTAATTTTTCATTAAAATTTCGTGTTATTCTATGCCTCCAGAAAGAATCTTTTAGTAAGCTTCGAAGAATCTTAAAAGGACCAAACTTTTAACTTAAATTTTCATAAGATCGAAATTCAAAAGACCAACATGATGTTAACAAACAACAAATGAATAATAAAAAATTATCAGTACATTTAACCCTTTTGTGTGTGGGCGCAAAGAGATACTCGAAATTCAGCAAAAAATAAAAAAGAAAACAATATCCAAAGAATAAGGATAATACAAAAGGACAATTGCAACACAAACAGAGTATCTTATGCCAAAGGGCACTAAAAGACATTGAATTGAATTTGCGTGAAAGTGCGAAAAATCAAATGCTTAAAATTTTCATGTGCAAGGATGTGGGGGCTGTTTTACACAAAGACACCCAAAAATCAACAATAAGTTGAAGAAAAAGAAATAGTGCTTGACGTAACAAAAAACAACAACAATACTTTTATCAAGCAGCACATTGACAGCAATTTGACAGCAGTCAAGCGAAATGTCGTACATTAAGAAGAAAAAGCAGAAATTTCGCACATATTAACGCCAAGGTGCGCACAGTGGTAGTTTGTTTACAAAAAAACCAATTATTTCTTGAAAAATTACTAAGTTAATTACGTCTACTTATGCCTTCTTATTGTGAAAAAATTAAATTTGAGCAAATTGGAAAAATTAATAATTTTCTGAAAAAGTTCTTGTGATTTTCAATGCGAGTTTTCAATGTAAGTAATTGTACATGCATAGTAAAAATATTAGTGTAATTTTAAACCAAAAAGAATTTATGTAGAGCAATGTCAAAAAAAAAAAAAAAAAAAATATTAATTTTAAACTATTTTGGAATAAATTTTATACTTTTTTGGAATAAATTTCAAACGTTTTTGGAAAAAATTAGGATTTTATACCAAAAAAGTTTAAAATCAATACTAAAGGGAATCAAAAGTAAGAAAAGTAAACTATCATTTTTTGGTATGTGAAAACAATGTGTTGCATACGTTTAGGATTAAAGGATTTTAGTTTATTTTCTTTGTTATAGGAACAACGCCTTCTATTTTTTGCAAAGCCATGTTGAAGTCAAACCACTGTGCAGCGCTTAGTCACCCTTTTTTGTAGTGTTGCCAGAGTATTGCGCTGCTCGCTGTAAGAAATACAGCTGCTGTTTTACTTTACTTTTAATATGATTAGGGGTTGACACTTGATGTGTAGTAGGGGGTGTGCACATTTTTGTCAAATATAACCGCATCAAAAACAAATTTGTTTATTGTCCTTTATTTCGGGGGCTATATATGTTCACACATTTACTGTTGGAAAAGAAAAAATTTGATTTTTTTCTTGTTTTTGTTATTGTACCTTTTACTACAAAAACACTACAATGGGATAAAGCAAACAAAAACAAAAAAATTTTGCTTTCAAGTAGCTGTAATCATATCCTTTATGTTGTCCTGACAAGGGGTATCTTAAAAGACAATGAAATAAGAAGACAAGATGAGGAAAAAAAAAAGGATTCACAATATTTATGTTGTTGTAACTTTAACCTTTCACCTCTTCAATGTTAGCTAAGATTATCTGTGCGTTTTTTTCTAGCACTTTTTTTCATTGTTGTTGTTTTTTCTTCCTTGCGAGACACACAAAACCAAGCAATGTCCCAAATGTGAATGAAGTTGAATTTTTAAATTGAGCAACAAAGGGTTTTTTTTTTGGTTCACTTGTGGGACACGTGGTTGCCAACATCATCATACTCTCTTTTGTTATTGCTATTTGTTGTTGTTGTTGTTTTTATAACTGTCTATTAAAGCAAGGTGTCAAAAGTTAGTTGTCTAGATGTCTTTTTTTGTTTGGTTTGGTTTCAAATCCCGACAGGCACCGTTAATTGCTTGAAGAGCCCTATTTTTACTACGTCTTTTAGTGCCTTTTAGATTTTTTTTTTTTCGAATGCGACGTGTGCCGTTATTAAAGTAGATCCTTTATTTTATTATTATCTGTTTACCGCTGAGTTCTTCTTCTTGTTGTTCTTCCGATTTGGGACATTAGCATTCATGCGGGTAATTTATGCAAATATTTTTCTTTTTTTCCGTTTGTCGATGTTGGTTTTTTTTTGCTGTTTAGGAATTTTACTTTTTAAGCAGCAGCGTCAGTCAACCTTTTTTACGTAATGGTTTTTGTATTTGTTTTTGTGCCCTTACGCCTCTAGAAGTGTGTTAGCTGTCAACGTTTAAGGTGCGTCGCCGCTTTGCTCGCTCACCTTCCTCAATTCGCTTTATGCTTTTTGGTGTCTGTGGATGCCCCCTCCCCCCCGAAATGCAAACACAGGGTTAATAAATTAATGTCATTATTTAGGTAAGGGTATTTATTATGAGGGCTTATACATGCTTGGTATTAGAAAATGTAGAACGTGCCCAGAAATGTAAGTGTAGGTACGTACGTTATATTATGGGGTTATTTACTTTATAGCACTATTACGACAAATATCGTCGTTGGCATTATATTAATAAGCGAAATTATTTTACTTTTATTAATTTATGGTTTTTTAAGCAGCCTTTTTAGGGTTTTTTATTAAAAATTGTTATATTTGGTTTGAACAAAAAGAATATGAAAACCATACTAAGTGTTCTATTTAAAATTGAAATGAAAGAGTTTAATAAAGGGAGTAGAAAAAGAAGTAAGCATTTGAAAGAAAAAATGTTAAAGTTGTGAGGGACATTCAAATATAGAAAATATTTTTACGCAATGAGAAGTAAACCTTCTGAACAGCCGCAATTGTTTGAGTAAAGTGCTTTAATAGCTGTTGGGAAAATACGCGTCAAAATCTACAAAAATAGAAAAACTAGCAACAATTCTGGACATTTTTGGTATTTTAGACGTGCCTCGGTGTAAAACAATATAATTCAAAACCCGAACATACGGGAGTTTTCTTTGAAAACCTTCAATAGTCAAAGTCTATTGAATAGAATGGCACAAAAACCACTTTTTATTGAAAAAAATTCTAAATAAAGCTGCGCAAATCATTTTAACTGAAATATGCATTTTTGAAGTTCTCCTATCCATGTGTTAAATTCTCTAAGCACTCTGGAATATGGAAATTTAACTCAGAGTTTTACTTAAAATTATAGTTCACTTTTCTTATTTTAGTATTGATTTTTATCTTTTTTGGTAATTGATTTAGATTTTTTTTTGAAACAAGTTTGAAATTTATTCCAAAAAAGTATAAAATTTATTCGAAAATAGTTTAAGCTTAATACTTTGTTTGGCATTGTTCTATATAAATACTTTTTGGTTTTAAAATTAAACTATATTTCTTACTGTGCAGTTTTTGTGTGAAAATTTTACACAATAGGTAATGATAATAAGTAAAATTCTATCATATATATGTTAAATTGTCTCAGTACTTAGACATGTAAAAAAACTTTGTTCAGTTTCTGCCTGAAAATTTAACACAGTAATGTATTAAAAAGATGCCATGTAATTTTGTTCCATGTGTATTTATAATTCTCAACATAATTATGTTAACTATTGCTTAAATAACTTCTACTCGACAGAAAAGTAAGGTATTTGTGGCACAGTAACTTCCACTGGCATCCCATAAAGGCATGATGCGATGTATCGAGGAGTGTTTATAAACATTTTGGTACATTGTTTTGGACAAGTTGATATAATGACATATCGATTTCTTGTATAATAAACATGCAATTAAAAAACACAATATATTTTACACAAGGCCAGAGTAAAAATTTTACTCAATTTGTGAAATTCTATTGATATTTGGTCTGAATGGTCTGAATAGTCTGAATGGTCTGAATCGTCTGAATGGTCTGAATGATCTAAAAGTTTGAATGGTACAAATGGTCGTAATGGTCTGAATGGTTTGATTGGTCTGAATGGTCTGAATGATCTGAATAGTATGAAGGGTCTGAATAGTCTGAATGGTCTGAATAGCCTGAAGGGTCTGAATGGTCTACATGATCTGAATTGTCTCAATGGTCTGATGGTCTAAATGATCTGATTGGCCTGAATGGTCTGAATAGTTTAAGTGGTCTAAAAGTTCTGAATGATCTTAATGGTCTTAATATGATCTGAATAGTCTAAATGGTCCGAGTGGTCTTAATTTTCTGAATAGTCTAAATTTTCTGAAGTCTGAATGGTCGAAATGGTTTGAATGGTCTGAAAGTTCTGAATTCTCTGAATCGTCTAAATGGTCTGAATAGCATTAATGGTCAAAATTTTACGCAGCAATGTTTGAATTTGTTTACCTTTGTGTAAAATTTTACTCAGCAATATATAAAATTTTACTTACTTTCTATGTGAACATTTTGCTCAGTTCTGTGTGGCCCAATTTCTACTTTTACACAAAGTCTTATTTAGATTGTATCTCCTAAATAATTTCGCGGTTTTGTATGTGTTTCTGTTCATCAAGGACTTTATGGATTTTATCTAACTAATTGAGTTTGATGCAAATTTTCAAAGTATTGATTAAGGTAAGGTCATAAGGTAGAAATATGTACAGTGCCAAATCCCCTAAATAACATAATTAATCATATCTCTGAAGCTGTTTGATGGGATTTAGTACAAATGTGAAAGGCAATTACTATCCAGAAAAGTTGTCAAGTTGTTTTTTAAACAACAATTTCATTGTTGAATCTGAAGTCATTTTCGAAAAGGATTCAAAAATTTTGTTCGACATATTTTCTGGCTTCTGCAAATTCTGTATGAAAGGATTCTGAATTCACGAATTCGTTATCAGTTTTGTTTTCTGCTCTACAGGAAAATATGTGTCAAAAGAAGGAAGCATTCAATTAAAATTTGATAACCCCTCTTCTGTTTCGCCAACAAATTCACTCAACGTTGAAAAACTTTCTAAATAGTTCTTATTGTCAAAACTTTCGAGCTATTCAGAAAAAAAATCAGCTGAAACCTGCACAAGATATCATCCCTATTCAAGTGAAATGAACTAAGTCAGTTTTTTACAATTTTGAGTTATTTGGTTTTTCTAGTCTAAAATATGGTTGTCTGATAAGATCCATTGATCTACAAATGTCTCCGGCAAAATGTGATTATTTTCATCATGAATAAAAAAGAAGCAAAACAACAGTTTTCATACAAAAAAAAATAAAAATTAATTTTTTCAACTTTAGATATTTTAAATGTTGAAAAAAGGTCTTTCTCTTTAATAGGGATATGCTCATTAGAAAAATAAACCATTCCATTGAATCAATAAAATTTTCATTTGAATCAAAGAAAAAGTCTTTCAAAAAAGTGTCGCAAAATTTTGCCAAAAAAAGTGTACTAAAAATTTGTCCAAAAAAGTATAGCACAAGGATGTCAAAAAAGATATCGCAAAATAGTGTCGGGAACAAATATCGCAAAACGTGTTAAAAAAAGTGTCTCAAATCAGAGTCATAAATTTTGTCAAAAAAGTATCGTAGAAAATGGTTCCACTCAAAAGCGGCCAAAAAATAGCGGCCAAAAAAAAGGGGCCAAAAAATAGCGGCCAAAAAAAAGCGGCCAAAGAAAAAAAGGGGCCAAATACAAAAAGGGGCCAAAAAATAGCGGCCAAATAAATAAGGGGCCAAAAATGGTTAAAGTGTTAAATTATCATTATTTTGTTAAAAATCAAAGACATTAGGTAAAATAGTAAAGTAAATTGACAAATTGTGTAAATAATAAATGGAAAAAGTTAGTTAAGAAGTACAATGAAGTTAATTATAGTGAATGTGATTGCTGACATTAGTTAAGTATTCGTAAATTTCAGCATGAGTGAGATCTTCAGTTACCCATTAGGGTTCAAATCCAGAAACTACAGCCTTGAGGCGAATGTTAGCTTCTCGATATCGCTTGCCTCTTTTTTCCTTTTTTTTTGCCCTTTTTTATTATTGGCCCCTTTTTTATTTGGCCGCTATTTTTTGGCCCCTTTTTTATTTGGCCGCTATTTTTTGGCCCCTTTTTGTTGGCCGCTATTTTTTGGCCGCTATTTTTTTGGCCGCTTTTGAGTACCTCCGTAGAAAATGGCATCGCAAAAAGTAGGTATCGTAAAAAGTGTCACAAATCTTGTCAAAAAAGTGTCGCAAAAAAGTGTCGAAAAATTTTATCAGAGTGGCGCAAAAAAATGTCGCAAAAATCTGTAAAAATTTTCGATTTACCGAAAAAAGCCCCAAAAAAGTGTTGCAAAATGTGTCGAAAAAAGCATCACACAAAGATGCTAAAAAAGGTAGCACAGGAAGTGTCGCAAAAATGTGTCAGAGTGGCGCCAGAAAACTTAAAGAAGTTTTGAAAAAAGGATCTAACTGTCACAAAAATTTGTCATGTAAAAAAAAGTGCCTTACAATAATGTCAAAAAAGGTTTCTCTAAAATGTTTTAGAAAAAAGGGACGGAATGTCCCAAAAAATGCCGAAAAAAGCTCCATAAAAGATTCGTAAAAATGTGTCGAAAAAAGCAACGCACAAAGATGTCAAAAAAGGTATCACACAAAAAAAGTCGTAAAAATAAGTCAAAGTGACGCAAGAAAGGGTCGTAAAAATTGTCACACAAAGATGTCAAAAAAGGCATCTGAAAAAATTTTCGAAAAAAAAAGGATCTGATTGTCACAAAAACATGTCGTGTCAAAGAAGGTTTACCAAAAAATGCCGAAAAAACCCCAAAAATTTCACTTAAAAATTAATGCTTTTCCTAAACATTACAAATGATTATTTAACTACACATTAAAAATTACTATCATACACAATTAGAACAACCTTCGTAAGTATAAACTATTTTGTATGTAATTTGTAAAACAAAAAAAAAAAAATAATATTTATCAAACAACCACTAACAGATAAGGAATTTACCCTTTATGTCAATACTCTGCATATGACAGGAAAAACTCGAAACAATAAAATAAACAACAAAAGAAAACTCAAGGAAAATGCCACACTTTTCCCCTCTTTATACGTACGAAGGACCAATATCTAATAATTTTTGTTTATCCTTTTTATTTTAGCTTAATATTATTGATGTTGTATTTGTTGTTATACTTTTACAATCATCTTGTTGTTTTCACTTCCCTTGTTGACATTTACTCAATTATTGTCTGTAGCGCTAGCGCATGAGATAGTATAACAACAACAACAATCAGCTAAACAATCTTTACTCAATATAGATATAGCATAAAACAACAACAAAAACAGAAAACAATAAATGCAATAAATTTATATATGGGGTAAATGGTCTATGGGATATTATCGACACTTGGGGATGGGTTAAAGGCATTAACGCGCGCTCTATGCTCCTTTGCTATGCTCTGCTCTGCTCGTTTACTCGTTAGTTCCTTTGATGGCGGCAAACAAACTTGGTCCGTAGGTCGCGTTGGGTCGTCCGTCGCATTCAGTCATTTGGTCGGTTGTTCGTTCGTTCATTTATTTTGTGTCTATTACACTCCAGTTTTATTGCATTATCTGAATATTCAAAGTAAAGTTAATAAAAATAGCGCTGACAAAAGACAAATAGCGTTTGCTTAGAAGACTAGCTGTCTGTCTGTCTGTCTATTTGGTTGTCTTCTCAACAACAACAGCAACAGCGACAAACGACAACTGTCTGATCTGTCTATCTTTGGCTTCGCCGCTATGTAAATACATACGTAAGTATGTAGTTGAATGGGTGCTCGTGTCAGTCGCATGTCCCATTTTGGAATGAACAGTGGGCATGAAATTAATAACTTCTTTTTATAATTTATTTGTTCTGTGCATCATCTATCCTTTCTTTATATTAATTAAATTTGAAAATCCACGTCATGTTAGAATTTATGTCAAGCTATATATTGTCTTTTTCATAACCGATTTTCTGTGATCCAAGTTCTTGATTTTATATTATGGCAGAAACTTGGCCCTGATAGATTTTTTGTTATCAAAGATTTTTTGTTATGATAGTTTCTGTGTCATGATAGATTTTATGTCATGATAGATTTTGTGTGATAATAGATTTCGTGTCATGACTGATTTTGTGTCATGACAGATTTTGTAACACGATTGATTTTGTTTCATGATAAATTCAGTGTCATGATAGATTTAGTGTCATAAAAGATTCAGTGTCATGAAGGATTTTGTGTCAAAATAGATTCAGTGTCATGATAGATTACGTGTCATGATAAATTTTGTCTCATGATAGGTTTTGTATCGTGATAGAATTTGCGCATTGATATATTTCTGGTCACGATGGATTTGGTGTTATGATAAATTTTGCTCCTCACTATATTTCTTGTCATAATAGATTTTGAGTTATAATAGATTCAGTGTCATGATAGATTTTGTTTTACAAAAGATTTTCTGTCATGATAGATTTTGCGCCATGATATATTTCTTGTCACAGGGGATTTAATGTTATGATAGATTTTTCGCCTTGACGGATTTCTTGCCATGACAGACTTAATATTTATTTTATATAAAAACAGAATCCATGCCATGATAGATTTAGTGTCATGATAGATTTTGTCGTCAGATATATTCCTTGTCATGACAAATTTTGAGTTATAATATATTTTACGCCTTGATAGATTTCTTGTTATGATAGATTTTAAGTCATATTAGATTTTGCGTCATGAAAGATTTGGCGTCATGTAAGATTTGTATCACAAGAGATTTTGAGTGATGATAGATTTTGCGCCTTGATATATTTCTTTTAATGATAGATTTTGTGTCACATTAGATTATGTGTCATGATAGGCTTTGTCATGGTAGATTTAGTGTCATGATGAACTTAGTGTCATGATAGTTTTTGCGCGTTGAAATCAACAATAAGGGATTTTTATGTTTAGATATACATTTTTTAAATTACGAGTTTTGTGCAATGATGGGATTTATGCTATTCTAGACTTTATATCATGACAGTCATTGTGTCATAACATATTTTATATCATATTTGATTTTTAAAGTGATAGATTTTTAGTTATGACAAAAAAGTTGTTATTTAGATTTAATATCATAACATATTTGTGTTTTATGACTTGGCATGTTAGAATTTAAGGCATACTAGATTTTTTGTTAGATATGATAAAGCTCCTCGCATTATAAATTTTGTGTCATGGTACATTTAGTTTTATAATTTGATGTCATGACAGTTTTCATGCTATTATGAACTGAATGTCACAGTAAAAAATATGCGATGTTTTTTTTTTTTCATCTCAAGATAGATTTTATTATGTCATGCTAGATTTTATAACCATCACATAGATTTTATATCCAATCACATAGATTTCATATTATAATCGATCTTAGTATGCGTATCATTCAAATGTGGTTTAATCAAATCAAAAACTGAGTTTACCCAGAAACTCACGAGGTACTGACAACTTTTATGTCATGAAATTTTATTGATTGATTTTGTGGCATGATAGAATTTTCAATTTAACCGGCTTTAGACATAAAAGCAAAGATATTACGTGATAATAGATTTTATGACATTAGATATAGATTTTGTGTCGATATATATATATAAATATTATATCATGATAGATTTTAAGTGTTATAGTATTGTTATGATGTCCTTATGCCCTATTTCCATAGAGCCTAACCATGCTAATACCAGAAAGAAACAAAAACCAACCAAAATGGTAAGGAAAAACTAATGATAAAGCAGAAAAGGAGAAAAAACTTCTGAGGAAGAAGTTTCGGGAATATCTTCTAATGATATGAGATCACCTAAATAAAATGCCAAAAAATCTTTATACAAAGACTCGAGCTCGAAATAAATTTTGCTGTACAATTTTATCTCATGAAATTTCAGTGCATGTAATAACCCACTGTACACTTACAAATCGATGAGGCAACACATCCCAACTGCCTGGCTAAAGTAAACTATGCATAAAGGCGGGCCACAGAAACAACAACAACAATAACAATGTGGATTGCTATAAAACCAAGTAAATACACATGTATGTACGAGTATATGTATGCAAAAATGTGTAGATATAACGGCGCCGGTAGGGCAAAAATTTAAGGACATTCGAAGACAAATTGGATTTAGAGTTAAGCAAAATAGTTTTGGCACAATACAAAATTCCGATATGGGACACGCGACCAGAAAATGAAAAAAATAAAAAATAATAGAAAACCGAAAATAAAACCCAATGTATTTTCAACTTAAGACTATTTTTGGGTAACAACAAGTAAGCCGGAAAGTGTGTATACATATGAACTTTGAACCCTTCAGCTTAGGGTTACAAATTTAGCTTCGATTTTTTTTTTGTTTTGGTGCCGGACAGTTAGGACAATATAATGAAATTAATTTTGTTAAGGGTTGTTTTTTGTTATCTACAACATATATAGAAAATAGTGCTGAGTTTAAGTCGCCGAAAACTAGCCTGACGTTATGATGACCTTCAAAAGGTTCACACAAGGTCTGCAGGACAGTAGCAAAACATAAAACACAAAATAGGCAAATCAAGATTTGAACTTGAAATCAACAACTTTTTCATTTACTTTTCAAAGAAACTCTACAAAATTATTTGTTTGATCAGGTTTCTTTATATAGAAAATAGAGAAAATAGGGTCGACTTTTCAATTTGCCATTAAAAAATTAAAGAATAATAAATATTCACCCCAAAAAATTTCAACTTCTATTCATAGACAAAAACTAGTTCTATAGATGTTTACACCCCAAATATCTTATATTTATCAAATTTAGAATTTTTGTCAAAGCAGCTGTTTTTTTGTTGAAAGCATCCTCTTTGCCAAGGCAGAAGCATCCTTCAATTTATTTATGTGCTGCTGTTGCTTCTGAGAAAAACGTGAGAACATTTTTATGTAGCTTTTATGAAAAATGACCCTTTCTTATTATAGTACCAACACTACTACTACTAATTTTGTGTCCTTTTTATCGCATACTCGCAGCAGCAGCATTATCAACATCTCATCATAGTGCTCTCCTCGCTATTTTGCTAAAAACTACTCATCTGCTTTTGTTTTCTTTGTTTTGTGAAATTTATAAGGATTTTAATGAAATCTTCAATTTTGAAATTTTTTCCTTTTCATAGAAAATTTTGTTCCTTTTTTCCTTGTTTGTTCGTTTTCATGTTAATGATCATTATTCTTATCATTTTGCGGTGGTGGCTTTTAGAAAATTTGTTTGAGGGACAAAATTTATATTCATAATCTTTATGTTTGTTCAAATTGAAAATTGTCCATTGAATGCGTGCGTGTTTAATTGAAAATTCTAGTAAAGCTTACCTACGGAAAATTTTTGGTAATGGTTTTAAGGGTTGTTTTAATGCGCTTTAATAAGTTTTTAATTTTATGTACTTACAGCCCAATACATTTGGTCTTGGTTTTGTGGATTTTTAGTCAATTACCTGCAAAGAAGAAAATATTTGTTTACTAATCAGAAAATATATACGAATACGAGTACATATAAATAATTATGAATTTAGCTTATAAAAATATAAAGTTGGGAAAAGTTTCCTTAAGTGTTGAAGGCAAAGATTGTACAAGAAAAAACTTGTTTTTTTATTCCCTTCAAGTGTGACTGACGCTTTGAAATATGGCTTTAAATACGTTAGAATTTTAAAAATATTTTTCCCAACAAATGCTCATTTCAAATTATTTTTTCTCAGACAGAATACATTAAAAACATAACCAATTAAAATTAAAGTCTACTTTTAGAGTTTAAAATTAGGAAAACAGAAAAATTAGGTAAAAACGAATTAAAACCGAATGGAAATTGTTATTAAAAGCACAAAACTATACAGAGAACGAAAAAAATTAGTTAATTACATGCAGTGGCAACACAGCAAAAGCAGCAGCAGTGGCAACAACAACAAAAAATGCCAAATGTATTAGCAGTCGCTCTGTGCTAAAAGCATGCAAGTGCAGTTGGTATTCTATTTTTTTTTTTTTTAATTTTTTATGTTAAACGAGGCATAAAGGCTTTGCCCAAAATAATGAAAGAAAGAGACAAAAAAAAAAAAAACGGCGAAAAATTATAACAAAAAAGTAGTAGAGCTTAAACTAAAAATGTGCAGAAATTAAAAGTAGCAAAAAAGTAGAGAGAACACAGTCATCAAGCTTACAGTATAAAAAAAACCTACGATTATACTTTGGTACATTCGGTTGTGTTGGAATGGTATCAAATATTGATTTCGAAACCAAAAAATTATAGAAATGCGGTTAACGTGCAAAAGTATCTTTAAGATACAAAAGTATCTTTTAGATGCAAAAGTATCATTGAGGCATATAAGTATCTTTGAGATACAAAAGTAAATTTAAGATTCAAAAGTATCTTCTTGATAAAAAAAAAATCATTGAGGTACATAACTGTCCTGAAGAACAATTGATACAAAATAATTTTTGACATACAAAACAACAATGGAGATACAAAAATATCTTTGATATATAAAATAATTTTTGAGATACATTAAAATCATTTAATTTTCAAAGTATCTTTTACATAAAGGATCTTTGCGATACAAAAGAATCATTGAAATACAAAAGTATATATGAGATACAAAAGGACCTTTGCGTTACAAAAGCATTCTTGATACGAAAGTATCTTTTAGATACAAAAGTACATGTGAAATACAAAAGCATCTTTGATATAAAAAGAGTCATTGAGATACAAAAGTATCTTTGACATATTAAAGAATTTCTGAGATACAAAAGAATTATTGGGATACTAAATTATATTTGAGATACAATTCAACTATTGAGATACAAAAGTATCTTTGAGATACAAAAGTATCCTTGAGATACAAAAGTATCTTTAAGATACAGAAGAGTATGTAGATATAAAAGAATAGTTAATGTACAACAGATTCTTTGAAGTACAAAATAATCTTTGCAATACAAAATTATTTTTGAGATACACAAGCATCTAAGAAATATAGAATGATAATGTAATCTTTGAGATGCAAAAGAATCTTTGAGATACAAAAGTATATTGGAGATACAAAAGTATATTTGAGATACAAAAGCATCTTTAAACTACAAAAAGATCATTGACCTACAAAAGTTTTTTTGAAAATATCTTTGAGACACAAAAAAATCATAGAGATAAAAACTAAAGGGTCATTGTGATACAAAAGATTCATTGAGATACTAAAGAATCATTGAAATACAAAAGTATCTTTGAGATACAAAAGTGTTTCTGAGATACAAATAGTTATTTAGCAGACCTGTGATGCATAAATAAAAAATATTGAGGCACAAGATACGAGAAACAATGATATGTTTGAGATACAAAAGAATTATTGCCCTATGCTAATACACCCTCACACTATAGCACCATAAAAAAAGTAGGATGGTTTATTTTTCATACAAAATAAGGGCATAAAAAAATTTCTCGATAGAAAGACGTTTGAAAATTTCGTCGAAAAATAGGATGTTTCGCGATGCCTCTGACGAAAAATGGGATGTCTTATATTTCTAATGATAAGAAGAATGTTTGATACTGAATGGATACATAATAAACTGGGACAAAATGATGACTGGCGAAAAGAGGGACGTGTGAAAATTTCTTTGAAAAGCAGGATGTTGTTCTCTATTCTAATTAAATTTTCGTGAGTGGCATTGAAATATCCCAGTTTTCATCAAAAAATGGTAAGATATCCTACTTTCCGACATAAAAAAAAACAATTTTTGCCATACATAATAAACACGTCTGTTTTCGTGTCAAGATTCCACAACCTTGTGTTTGTAAGACAGATGAATCAATATAATAGTTATTAAACCATACCCAGTATTTCAGCGAAATATACTAGCACTTTGAAAAGTTCAATTTTCTAATTTTTTTGCAGTGCAGTGTAAGTCACATATGAAAAGTAATCTCGCAAAAAACACGAAAAACTCTAGCACACGTGCATACTGCTGCTTAGTGCAAGTTTATTTTAATGTTTGGCTTTTTCTGATTTTTTTTTTTCAGAGAATCGTTTTTTGTTTCTTTTTCTTTCCGAAGGACCTCTACTACAACACTATCATATGTCCTGCAAGCACTGAACCAAACAAAAATAAAAAGAAACCAACTCTGAGTGAAATTGTCATCCATTTCATTTTGTTTGCATTTAGCTGATTGTTGTTTTTGTAGTAATAGTAGCATTTGTTGTTGTAAGACTGTTGTTGTTGTTATTGTTATTTTTGTTGTTGCTGCTGCTAATGATTGTTGAGTGCTCTGCATACAATTTTTCCCTTTTTAACATGTAGTTTCCAGTTTATTTTCATTTTCTTTGGTTTTATTTAGTTTTGGCAAATAATGAAAAAAGGATTTTCGCAACGTGCACATAAGGATATTTAATACAAAATGCAGAAAAAAAAAGAAAATAAAATAAAATAATAGCTAACAAAACGAATAGCAAATAAAACTTATATGAAATTCACTTGAAATTTGACTGCAATTAAATGACCCGTATTTTAGGTAAAAAAAAAACAAAAAAGCAAATGAAAAAAATTCGTTGAGCATATACAGGTTGTCCGGAAAATACATTTCCATAATAGTTGCTTCTTTTTTTTTGGAAATTTCTGGAATTTTCATTAAGTTTTACATTAAGCAGCTATGTGTAACATGTCAAATGATAAATAAAAATGCTGTATTTTACTTTTTGGGAATGTCCTACCTTTTTTACTATTTTAGAAATAGAGCATGACTTTGAATTATACACCATTAGAAAGGTATTTGTGTGTAAATGTGCACAAATTTAAAATTATTTTTATATTTTGCCATTAAGCTAAGTAAAATTAAATTCAAATATTTCAATATTAACAACGAAAAAATACGTGGTCACACAGGGCTAAAAAGAAGATACAGCACAAAGAAAAAGACAACAAGCTGATTTCTTCTCTCTTTTCGTTTCACATTTGTCATTGTACCAGGAATGATAAATGAGCTTTTCTATTTTGTACCAAATAGCGAAAAAAGTACTACAACTGTCCAAAACGTACTAAAATTATTTAATATATTTGGGCGATTCTAGTTCGAATAAATTGTTCAAATAAATTTGTGACATTGAAAAAAGTATTTAGAAATTAAGCCTATTTCCATTCTTTTCCTTCAGAAAATGACTTTGTCGTGAAAAGATGACATTAAAATCATTGCTTCTAAGACTAAAAGTATCCCTGCCGTTACAATGATGGTATCGAGATCGATAGCTTCGCCATTGTAACAAAATATCGGCATTTTACGCAAAAAGTCCACCGTCAGCCAAATTATCATATCTCTGAAACTATTTATCGTACATGGATAAAATTTGGTACATATGTAAAAAGTACCACGACAACTATTGTCGTATTGATTGAGATTATGATCAGAACAAAGAAAAGTACGGAGGATATTTGAATCAAACAAAATATATTATAAAGTAGCATTATTGCATAAGATTCTTTAATTGGTCGCACTAAAAAGTTCGGACTGAGTTCTGACTTTCTTTGAATAGGCACGAAGACTACTTCTGTTTCTGTTACGTTCGTTTTGCGTGTTTTTTTGAGTGTACCTTAGAACCAGGACTTCGCCTGCTATTAGCGATAATTATAGTGCTACCTAAGAGTTATAATGTAAAGTAAAACTAAGATATATTAGATAGATTAGGGTGGTGGCTTAGTAAAGCGATGCTAAGCCTAAGTTGCACTGTTAGTGCCATTTTAATACCACATAAGTTTGGATTAGATATCCTTTAAAACGAAACTAAGAACTAAAATAAAAATATGTTTTACTTCCACTTTTTTGTACTTAAAATGTGTACTACGTCACGTTCGTCACGAGGGAAATGCCCATATCTTTTTTTGTTTATGTTTTTTAATTTTGCTTTTCTTCTCCAAAAGCAAGGCATCTTTCAAAAAAAGGGCATAAAAATGCTTAGGATCGTCCAAAGTTTAAGTGTAAATTTTTCGGATTTTTCTGAGACATTTTATAATTTTTCGGAAATTGGTAAAAAAAAAAACAAAATTACAACTGTTCCAAAAATTTTGAAAAAATTCGCACGTATTCTTTGGATGATTCTAGCATTTTTTTTTCCTTAGACACTTCTCCGGTAGAAGGATAGCTTTTGATTATAAAATCGTTTTTCCGACCACATAATTGAAAAACGTAAAAAAATCGTATGTTAAGATTTTTAATATACATTCAGTATCCTGAATTGACTGGTGATTTTATATTCAATCATATGGCGATTTGTAAAAATATTCATAGCCAAACTAACTTGAATAAATCGCAATCTAAAAGACTTAATCAATTTTATGGAAATAATACTTCATATCTGATCACTGGATAAGGAAGAAACTAATGAAATGCATTTTAGATCTATCAAAGAAAAAAATTATATTGTTTATACAATTTTTGCTACTTAATAAATTAAAAAAAACATTTTCAACATCACAACATCAAAGATTACACTTTGCAGCAGCAAAAACTGGAAAAATCTTACAAAGCGTTCATCAAAGCATATCCTGCTTTGCAAAGGATAACATTAACTACTGTGTTATCATAGAATGTTTTTTTGTTTTGTTGTTCTTGACTTTATGCAGCTTTTAGAACTTTTTCTCTTGCCGCCACACTCTTCGTGTATTTTCTAGAATTTTTTTTTTATTTTTCTTTGTCACAACATCACAACCATCACAGAATATTAATCATCGCTCTTGCCAAGTTAATTGTTAAGCACGCTGCTACTGCTGCTGCAATTAAAAAAATTTAAAAGTGGAATTTACTTGCTTTTTTTTTGCTGGGAAATAGTTTTATATCCTTTTTTTCCGCTTTTTCCTAAATGCTTTTATAGCAGCGAGCGAGTGAGCTCTATTGTCAGCTATGAACAATTTTTGCAAGGATTTTTTTTTTTTCAACTTTTGCGCTTTGGTCTTTATAGCCAAGCTGCCAGTTAATTAAAAAGTTGAGCGTTGATTTTTTGTCTTTATCTTTGTCTCTTTTTTTCTGGTCTTACTCGCTCACACTCTCATTTAAGCTAACCTACTACCTGTTTCGTTTAGCTTGATTATTATACATCAGAGCTGAGCAACAAGTTAATTATGAAACAAAATGGACTTAACTGACTTTTGTTGGAGATTAACAACCAGTAGCATATTAAAATTAGCTCTATGTAATTGTTTTTTTCTATTATTTCTTTTGTTGTAATTGCAGAGGGGGAGAGGGCGGAGGAACTTATACTGCCGCAGGGAAGTTAATAACTTGGTTGAAAGCGTTGCTTTTTTTTCATCATTCTATTGCAATTATTTTTATTATAATAGATGAAAAAGAATTGACATTGTAATGAAGTGTTGATGAAAAAATTATTTTTAAAATAAAATTTTGATCGAAATTTTAGGAGTCATTTTCATAAGAATTTTCCGCTATACATTTTTTGAATTTTATCTAAGTTGGAAACGTTTAATTTGATAAATATGAGCTTGTTAGTGCTATATTTGTATATAAATGTCATTACATACATTTTTATTTATGTCATCAATCCAATAGAAAATTTAATAACTATCAACAAGTGAATATTTGACACAAAAAAATATCTATTTTATTCAAAATATAATTTAGTTGATAATATAGGTCTTAAATTTTTACAAAATTTTTCAATATTCTAGATATTTATTACCGATTTGTAACAAAAGATTATATTTTTTTTCCAAAAAATAATTTTCCAAATACAGAAGCTTGGAAGTTCATAGAATTTTCTTTTCTTCTCGATTTTTATCGACGATTATGGAGGCTTGAGACTTTTTAGTTATAAATCTGAAGTCTTTTTTTTTCATCATATCATGTCTCTGAGTTATACTTCAAAATGCAGAGAACTCTGTTTTGAGTCATATGGCAAAATTCCAAGAAAAATGATATTTATTTTTGCGACTGAAAAGCTAAAAAGAAATTGCTTGAAATGGTTGATAAAATGAAGTAAACTATTTTCTAAAAGTACGTCATATACCTCAATGCAGCATTTTTCTCAGTTTGAAGCAAAGATATCTCGAAAACAAGACGTGTTATAGCAATTCTGACAATGGATCTGGACAAAATGGGTATAAAAACTCTTGTTATTATATTTAAATCAGTGTTGTCTATAGCTCCCGGAAATAACGCCAGAAAAATCTCCATGCAAAATTCTGGCGCTATTTTCATTTTGTTTTGAAGTTAAGTCAAAAACTTTTCTGGCGTTATTTCCAAAAATTTTGTAGCTTACAAAAAGGAAATAACGCCAGAATAACACTAGTCTACAGCCAAAATTCCGAGTGAATGCCACTATCCATTTTATATGTAAAATGGGCTGCTGATTCCGAAAATCGCATTACCCCATGTGGGTCATTTTGACCTAAATGTGGGGGGGTCAAAATGACCCACTTGTAAGGGTCTTAGAGGGTTAAAATTTTCAACAAAAATATTCCTCGTAATATCCTGCATAAGTTTACTGAACACATAATACACCTCAAATGTAAGGATCATATAGTTAAATTCATCGATTTAACACAAGAATGCGCTATTTTTGTATTTTTCATGTACAGTGGATTAAAAAACTTCAAAAATCGATTAAAAAAAATCTGACGTGCTGGAGAAAAACGACGAGACACGGGTATTCTTTTTTAACGCCTACATACTTAAAGAATTTTTTGGATTTTCTCATGTGTTTTACAAAAAGTTTTGATTACACAGTGCGAAAAAATGGAAAAAAATGTTTGCCCCTGGGTCTCATAAAGTTTTTCTGATAAGTTATAAAAAATAAAAATACACGTGTTTCACCGAATATGTGTATCAGTGATTTTTTCCATTTTATGGCTCCTCAAAGCTTAAAATTCGCGTTTTATATGAAATTTTGAGATTTTATGAAAAAACCATCTTATTATGAAATGGTGCTCATGTCCTTACCTTTAATTTAAGATATAGCACTTGAGAATCCGCGTGGTAGTTTTTGTTTTATAAGCAAAACCATTTTCGATGTATTTTTTTTTTTTCATATATTTCGGAAAATAAAAAAAATAAAAGTCTTCTAATATTGAAATAGCAAAATTTTCACAGTTTTGCTTATAAAACAAAAACTACCATGCGGAATCTCAAGTGCTATATCTTTAATTAAAGGTAAGGACACGAGCAATAAATAAGATGGTTTTTTTTCATAAAATCTCAAAATTTCATGTAAAACGCGAATTTTAAGCTTTGAGGAGCCATAAAATGGAAAAAATCACTGATACACATATTCGGTGAAACACGTGTATTTTTATTTTTTATAACTTATCAGAAAAACTTTGAGACCCCAGGGGCATTTTTTGTGTTGCACTGTGTTATCGAACAGTTCATTACAAAAAAACGAAAAAAAATAGAGAAAAATGCATTTTGGTAACTTTTCAATGAATTGTATACAACTTTTGCATTTTTCCATCGATTTTTTTAAGTGGTATTTTATTTTCTTCACAAATATATAGTCTATGATAAAAAAAAAATTATAAAAAAGTTATTTCTTCTTGTATAAATCTGCTGTTGATTTTGATTTTTTGTTAATTTTTTCCGAAAAAAAAAAAAAAAAATGTTTCTTTAGAAATCAATTTATTTCGCCGAAACTAACAAACAAACAAAAAGTGGAGTGAGTATTATTTGTAGGTAATTTAATTACCTTTAATATGACATATAAAACGTTTGAATACTAACATTAGTTCTTGAGATATTTGTATTTAAATGGAACTATCTTTTTTTTTTGGTCCGAAAACCGAAAATGACACGAAAAAAAAATAAAAACTAGTAAGGGTGTAAATTTTGGCCTGGCCAAAAAATAAATACCCTACACTGCAGTATTTTGAAAATTTTGCTTATATGGGAGGTGCCACTCCCTCTTGTCCGAGTACACCCAATTTTTGTTCAGAGCTTGCATTTATAGTTTTTAGTGTCAGAGTGAAATTTTGTTGGATTATCTCAAAAAACTCTTTCAGTATAGCATTTTGAATCTTTTGCTTATATGGGAGGTGCCACGCCCCCTTGTCTGATTTCACCCAATTTTTGCTGAGAGCTTTCATTTATAATTTTTAGTGTCTGAATCAAATTTGGTTCGAATATCTCAAAAAACGCTTTCAGTAAAGCGTTTTGAAGCTTTTGCTTATATGGGAGGTGCCACGCCCTCTTGTGCGAGTACACCCAGTTTTTTTTCAGAGCTTGCATTCATAGTTTTTAGTGTCAGAGTGAAATTTAGTTGGATTATCTCAAAAAACTTTTTCAGTATATCATTTTGAAATTTTTGCTTATATGGGAGGTGCCACGCCCCCTTGTACGATTTCAACCAATTTTTGCTGAGAGCTTTCATTTATGACTCTTAGTGTCTGAGTCAAAGTTGGTTCGAATATCTCAAAAAACGCTTTCAGTATAGCGTTTTGAAGCTTTTGCTTATATGGGAGGTGCCACGCCCTCTTGTCCGAATTCGCTCAGTTTTTTATCAGAGCTTGCGCTTACAATTCGTAGTACTTATATGTATTGTGGTTGCATTGTCGTGAAAAATACTTCTAAAATTGCATTTTGAATATAATTTTTGTATGGGCGGTAGGCGTGTCCGTTGACCGATTTTGCTCATTTTCAATCCCCCGAGCTAACTTTGACGACGGAGGCAGTGTACCAAATTTCATTGAATTATCTTGCTCAGTTTTCCCAAAAAGTGTATTTCAACACACAGCCAGCCAGCCAGCCAGCCAGCCAGCCAGCCACCCAGCCAGCCAGCCAGCCAGCCAGACAGACGGACATGGCTATATCGACTCAGGAGGTGGCGCTGATCAAGAATATATATACTTTTCTATACCTGCCACGCCTCCTTCTCTGCGTTACAAACGGAAGGACAAAGTGAATATACCCTGGGTGTAGGGTATAATAATGCGATTTTTGGAATCAGCAGCTCATTTTACATATAAAATGAATAATGGCATTCACTGGGGAAAAAATTTTTAATCATTTGTAGACTAGTGTAATCTACATAAATAGAAAATTCTGGCGTTATTTGCATTTTGTTTCGGAAATAACGTCAGAAAATTTTTTGATATGTTGAAAATTCCGAAAATATACTTAGAAAAAGTATGAATTTTGAAAGAAACGAAAACAATTGAACAATTGAATTTAAGAATTGTTGAAATGAAAATACTATTCAAAAAGTCGAAAAATGTCGAAAAATATTGAAAAATTAGTATAATGTAAAAATTGCTAAAATAGTTGAAAAAAGGCTCAATAAATAAAATACCGAATATATGGAAAAAAATATATGTATGTGGTTTGAAAACTTTTGGAAAAGTTGAAAAATATTGAGAAAGTCGAATACTTAATATCGCTAAATGTAAGAAGATTTAAACCTATACATTAATACGCAAGACAAAAATTTGTCCTACCTTTTTTACTATTTTAAAAATGGAGCACGACTTTGAATTATACACCGTTAGAAAGGTATTTGTGTGTAAATGTGCACAAAGCTAAAATTATTTTAATATATTGCCATTAAGCCATTTTAACAACTACAAAATACGCGGTGACACAGAGCTGAAAAGAGTATACATTTCACATTTGTCATTGTACCGTGGATGAAAAATTAGCTTTTCTATTTTGTACCAAATGAAAAAAAAAAAAGTACTAAAACTGTGCAAAAGGTATCAAAATTATTTAATGCATTTGTTGTAGTCAAAATTTTGAAAATTGGGCGATTTTAGTATTGATAAAATTTTTAAACATTATCGATGTTTTCACAAACGAAGAAGAATAAAAATATCAAACTATAACGAAAAATCTTGAGAGATACGAAAAACTTTTGTTTAATTTTCATTAAAGAACAACTTTAAAAACTGATTTTGCTTTAATAGGACGCTGGTTGATTTAATAGGATGAAGGTCAAATGAAACTAAGCCTAAGGAAATTTTGCGAATGGCCAAAAATATCATTATATTCATTAACAGGGCATTACAGGCTTAATCATCAACTAACAAAAAGAAAATACATTCCAATAAGTCTTGTAGATTTTGTCGTGGTAATTGGATTTGGATTTGTGCAAAATGCACTGATGAAAACATTGTATATGTAGGTGCTAGATAACACATTAAGCTCCATATGCATGGGACTAGAAATAAAGTTGCTCTCGGCGTTTGGACTTCTGGTAGAGCTAAAAGTTTATATATAAGCAAACAACTCATGATAGTGAATGAGAGTTATTTTCTGTATTATGACTTCATTTTCACACTATTATTTTTAGACAATATACGTATAATCGATATTTTTTGCCTACAATTACGATTTTGAAGACTTGTTGAATTTAGATAGAATTTAAGAATTTGTATCGATGTTACTTAACATACCATACTATTTGATATGTTCTTTTCAAAACAAGCTACTTTTGTCAACTAAAAAACTACTTTTATTTATTTGTCTGCACGCACATATGTCGATGTTTCTTTAAATATCTTTTTCTGAATATTTAGAATTTGGTTTTGTTTCTTTTGAATTTTTAATTTAAAGGAAAACCTCACCAACTTTCGTACAGGTAAATTAATTTTATTTTAAAACTTTTTAAAATTGGCCTTGTTTCATGCTGAAAATATTTTCATGTTGCTGTTGATGATGATGATGAAGAAGATGACGCCAGAAGTGAAATCGATTAAAAGTTCGTTCGTTTCAAGAAATGCGACGCTATAGAATGCAGCTGTCGCAAACTACAAAAATTTGTCTCGCTATTTCTTGAATCATTTTCAGCTTTTTTTCAGCTGTTGTTTGACGTCTTTAGTGAATCTTTTTTGTTGTTGTGCAGAATTTCAATTTAAGTTTCTTTTAATTAAATTGTATACCAATGTTTCATCGTCACATTATTAGTTATGTTATGTTACCCTTGATTTCTTTCCGAATTCGGACAAAAAATTTTACAAGTTTTAAGGGAATTGAAGAGGAGTTAAGATTTGTTCCAGCTTAATTTTTTACACATATACAATATAAATTATATATACAGCCAAAACTAACTCAAGGTCTGCATTATGTATATGAAAACAATGGAACTCAAGGTACTCACAAAATGTTTGAAAAAAAGCTGTTATTTTTATAACCTTTTCTCCCCCAAAAATTACGCAAAAATCCTTACAAACCACAAAAAGTCACGTTTCAAGTCTCAAGTCAACAACAACAATAACAAAAACAATACTTAAGTACCGCAGTAGTGTGAAGTACCCGTTCAACAAATGGTTATCACATGGTATTTCCTTGAAGTTACATTAATACATATAGTGGAATCCTTGTGCAAACCCTTATTTGAGTATGATGATATCGGCAAAGAAACAAAAATGAAAGAAAAAATCAATTCTTTTCCTTTTACAGGAGTATTTAGCAATTCCATACAAAATGCCCGAAAATTGTGTTTTACTCTTACTAAAGTAAATGAAAAAAAGGGGGTAAAATTTAACAGGAAAAATATATAAGATTGCTAGTACTGTCCCATATGCGTCGTATACAAGAAAGTCACCAATCACAAAACGTATACTTTGGGTAGGATGTTGCTTTAAAAACTAGTTTTCTTACGCTCAATTGATATTGTAAAGTAAATTTCGGTCTTTACGTACGGTCCTACTTTAAGACAGCGTTTGCTTCTGTCACGGAAGGGGTCGTTTTTTATGCCTTTAGTGATATGTTTGAGGTTTTAGGAATATTAGGTAAGTCTTAAAAATGGCGTTTATCAAGTAATTATTTAAGAGTTTCTGTTAGTGTCAAATCAAACAAAAGAAAGAAAGAAAGAAAGAAAGAACGACATCATTTGATATCAAAGGTTAAGTAAAGGCATAGTTTTTGATATTTATTCTTAGTTGGCTACAAAACTTAATGCATCATGGCGTTTTGACCAGACTATGTGTTTCCTAGGGACTTTGACGTCCTGAATCCGAATCCGGGTTCCATTTTTTTTCCAGAACTTCTGAGAAAAAAGATTTCAAGGTCATATTGAGGTCAAAATGGGGCTTATGTGTTGTTTAGTGATAAATTCGCTAAAATTCTGAAACAAATTTTTTATCATCGAGTTCTTAGTACTTAAAAAGAATACGTGATCAAAAAGGGTAACTCGGACCTAGTTTCAGAGATGTAGCCATCGGAAGATCCGGATATATTTTCTATGAAAACCGCTATAAGTTGGGAACCCCTGGATGGATTTCAAAAATATTGATGTCATATTAAAGGTAATCTAACAGCCTATAAAAATATTTTCAATTGGATTCATAGTTTTGAAGATATGACCATTTTGAGAAATTTTGCAATTACAACAACAAATATATCAACAACACCAACAACACCAACAACAACAACAACAAAATACCTTTTATATGACACCAATATTTTTTAAATCCATCCAGTGGTTCCCAACTTATAGCGGTTTTCATAGAAGATATATCCGGATCTTCCGATGGCTATATCTCCGAAACTAGGTCCGAGATACCCTTTTGATCACATATTCTTTTTAAGGACTAAGAATGCAATGATATAAAATTAGCTTCAGAATTTTAGCGAATTTATCACTAAACGACACATGACCATTGTGACCTCCATTTGACCTTGAAATCTTTTTTGAGCCTTATTTCGTTTTTTTTTTGGGCGTTACTTCGTTTAAAATAAAAAAACGAAATAACGCCCAAAAATAAAAAATAATTTTCATATAAATAAATTTTGGGCATTATTTCCAAAATGATTATGGCCCAAATTTATATGAAAATAGTTCGGAAGAAAATTTAAATTTTATATTGGGGGGGAGCAGTGCATAGAATTATCTCTTTTTTTTAAGTGGGCGGAGCCACCCCCCCAAATGAAGAAAATGCTCTCACGTCTAAGACATTGCATCGATTTTTATGAAAATTTGTATGGATATATGGTTAGCACAAACGACATTATATTTTGTGTTTTAAAGTGGGCGGTGACACGCCCCTAAATGGAAAAAACGATCTTACGGCTAAACTGTTGCATCGATTTCTATGAAATTTGGTGTAGAGTTAAGGTTTACACTGAGGAACGATTGTATAATTATTATGTTTTTAAGTCGGTTTTGCCACGCCCCTAAAGAGAAAATGCACCGACATGGTAAATAATGAGAATTTGTTTGCTTTAGTTAATAATTAGGTGGCCTTTTTAAAGTCAAATAAAAATGGTCGAATTTCGGCTACAAGGCAAACTGTAGTATGTATATTGATTAAGTCGGCAAAAGTACGAAATACTTATATCGTTACATCCAAAATATGAGTTGGTAACTTAAGTTACAACTTTCTTACGGGACAGTGTTTCTCACTTTAATTTACATACTTTGATTTTAACTTCAAAAAAAGTCCTTAAAAATTGCAAACTAGAGGTACCACAATTAGACATAAGATGGAGTCTAATACGCAGACTTCAAAAAACGCTGTCCCATATAAAAGTTGTAACTTGAGTTACCAACTTATGCATTGGATGTATCGATATTGAGAATTCGAAAAATTTTTAATATGTTGGAAAATTTTGAAAAAATCCGGAAAACCCGAAAAATTTGATAAATTTTAAAAATTTTTAAATTTTTGGAAAATGGCGAAAAATATTTAATAATAAATTTTGAACAAAATGGAAACAAAAAGTACAGACGAAATATGATAAGAACACCAAATAAAAATACTATCGCTGAAGGTCCGTAAAAGTTTACCATGTAACAGTGATATAAGCATCGCTGTTGACACTATTTTCGGCCAGTGTACTCTAGTATATTCTAAATTGCATAACCATTAGCAAAAGATATTCATGTGTTGACAACATAAATATTATTTTATGCGTATAATGACTATTTCTGCTTAACAAATCGTTATATAGCAAAATACAGAAATTCAACAAATGCAACCATTTTCATTTCATAATCAATAATAATAATAAATATGACATTTTTCTAAATGTCAAATGCCTGCTGCTGCATACCCATGACAAATGAAAAATTTGCATTATTTTTATGAAAACTGCACAAAAATTGAGTGCATCTAGAAATAGCATACAAAAATAATAAATCATAAGAAAACCAAACTAAAATGAAAATATTTGACGACAAAATAATTGCACTAATGGCGACCTCATTAAATCATATTTCGCGGTAAAATTGTAAATTAAAAAAACAAAAAAAAAATGTGCAGATCTAGATCACAAATATTGCTGCAAGTACTTAGAATTAAAAGAAAATTAAAAAAAAAAAAAAAAACCTAAGAACTTTGACGACATGTTGTGTAAAAATTGGCACTCAAAGTGCCGAAAAACTAAATTTACCGCGAGCATTAAAGAAATTTCGCAAAAACAAAAATATGATTTTTTATAAAATTATGAGCAATTTAAAACGAAAATATGAAATTTATGAAAATCTAAAATAAATAAATTACAAACGAAACTGTAGCAACATTTTTGTGTGTTGTGCATCATGTTATTTTTAGCAACTGGCAACATTTTTTTTAATTTGCGCAACACAAGAAAAAACGTCACTCATTGATTTGTCTGCAGCAACGAAAAGTCACACGTTTATATGTCTGTATGTAAATGGCATATGTCGTCTTTTGTTATAAATAAAAAACCAACAACAACAATTTTCACAAAAACCGAGCACGACGGACGTTTTACGTTGAAAACATGACATCGATGAATGTGAAAAATTTGTATGCGCCGCGTGCGATATTCGACAGTGTTGTAAAGTGCGCCAAAGTATGCGAAGGCAACAGCAAAGTGCAAGTAGTTGCATGTTGCAAGCAGAAAGAGTGCAAATGTCAAATACTTTGCGTGCTTTTTCCGTTTGACAGTAAAAAACTAAAGTTAAAGCATAAAAAGTAAAGCGAAAATAAGAAGGGAAACAGGAATTTCCAAGTATTTAGTTTTATTCTAAAGAAAATTGGCCACAGTAGAAAAGAAATGGTCTTACTACACAGTAAAAATTTTAGTTTAATTTTAAAACCAACAAGTATTTATATAGAACAATGCCAAAAAAAGTGTTAATTTTAAACTATTTTGGAATAAATTTCATACTTTTTTTGAATAAATTTCAAACTTTTTTGGAAAAAGATTGGAATTTAAAACCAAAACATTTTAAAATTAATACTAAAGGGAATCAAAAGTGAGAAAAGTAAACTATCATTTTTTAGTGTGTATAATGAAACTCAAAATATTATCATTACATTCCACTCAAAATGATTTGAATAGGCTAGAAATAAAGAAATGAGTCGATAAACAATTCATATAAATAAAATGAGTTTGGTACAAGGTGATGCAAAAGTAACGTCATATTGAGAATTTTGTTACTAATGAAAAAAATTTAGCTCTGTTTGCATGGAAAGTTTATATGAAGTAGTGAAATTGATAGCATGAAGCTAAAATGAAAATAGCTGTCAAATGACCACCTACTGAATTGAGTAACATTTGAAAACATTTTACGGCATTTAGGTGTACAAATATGAAACCTGTAATTTTTATTTAAAAAAAACACGTTTATTTTGCGAAAATGGTTCCAAATTTAATCTTCAAAGTACTTCCCCTCGCTAACTACATATCTTTCCCATCTTTCAGGCAATTTATGGATTCCTCGGCAAAAAAATTTTTCGTTTTTTGAGGCTATCCATTCATCGAGCCATTTTTGCACTTCCTCGTAAGAATTGAAGTACGAATCGTTGAGTGCGTGTCCCATCGATGAAAACAAATAGTAATCGGACGGCGCCAGGTCCAGTGAGTACGGCGGGTGGAGCAGGGGCTCCCAGTTATACGATTCTACCAAGTTTTTATTGACCGCTGCTCGATGTGGCGATGCGTTGTCATCTTGGAATACAATTTTGTCATGGCAAAGTTGAAATTCGGGCCTCTTCTGATGTATAGCACGGTTCAAAGCGATCAATTGTTGATGGTAGCGTGCACCAGTAACTGTTTCATCTGGTTTTAGTAGCTCATACCAAATAACACCACGCTGATCCCAGAAAATACACAGCATTGTCTTTCGGCCGAAGCGATTTGGTCTTGGCGTTGATTTGGGTCGTTGGCCGGGGCTCAAATATGATTTTTTTCGTTTGGGATTGTTGAAATAAATCCACTTTTCATCGCCAGTGATGATTCGATGGAGAAAACCTTTTCTGTTTTGCCTGGCGAGCCTGGCTTCCCGCAAATGAGAGTTTTCAGGCACAAAATTCGACATCTTTACGAGCGGAAAAAATGAGTTGTTGTATGAAACTTGACAAATTGTGAACTGAATATTGTTGACAGATGACAGAATGAACAATTAAGACATTTGGTACGGTTCGGAAGCTCATACATATACGGCTATCGACCGCTAAATGTCATTACCGGTTTCATATTTGTACACCTAGTATTGCTGCTCGCAAAACATCGAACACCAAATAAGTTAGCATTTTATAACTAATACATCAGTTTATAGTATAAATCATAAAGCACAATGACATTTGATACTCTCCTTTAGGTTGCGATCAGAGTGCGCATTTTGAGCAAAGTTGCGCTCATAGCAAAGCTTTAATATTTAGACAATGAATAACGATTTGTATGAAAATAGCGCAAAGCGATCATACTGAAAGCGTTGCGATGCTTGAACTGTAGCGTTATGGATATTTGGAAGTGTTTTGCAGCACCACAAATCAAAAGATAAAATACAGCTTAATAAGAGAAAATACACATAAAAATGCAAAACAAATCGTGCTTGGCGCTTTGAGCATAGAGTTGCGGCGCTTTCAGCAACGCGTAGCAACATGTATTTTGTTTTGTTTTCATTTTATTTTTCACTGCAAAACAAAATTGAATAAATGAATAAAGCTTGCGATGAATTTTGCGTTGTAAAGATCTAAGACGCGGAAGCAAATCTGATCAGAGAGCCTCCACGCTTTGCTCGACGCGCCGCACACATTTTGTTTTGCATTTTTATGAGCGTTTTCCGTCGAATTAGAACAAGAAAATGAAAGAAAAGTTGAAATAGCGATCATCAGCTATTTTGGCATCATTTTATGTATGTGTTAAATTTTGTTTTTATTTCGCTTTCTTTTCTCGAAGCGCCCACTGTGATTGCTATATGAAGCTTAATCTTTGCCATGCTCTGCTTTGAGCGCTCACTCTGAAAAGCACTAAATCAATTTTTTCTATATAGTTTAGAGTTGTTTGGTATTTCAAATCCAAAATATTATAGTCTGTAGTTTGATGAGTCCCATTTAGGCATATCTGTGTTGAAAAGTGATTATTTTCATTATAAATGTAAAAGCAAAAGAACGATTTCTATACAAAAAAACAAATTTAAATTTTTTAAACTTCAAATATCTCAAAACTTGAAAAACTGACTTAGCGCTTTTCACTTGTATAGAGGCAATGTATTATAATTGTACGGAATTGTGATATCTGTACTTCAATGGATGGTATCTCGAAAAGTAAGGATCCAATTGAAAAAATTAAAACGAAAGTTTTAGAGGAAGTTCATGGGAAAAAAAGTTTTAAATTTGCATTCCTGTGCTATTACTGGCTCCTTCGGCTTTTTAAACTTTTCCGTACATTTTCGCTTTTTTGACTCCATCATTATTTTTCGATATTACTTACTTTTTTGACTTTTTCTAATTCTCCGAAGTATGCCACGCTTATTTTATAAAAAAAAACTACAAGACTAGAAATTACAATGTAGCTACAATGTTCCTATAACCTTTCTCTAAAACAAAAATCAATGACACACTTAAATTTCAGACTTTTCAAACTATCGATTAAATTCAATTTTACTTTAACCCCTTACAGTTTCAGTTAAAGTAATTAATGACGAAATAATTACCAATATTACTGGCGCCAACTATTACTGACTGACGTATGTCTCATACTGCAAGTATTTCCTCGTTATTTTTCTTTTTTACAAGAATTTTAGTTATGCATGTAGTTTTTTGGTATACATTTTAAATAAATAAGCAAATAATTGCCATGTTTGGTTGAATGCAATAAAAAATTACAGCAACAATTATAAAAAACTACAACAACACTAATGCATTTAAGAATTTATAGCAGCAGCAGTTCAACAATCAACAACAATTGAAAGCAAAACAGAAACAACACAAAAGTCAACAACAGCAAACAGTTCCTTCCGTAACACCCCGACAAAACCATCACTAGCACAATAACTTTTCCACCCCCCTCCTACCCCGGTTTATTAGTAAAACAATAACAACAACGCAACCAGCAACATTTTCAAGTTGCCATGGCTAACAAAATTGCGGCCAAAACAAAACACAAAATGCGAACAACAGGCGGCAGAAACAAACGGACAACAAACGAAATTGCCTGCCTTAAAAACGCAAACGTACACTTGCATAATTTACAACAACAGCAACAACAAAAGAAATATTTTCACATGTTTGTGTTTATTGAGTGCACAATAACAACAACAACAATAGTAACAACAACATGAGCAAAAACAATATGTTGTTATATGTACGAAAATAAGGGTTGTCGCCGCCACCACCGCCGCCGCCGTTGTCGTGTTTGCCACAAAAGAAAGCAGTTTTAGATTTTTATCCTTAGATATCCTTTTTTTTTTTTTTTGTTTTTTTACTTTATGTTGCCACAACAAAGCAATTTGCTTGAGTTGTTGCTTTTTTAAAATTTTTTTTAAATTAGTCATCGGAAAATTTTAAGCAGTAAGAGGTAATATATTTCAGAGATTCGAGAGCTAGTGCTTTTACTTTGTGAAGAATTCTCAAGCTGGCGTAAGTAGAATTTTTATTTTCTAGAATTCACGCTAGAGAGAACATAAAATGCGAACTTTAAGGCCTCTTCATAGAATATCTATGAGAGATTCTTTCGTGTATGGTGTCTTCAAATCTCTCAAACAATACTCCAAGTCAAGTAACTCTCATTCCAGTGACCGTCTCCATGGTGTTTTCGGAACGTCGGAAGGTCAGACTCTCCAAAAAATGTTTTCTTTTATTCACGTTGCTTTCAAAGGTCCAGCGGTACACACTAAAAAATTATGGCTTACTTTTCTCACATTTGACCCCCTTTAGTATTGATTTAAAGCTTTTTTGGTATTAAATTCCTAATTTTTTCCGAAAAAGTTTGAAATTTATTTCAAAAAAGTATGAAATTTATTCCAAAATAGTCTAAAATTAATACTTTTTTGGCATTGTTCTATATAAATACTTTTTGGTTTTAAAATTAAGCCAAAATATTTACTGTGTAGTCATTTGAATTTCTGAAGATTTAAAGTAAAGATAACTTCCAAAGAAGGTATTTTTCGATGCCTTGAATTTCCTATATTCAGACATTTCTTGTTTCAGCGACTATTTCCAAGATGATATTTTAAGTTTTGCCATTTTTCTTCGATTGCCTCTGATATTTAAGATGAGATCTATTCTGAGCCAAAGAGATGCTGCAAAGAGGTGTTAGTCGAAGCCAATATTTAGCTAATACATGCCTCCGATTTCGCTGTTTATGTTCACAGCATTTTTGGAATGGTATTGAATTAGGCTACGTATACAAGGTAAATTTTTCGTATTATAATAAGTTTAGTATTATTTTAATACGAAAAAAAACCAAAAAATACTAGTTTCACTACATTTTTAAAACTTAGATTAATAAAAACGCTACCTGAATTACTTTTTATTACTTCTTGGGATACGCTCATCAAGTGAAAAATTTTTCCAAGGTCTTTTGACGCAAAAATGATCAATCAAGATTTCAGTCTTCTTTGGGGAAGCTTTGGGGTAAAGAGAGACGCTTTCGACCTTTTTGCATACAACTTTATAGGTTCTATTGCGGAATTCACAAGTTAACCTTTGATGTATTTGATAAATTTGTTTCCAGTTCCGTTTCTAGGTATTAATTTTTTTTTGTAGGTTTTAATGTAGAGATGAATCGGAAACATATAGTAGTAGCTACGCAGTATCTTGACTATTCTTCTGAGAGATTTTTTCTTGTAACAGCTGAAAAACTTTAAAAAAAAATGTTCACAAAAATAACTCCAACTTTTCCTTAGCCGTTACTAACTGCAGAAGGAGATTGGATTATAGTACGATATACTGTAAGGATCTTTCAAAACTTTTATCTTAATGTTCTACTTAACATTTTATTTATTGGAATCTTTCCATTTACTATTTGCTATGTTTTTACGATAACATAGATATCATATCGTATCGTTGATGTTGTTCTAAGTACTATGTACTGCTACTTCTACTACTAGGTACTCGTACTAAATATTAAGTTGATTTCCATTGGGAAATTTATTGCATGTTGAGCCAACACTTAAATAATAAAAAAAACTACACACTACAAGTACAAGTACAGCGAAAAAAAAACCATAGTACATGTTGTTGGAATAAAATCGGTGGCAACAGCAGCAGTTGTTGCTCAATTATTTATAAATATTTAAAGAAACGTAAGACATAAAATGGAATATACTAAAAGAACTAAAAAAATGGGTAAGAAATTATAGGAAAAACATAAAATATCAGAAAAAATAGCAAGCAACTTTTATTTGCCTTTCGTGTTATTTGGCCATATACTTGCATTATTATTGAATATTGATTGGTAAAGAAACAGCGGAAAATATACATGTGGCAGCACTTAAATGAAATGAGTGCCATAGATAAAGAAAGGGAAATTTCGTAAAAAAGAAATGGGAAATTCTTACTACTTTCAATTTTAATGATTAGAAATTTTAACATTTCAATCAACTAGTTTTAATATAAGAATTTAGATGCAAAATGCTTAGAAAAAATATTGAAAAAGTACGCGAAGGTTTTTAAACACTACAAATGTTATTTGGAAACTTTTTTTGTTATCTTTGCCTTAATTTGATTTCAAATACAGAATTTAATATCGAATATCTGAAAACTGAGAACTTATCAAAAATTCGCCAAATGTTTAAGGATGAAAAAAAAAAATACTTAACGTTTGGCTAAATACTCGAATATCAAATGACTGAGAACTTATCATAAACTCCACAAAAACAAACGCTCGGCTACATGCTCGAATATCGTAAAAATAAGAATTTATCATAAGATTTACAAATGTTTTAGCAAAAAAAAGTTCTAAACGCTTGGTTGAAAACTCGAATATCATAAAACTAAGAAATTATCATAAACTCCACAAATGTATAAGCAAAAAAAAAAAAAAAAAAATGTATGTAAAACTGAGAACATAGTTAAAACTCTACAAATGTTTAAGCAAAAAAAAGTGATAAGTAGATTTTAAAATGGATTAATTACATTGCAACTGCTTAACAACAAAACGCAATAAATATCTTTTCGTAAGAGTAACTAAAAATGCCACAAGTTCTTTATCAAAAGTGCTAAGTGATCCTAATTGCACTTCTTATTGAAACCAAAGGATCCTCTTAAGAAAATCTGGAAATGCTCTGAATTAAACGAAATTAGCGAAAGACTTATCAAAAACCCTACAAATGTTTGAGCGAAAATTTCAAAGCCAACCGCATCATTATCTACCATATTTAAATTAGAATCATAATTTTGCACATAGAAGGTGACATTTTGAGTAGCAAATTTATTGATACAAAATGCATTGAAGTTCATAAAAAACTAACTAAAAACATTTGGCGTATCATTTTTTTTTTTTTCAAAAAAAGCTTTTCAAAATAAAAACAAAAAATTTTAAACTTTACAGAAAAATTATTTCAGAAGCTTTAATAGGGATGTTAATTCCAAAATATATTTTTTTTCTTTGCTGGAATACTAAGCATATTATACTAAGGCTCAAATTTTAAAAACTTATCAAAACACTACAAAAATTTTAGCAAAATTTATTTTCAAACTGAAATTTTCAGACTCAAAATTTGTATTTAAAGCATTAAAGAATACTGATCATAATAAGAAACTTAGCATAAACCTTATAAAAGTTTTAGCAAAAATAATATTAAAATGTACTTTTTAGATTCAAGAGTTGTATTTGGCAATTTCGAAGACACCGAGCATAATCCAAAAGAATAAGAAGTTATAGATTACCAAAATCAAATGAGAAACTTATCAAAAACCTTACAAATGTTTTATCAAAAATAATTTTCAAATTGTACTTTTCAATTTCGCGAGTTGTATTTATTACTTTGACAGACAATGCGCATAGTTTAGAAGAATAAATAGGCAAAACATATCACAAATTATAGTCAAATAAGAAAATTATTAAAAACCTTACAAATGTTTTAGCAAAAATAATTTACAAACTGTGCTTCTCAGATTCAAAAGTTGTTATTAGATCTTTGAAAAACACTGAATATAATTTAGAAGGATAACTAGGCCAAATGTATCACAAGCAAAAGACTACAAACCATTATATAAGAAACTTATCAAAAATTTTACAAATGTTTTAGCCCAAAACTTTTCAAACTTAACTTTTCAGATTCAAGAGTTGTACTTAAAACCTTAAAAAATACTAAGCATAATTGTGCAGAATAACTATGCTAAATTTATCACAATTGAATGAGGAAACTTAACAAATGTTTCAGTGAAAAGTAAAACTAATTATCAAACTCCAAATCTGTAAATTATCCTAAAAGCCTTGAAGCTTCTTGGAGCTTGACGTAAATTTTGAGGGATAAGAAAGTTGAAATTTAGCAAATGCTCAAACTATTCAAATCGATAACTTTGAGTAAAACTTATCAAATACGCAGAAAATATTCCATTAAAAACTTATATTACTCATACGGTGGGTTCCATTACTATCGTACTTTGTAAGAGAGATAATATTATTAAATTTCCAGCAAATCTGATAAAAATTTTGAAGCTTGCAGTATGAGTGAAATCAGAAAAAATGATTAAAATAATTTTGTAGTAACTATTAACCCTTTATAAGCAATTAAAATAGCAATGACTCAATCAATTACATTTAAATGAAAACATAAATTTAATTTCCCTTTCTACATATCTCTACAAATCCAACAAACTCCTTAGCAAAAACGCGCCGCCATACTAAAAAGTTTGCATGATTTTCAATTTAATTACAGTGAATGCAACCAAAACTTTGGGGGAGAAAAAAAAAATAAGAAACGACGGCGGCAAAAAACATAAAGGATGGACAGCAAAACTTTTTCACTACACATAACACATTTTTCCCCATTAACTACTTTTCAACGCCGCGAAAGTTGCCGACTTTTTTTTTCGCTCTCTTTTCATTTTCCGCCAAAAGTGGGCAATTTTATGGCCCAACATTAAAGTAAGTTGGGCAGTTACACTGTGTTTTTTTTGCACAAGTTGTAGTTGTATTTCAATTATAGGCAAACACGCAATCTCACACCATTATAAATGCACGCGCACACACAAACATGTGCAAAAATATTTTGCCGCATAAATAAAATTAACTCTAAATAAAAGGGGCAAAAAAAAAAAAAAAACATCTAGAAATTTGTTGTTTTTTTTTGCCCCCTGCAGTTAGCGAAAGTTTTATGATTTTTATTTTTTTGCAGACATTTTATTTATTGATTTTTTTTTTATTTTTTCATTTTCTTAACATGAATGCTTTTAGTCATTTTAGTGTTGTTGTTGTTTGTGTTTGTGTTGTTATTTAATGGCTTTTACAGTTTAACCCTTAAAAGGTCGTCTTTCAAGTTGCCATAGCATGAAGTAGGAAAAAATTCCCTATTTTCCCCATTTAAGTGTTGCTTTTCTGCCTCTTTTTTTTTTTTTGATATTTCTACGCGCGCATTTTACGCTGATTTTTTATTTTTCTTCTTTTCTCCATTTGCTGCTGACTACTCTTTTCTCTTGGCTAATTTAATTTGGCTAATTGAAAATCGTCATAATCCCTGCGGCTTTTTTTTTGTGAAATGGACGTTTGCTCATGTGTATGCATGCGTTTATATGTAGGAGTAGGTGTGTGCCGAATGTGTGTGAGCGTGCTTGTATTGTTGGCGCTCGTGTGTGTTAGCTGTATGTAATTTTGGCTAATGTAGGTAATCGTTGTAATTGGAATTGTAGTTACTGTTGTTGTGTTTTTTTTTTGAAAATGCATTTAAAGTTGAATTACGTTGCTAGTTTTAGTTTAACGTGCTTAAAAAAAATCAAATTTTCCAATTTTTCTCTTTTGAAAAAAAAATTTTTGGGGGAAATTTTTTAGTTTTTCATGCATGAGTTTTGTGTATACTCCAAGGTCAAAATTTCGCTGTAAGGCTTTGCAGCAAAATATTTTTTTATACCAGGAATTCTTTGTATGTATTTCCCCTCCATTTGAGTATTTTTCTGTGGAGAAATTTCGCAAAGCTTTAGTTTTAAACTTTTTTGTTATGTTTTCATAAGTTTTTCTTTAAAAAAATTATATTTAGAGATGTTAGCAAAATTTTCCATAAGAGAAATTTCACATATGATTAAAATAATTCTTCGAAAATCATGTATACTCTTGTTATTTTACCTAGAAAGTCATATTTATGTCGAGGATGTCTTATTGCATATAAAATATCTTTAAAATCCAAAAACCTACACAGGAGTTCTTTGTATTAGACCTTTCCTCTCCATTTGGTTATTTTCGCATGGGGAAATTTCGCGAAGCTTTAGTTTTCTATGTTATTGTTATATTTAAGTAGTTTTTCTTAAAAAAAATTTATGTTTTCGAGATATCAGAAAAATTTCTCATTAGAGAAATTTATTGAGCATGAAAAAAGTTAACAAAATTATTAAAAATCCACAATAATATTTTCTTTTTAAAAAGCTTTGAGAGGGATATCTTATAATATACAAAATAATGTTTTGTAAGTGAAATATATTAAGCACACTCAGGCTCAAATTTCAAATCTTATCAAAAGCACTACAAATGTTTAAGTAAAATCATTTTCAAACTGTACTATTTAAATATGTGTAGCATCTTAAAATACAATGAGCATTATTGATGAGGCTACAAAGCCAAAATTTATCAAAAGCAAAAAAAGCGTTCAATGAGAAACTTATCAAAAACCTTAAAAATGCTTAGCAAAAATAACCTGCAAGCTGACTCAATATTCACGAGTTGTATTTAGAGCTTCGAAAGACACTGAGCTATATTACAAGAATAACTAAAAAAAATTTATCATAAGCAAAACTCTACAAAGCGTTAATTGAGAAACTTATCAAAAACCTTTCAAATGTTTTAGCAAAAATAATTTTCAAACTGTACTTTTCAAATTCAAGAGTTGAATTTAAAACTTTAAACAACACTAGCATAACTTTGAAGAATAAAAAGTTAAAACTTATTAAAAGCAATACTTTACATAGCGTTTAGTGAGAAACTTATCAAAAACATTACAAATGTTTTAGCAAAAATAATTTTCAAGCTGATTCAATATTCACGAGTTGTATTTAGAGCTTTGAAAGACACTGAGCTATGTTACAAGAATAACTAGGCAGAATTTATCATAAGCAAAACTCTACAAAGCGTTAATTGAGAAACTTATCAAAAACTTTACAAGTGTTTTAGCATAAATAATTTTCAAACTGTACTTTTCAGATTCAAGAATTGTATTTAAAACTTTTATCGACACTGAGCATAACTTTGAATAATAAAAAGTTAAAATTTATTAAAAGCAATACTTTACATAGCGTTTAATAAGAAACTTATCAAAAACCTCACAAATGTTTTAGCAAAAATAATTTTCAAACTGATTCAATATTCACGAGTTGTATTTAGAGCTTTGAAAGACACTAAGAATATCACAAGCAAAGCTCTATGAAGCGTTAATTGAGAAACTTATCAAAAACCTTACAAATGTTTTAGCATAAATAATTTTTAAACTGTACTTTTCAAATTCAAGAGTTGTATTTAAACGACACTGAGCATAACTGTGAAGTATAAAAAGCTTTTCTTTAAAAAGTTATATTTTTGAGGTGTTTAAAATATTTCTCATTAGGTAAATTTCGTAACTGGTTTATATCATGCTTCTAAAGCCTTGCTTCTTAAATCATGCACTTGTAATTTTTCTTCGAAAGTCATTTTAAAGCTTTAGTTTACAAAAAAATATGGTTAACGCTTTCAAAACGGACTTTTTTTTTTAAAGATTCATATTATTTTTTGATGTGAATTATTTGATTATGGCCGAAATAATGAATCATAGGGTGGGTTAAGGAAAAGGAACACTAAGACAGATAAATGTCCTGGGACACGGATATCGCATAAGTAAAGCTTGTTTATACACGAGTTCAATAAATTTTGAAACCAAAACATGTGTAAATTATCGCATTGAATGTTAAAACTGAAGCGATAAAAATATGTAGCAATAGATATGAATAACAGTGTAAGTTAAAGGAGAGCACTCAATGGGACACTTATGTCTCGTCAGTATTGAAAGGGTTAAAAGGGGGAAAAAAAAGAATAAATTCAATGATTTAACAATTGCATCGAACTTTTTTGCATTGGTGCGAAAAAAGTTGCATTTACACAATATCACAGTAACGCATGAATACCCTTAATAATGAGTCGGTCTATTTCAAGATCGTTTTCATTTCCATAAAGCAAAAATATTAAGTCAAATTTTTTTATCAACATAAACTGCAAATATTTAAAACTTCGAAATAATTTCCCTTGGGAAGAAAAAATTCCCATAAGGGAAATTTAAGAAAAATAACTTTTTGATATTAAAAATTATATAAATTCAAAAAAATATTATGTCAGCTATTTCAAAAAATTTCCCTTACTTAATCGCAGTGATTAATGGTTATCTATTTGTAATAAGCATAACATAATTTGCCATTTTATTGTCTATACGTTTGTAACATCCATTTGTACAAAGTGATGATTATCTAGCGTTAGTGCGACAAAAAGTAGAATTTTACAATATCACAAAAACGCATGAATGCCCTTAACAATGATTCTATTTAAAGAGCATTACTATTTTTACAAAGCTAATATAAGTTATTTACATTTTTTTATCATCATAAACTGCAAATATTTTAAGTTTCTAAAAAATTTCCCTCGAGAATTAAAATTTCCCATTAGGGAAATTTTTAAAAAATTATTTTTTTCATATTAAATGTCATATAAAGTCAAAGAAAAATTATGTTAGCTAAGTATAAGTTATATTTCAAAAAATTTGCCTTCCTTAATCACAGTGTTCCTTAATCACAGTGATTAATGGTTATCTATTTGTAATAAACATAACAAAATTTGCCATTTTTTTTTTTTTTTTGGTCTATAAGTTTGTAATACCCATACTTACAAAGTGATGTTTATCTCTTTTTTTCATAAGTATAATAGAAGCATAAAATTAATAAAGTAACTCTATTAACAAGTTAAAAAAGAACCCCAGAAAACAAACAAATTCAAGTGAAAAAAATAACATGCCTGAAAAAACGAAAAATAAAACTTTGCATGTTTGTCGTACATTACAGTGACTGGCACCAAAAAGACGAGGACGCCAACAACGCCAGCCGCATTGTGAAATTATAGGTTATGTCCTTAAATAACCTACCTTACCTACCAACTAACTGCGTATGGGACTGAGCTGAAATTTGTAAGTTGAACAGAGTTGCAAAATATTGAATATGTTTTTACATCATTTTACATGCAGCAAATGATGCTAGCGGAAGTTTGCTTAAAGTCATTTTTTTAAAAATCCACTGAACGAATTTCACTAAAATCTTTATATGCAAATTCTACAGTATGTAGAGCTACGAAAAAATTAATTTTTAAGGAAATTTGACTTTGCAGTATATTAAATTTTTTTTAAATAAAATGTTAATAACAAAACATTACTCATACGCCATGTAAGAAGTTTATTACTTTCTGTGTTCATGCGAAATGTTATGAAGTTTATTATAACTCTATTTTCTACATATTTGATCATTACATATTTAGCCGTAGAATCAATCGAAAGAAATTAACTACAAATATGTGTAGAAAACTTCACACAACACTACTATTAAGTAAAAACCGAACCTTTCGTGTTATTGCTCGTATCCATTCCGTTTTAATGCGACATAAAAAGTCTACAAAAGCAACCAAATGAAAGAGAAACGAAACAAAAAAAACGTAACGTAACGAAATGAACGGAAGCAAGACAGGAAATATTCAACTGGCGCCATATTTTTTGTGTCCTATTCGGTTATTAACAGTTTTTCGTTGTTTTTTTTTTACTCTGTTTTGGTTATTTTCTGTTTTATGTTGTTTGTACAAAACTCTGTTTTTATGCTTGGATCCTTTTAAATTTGTGGGTAGTCCTTTTTTTTTGCAAGTTACCGTTATTGTTGTTGTGGGAAGTAAAATTGTAAATTATGGCAAGTGAAAAGTGGCCATGTATGTCCTTGTCTGAGTTTAGGTGATTTTTTTTTTGGTTATTTTTTTTTGTGGTAGTCCGTAAAAGGAAGAAAATGTTTATATTTTGAGGATACAAAAAATGTATATGTATAACTATTTTCTATGAAAATACCTGTGTACTCTCATATGTGCCTACATGACCCTAGTCATAAAGGGTAAAAAAAGAAACGCTGGTGCTACACTCATGCAATGAAGGGGGTATACAGGTAAACAAAAGCGGCGGAGCACAAAAAGCAGACATACTAAATATTGTCATATTTCTTGCACAAAATTTTGACATTTATTATATTAAATTTATGAATTTTAAAGCCTAAAGAAGAAAGTGCTAGGAGAAATAAACATAAAGAGGAAGGCTGCATTTATGCTATACGTATATGTATCTACTTATTTTTTGATACATTTTTCTTTTTAGATGTTAATATTTGCAAAAAAAAAAAAAAAAAACAATTGCGTTTCAGAAATGTTTATAAATTTGTGACTTTGTGTGAGTTTTGAGAATTTTTCTTTTTTCAAAAATTTTGGAATTTTCCATTTTTATAAAATGCAAATTTCCCTTTTCGTGAAATTATTAAATTTTCCGTTTTCGGGACACTCTTAAATAAGTTTTTTGTTAAATTACTCTAAGTTGTCAATTTTTATAAATTTCCCTTTTTTGGGAAATTTTTGGGAAATTTTTAGAAACATATTATTTGTTTAAAAAGATGAATAAATTGAAGTCAAACATTAGTAAGCATGAAATTTCGAGAATACAAAAAAATTTCCTGCTTGGGAAATTTTATGCTATCGCTAATTTTGCAAATCAAATGGTTGTTTTTTCTGTAAACCAACTTTTATTGATAAATTTTTAGAAACATAGTACTTATTTATTTAAAAATGATGCATAAATTGGGAAATAGAAATAGAACACAAAGTTTCCTTCCTGAGGAATTTTATATAACTGCCATTTTTTCATATAAAACTGTCGGTTTCCATATAAAAACATGCTTTAACATGTTTATAAAACATGCAAATTTCACTTTTCGGAAAATTTATAAATTTCCGTCTTCGAGAAATTCCTAAATTGGAAAAATTTTAAATTTACCATTATTGAGAATTTAACACATTTCCCTTTGATGGAAAATTTAAGAGAAAATTTTAAAAATAAATTTTTTTTTTTAAAATAATGCATAAATTGAAGTTAAGTATCAAACTGAATGAAATTTCGAACACATTAAAGATTCCATCTCATGAAAACATGAATTTTTAAATTCTTACCTTGGGAAATTTTTAAATTTATCTTTATTTCAAAAATTTTTAAAATTTCTCTTTTTTGGGAAACTTTTAAAAACATATAATTTGTTTATAAAGAATAAATAAATTGAAATTAAATATCAAATATAAACAAATTTCGGGCACAGAAAAAAATTCCCTTCCTGGGAAATTTTATTTAATCGTTAATTTTGCATATAAAATGTCGCTTTTTCTTAAAGCAACACATATGAAAATTATTTTATAACAAAAAGTAAAATGTCCCACAGTAACAAAAAAAAAAAAAAAAAAAAAATATAAAATTCAATAAATTTTTCAATTTGCTTTGGGCTAAATTTGTTGTTCGTAACTAAATATATACGTATGTTTGTCAATATCTGCATAAAAAAGCGGAATCCATTAGCTTCCGTATAAAAAAATATTGAATTGCAAACACTTCCGGTCATAAAAAAAATTACCCATATTTCAAGTTAACAAAAAATGTATAAGTTTTCACTTGGAAATTTTTCAATAACAACTACAATATACTTCGAGGAAGGATATGAAGAAGCAGAAATATTAGGAAATAAGGTAAAAAATTTATTTTTTTAATAGAAAATAAATTGAAATTCGATACGTAATTTTTGTATTTGCCCTTAGCAAAGCAAATTTCAAAGGATGCTGGTGGAATTAACACATTTTGTATTGACTTTTTATTTTGCGAACAGATAAAGATAACAAGGACAAGGCAAGCAGTATCACATCAACAAAATCGCGTGTACCTTAGGGTTAAGATTAAAATACTCGTTGAAATCATACACTAGCCGTATTCACAGTCTTGTTTCATCGTAGCAAAGCAAAATTATTTGAAATTTTTTTGAAAAATCAATAGAATTTGTTATTGTAATATCAAATTATTTTGCATTTGCTACGACGCAACAAGATTGTGAATACGGCTACTATTTATTCTATAAGATTTAAAGTTTTCTGTATAAAATGGGTTTAGAAATTACAAAAAAAAAATTCAATAGCAACCACTGATGGACTTGGTACTTAATTTCAAAAGCGTTGGTGTATGCAAAACAAATAAAAGAAAAAACCAACTACATAAAAAAAGAGTAGTGTCCTTTGTCCAGCAATTCATTGAAAAGAAGCCGCCGCCGCCAACAACATACAAAGCACTCAGTTAAACATTTAAAAATTTTCGACTGCTTTTGTAATGGCAACCTCTTAGTAAAATACAAAAAAAAAAAAGGATCCTTTTTATGCTTTTTTTTTTCAAAAGAAGTAGCAGCAACTAATGATGAGTGGTGGCCACTAGAAAGCTTCTCTCTGTTTGCATATCTGTCTTTGTGTTGCTTAAGTAAACTTCTTTTCAGCCTCATTATGCTAAGCAATATTGTGAAGTTTTCAACTTAATAATAGGAAAAGAAGGAAAAAAACTAAGCAGTTGAATAAAAGCTGCAAAAAAAGGAAAAAAAATTCCGGACCAGAAGTCGGTCATTGTGTTTATTTAACGAACTTGTAAAAAAAATCAAAGAAAAGCTGCATGACGACGGCGACAATGACAATAGCGAGGACATTTGTGGTGTTCGGCATAAGAAAATCGAAGCAAAAAAAAAAGGATATCAAATGTTGGAGTAGGCTCTTTTGCTTTATTACTTAATTTTGCTAAAAAATGTTTTTTTTTTACCACATCATAATAATTAAAGAAAAAAAAAAGATTTAAAACAATGCTCTGAAGAATGATGACAACAAGGATAAGCTTTCATTGATGAAAGGATGCTGTTTTGACAGACTATGGCTTTATTCAACATAATACATTAATTAATGCTAAGTAATTAAAAAAAAAGTCGTATTAATAGTTGTTCTTTTTTAAATAAAATTATATTTTACAAACTCTGCGTGACGATATTGCAACAAAAGTGATGGTAATTTTTTTTTAAATAATTTTTCATGAATCACAGTTAGAATTCATTTGAGCAAAATAAAAAAAAATTTAATGGTTATGCACGTGACGAAAATGCAACGATAGTGACGGTAATGGAATAATGGCAAAACGTAATAAGTATATTAGATTGTAGTAAGATATTCACTTAGAAAACTGGAAAATTATTAAAATATATGAAAATGGATTAACTCGTTCGTGACGCAAATGCAACAAAAGTGATGATTATGATTTACACAGAAATTTTTTTAATAAAGCTTAGCTCTTACAATAATATCAAATTTAGATTTGTTAAAATTGAGAAACTAAGTTCGTGACGAAACTGCAACGAAAGTGACATGCTAATAAAATTTATTTGAATATTTATTTTCTTTAAATAGTTGTTTTATTTCAATGATGAATCCTTAACATATTTAAGTAAATAAATCAATATGTGAAGAAACGCATGTGACAGTTATGATTTAAAATAAAAGTTTATTATATATTATATTTTTGGTCCTATGCTCCTCGGAGTTACATGAGAATATATATTTTGATTTTTTTTCTCAAAAATTAGTACATTAAGATAAATCTTTTGGAGTATAACATACTGATATGGTCAATGGATAAAGTTATATGAATAAGGCTTAAGCTGACATGTCAAAATTAGGTTGTGAATGAAAAAAAAAAAAAAAAATACACTCTTTCGTGGCGGAATGGTACAACTCAATAGTTTTGATGATACAGTATTATTACCATTTTAAACTTTTGACTTCTTAAATACTTAAAAAAATATTAGTGACGAAAATGCAACGAAAGTGATGTTCACAAGTTTCAATGAAAACTATTAGAGAAAACTATTTTTGTTAATAGTAGACACATAACTAACATTATTAAATAAAGCTATAATCAAATTGTGCAATCTACGTTAAAACATAATTCGTCACATACTTGCAACAAAAGTGATAAGTCGAAAGATTTGATTTGACAATGTCAGTGTTTTCACATTATAACTCGTTAACTAACAAAAAAATAGGGAATCATTTTTATGTGACGAAAACGCAACGAAAGTGACGTTCATGAATTGTTGCTAAAAGTACTAAAAAAAACACATTTCAATAGTTAGTATCTTACATCATAAAATAAAGTTAAAGACAAATTATGAAACCTAAGGTCTAACAACATTCGTGACGTACTTGCAACGAAAGTGATAAGTCAAAAGTTCAATTGACAATGTCAGTGTTTTCACATTAAAAATCCCTAAATAACAAAAAAAGAAAAACGGAAATAGTTTTGATGTGACGAAAATGCAACGAAAGTGACGTTTATGAGTTATTGCTTAAATTTCTGGAAAAGCAGGTTTCGACAGTATAATACCAACATAATAAAATAGAGTTCTAGTCAAAGTATAAAATCTTAGATATTATGTTATTCGTGAAATACACGTTCGTGACGGCAACGCAACGAAAGTGATGATCATGATTTATACAGAAATATCACTTTTAACAAATGACAAAAAACAAAGAATGATATCCAGTTTTAATTTGTGAAAATGTTGTAATGCTGTTCGTGACGCTATTGCAACAAAAGTGACGAGCAAAAGTTTTCTTTTGACAATGTTGATGTTTTCATATAACAATTTTTTAGTTAACAATAAAAAGCGAATTATTTTATGTGACGAAAATGAAACGAAAGTGACGTATATGAATAATTGTAAAAGTGGGGATATTGGCTGCAGCTTTGACTAATCGCAATCATCATTGACAACTTAATAGTCAGATTATCTTAAAATGGTGGTGAAACCTTTGATCAGTTATAAAATAAATTTATATTCATTTTTATAATTCAAGCACACTTACGATATTTGATAAAAGTGATGTAATTCTCATAGACATACCTGAAATAGAAAGAAAAATTACATTACGAATTTGAGCTTAAATACATTTAAGTACAGTAAAATGTTTAAAAATAATAAACTACCAAAAGAGAAACACTTGGTCAAAGAGTCGGAGTAACAAAATTAAAATTTCGACTGAAATATTTTAAATATTGAAGGTATCTTAACAATTTCTCAACAAATTCATGCTATTGTGTGATATTTAAGAAAAGAGTAGTGAAATTTAATTTTTGGTTTAAAGTCTCATTTTCTTAATTCATGTTTAAGAGCACATAAATTTTCCGATTGATTTATGTGCCAACTTTTATTTTATGATCTTTGTTTTTCAATAAGAAACAAAACTTTCAACCTCTTGGAAACATCAAAAGGCAGCTTCCCTTTTGCGCCTTAAACTTTTCATAATATTTTGTTATGATTTTGTGCCAGCATATGTTTTACATGAAAAGTTTTCTTAAGAAGTAGAAAAAACAAAACTTAAAAAATAAAAAATAAATAAAAATTGGAATTATCCTTCCTCTTTGAAAAAAAAAACAACAAAACTTTTTTCTTTATCTAATTTTTGTTTCGCTTGAAAACAAGAATTTACTTTAATTCGACACGCTTTTATAAAAAGAAAAAAAAAAAAAAAAATCGTTTCCTTAAAAAAAACCATATATCAAGACAAATAAATCATTGCCATGGTAACAATGTCAACAACAACAACAACAGTAACCACAACAAAAAGAATATGCGAAAGAAAGAAAAAAAAAACCAAATCATAAACAGAACAAAGAATGCAGAAAAAAGGCGCTGCGTTTAATATAAAACCAACATTTAGATAGCATCTGCAAAATATGTATTTACTCGTGTCTGTATGTGCATAAAAAAAACCATTCACAAATTTACAAGGACCTAAAAAGGAACAACTAACAATAACAACAATTTAGAAGTTGCTTGGTTAAATTGTATACGAAACATTTTTGTTGAATCACTTTTATGCAATTTTCTCCACCATAAAAATTTTGAGTTATGCCAGTATTGTTTGTTTATTTTCAAGCTTTTTTTTTTTCTTGCTAATTTTGGAAATAAATTGTACAGTGTACTGTGTTACTACTTAATACACATATGTTACTTTAAAAATATCCCTCATTTCACCACTAAAATACTTCTAAAATATTTTTTTTTGGAAGGAAAAAACCTGTCTTTCGAACTGTCAAAACTGTTCGTGCTAAACCGTTAACCAATTTTTATGAAACTCAGTCCGGAGATAAGCTGAACCCTTTGTGAGGATACTAAAACTTTTTTTCGTATTAAATAGGCGTGGGAACGCCCCTAACTGGGAAACCGGTACAGACATTTTTATGAGTTTCGACATGGAGCCGGACTATTAGAAGGAACAGTATTAGAAAATCTTTAGTTTGTGGCAACGTCTCCAATCGATTTTTATGAATCCCGTAATCGAGAACACTGAGGCCTAAGGAAGAATATAAAATTTTTAAGTGAGCGTATAACATCCTCTTCATGGGAAAAATGGTCTTGGAATATAGAATGGAAATATCCTAGCTGAAACTTTGGCAGTGAGAGTATTTTAGGCATGGGAAGATTTTTATGCTATATACCAAATTTTCTGGAAGTCACCCGAAGTCTTCATAGTCAAAACGAAGAATATGAAGGTATATTAAAGTAAAAACATCTATGGCGGACTATCAAGAAGCTGTAATTGATAGTTTTTTGAGAAATCCGAATGTTCTCGAAGGTCACCCGAAGGTTTCATAGTCAAAACGAAAAATATTTACAGGGGTTTACTAGAAAGGAATCATCTATGGCGTACTATAAACTAACGATAGTTTCTGAAGGTCACCCGAAGAATTTATAGTCAAAACTGTGAATATCTAGGCATAAGAGAAGCGAAAAATCAATGGCGGACTATGAACCAGCTTTAACTATAGTTTTTTGGGACACACGAAGAATATCTAGGTATACTGGAGCGAAAGCATCTATGAGGGAGGAAGGTTTTCTAGTACACCCAAAAGTTTCCGAAGGCCACTTTAAGAATTATTAGTCAAAACGAAGAATACCTATATACCTAGATAACTAGAGGAAAAACATCTATGGCAGACTATCAACAAGCTTTAATTGAAGATTTTTTGAGACACCCTAATGTTCTCGAAAGTTCTCGAAGTCAAGAAGACTTCATAGCCTTCGAAAAATGTTGAAAAAGTCAAAAAATGATGAGAAAGTCGAAAAATCCGAAAAATGTTGGGAAAGTCGAAAAATTTTTAGAGTTTCGAAAAATGTTGAGAATTTCGAAAGATGTTGAGAATATCGAAAAATGTTGAAAAAGTCAAAAAACATGAGAAAGTCGAAAAATCCGAAAAATGTTGAGAAAGTCGAAAAATGTTGGGAAAGTTGACAAATGTTTAGAGTTTCAAAAAATGTTGAGAATTTCGAAAGATGTTGATAATGTCGAAAAATGTTGAAAATGTCAAAAAACGATGAGAAAGTCGAAAAATCCGAAAAATGTTGAGAAAGTCGAAAAATGTTGGGAAAGTCGAAAAATGTTTCGAATTTCGAAAAATGTTGACAATTTCGAAAAATGTTGATAATGTCGAAAATTTTTGAAAATGTCAAAAAACGATGAGAAAGTCGAAAAATGACGAAAAATTATGAGAAAATCGAAAAATGTTGAGAATTTCGAAATATGTTGAGAATGTAAATAATTTTTAAAAAAGTCAAAAAACGATGTGTAAGTCGAAAAATGTTGGAAAAATCGAAAAACGAAGAAAATCTAGGCTTACAACAGGTCAAACATCTATGGCGGACTATCAACAAGCTTTAAGTGATAAGTTTTTGGGACACTAGTAATTTCTCGAAGGCCACCCCTTCATAGTCAAAACGAAGAATATCTAGGTATATTAGAAGGGATCGTAAAATAACGTATTTGTTTTTATCTTTAAAACAATTGGGAATATTTTAACGGTTTCTTCAGAAAAGTTGTAGCTAGTGAAAAATTAAAAGCAAATGTATGCGGGCAGCGAAAGCAAGTAAAAAATAAAGTACACAAAATCATTTTAGATTCCATAAAGAATTACATCTAGGTACCCAAAATTACAAAATTTTAACAAACGTGTCACTTTTGGTGTAAAGTTGCAAATGCTTGCTTTGTGTCATCCAATTCGTGCAGCCTTAAGCATTCATTGATTCACTCTGCTGTGCATTTGTAAAGTGAAAATAATAAAAAAGTGTCATTATGGCTTTATTTCAATTGAATGCGCGCCGCTGCCTTATATCATATTATGTCATTCATCGTTTATCCTTTGTCAAAACAGTACAAACATCTTATGCTTTTTCTTTTTTGTTGTGTTTTATTTTATTATATTGTGCGAAAAAAAAAGAATTTATCAACAAATTTAAATGTGAATTTTTCCGCTGTTTTATTCACTTTTTATTTTTGTTTTTTCGGGTTGACTCTTTTGTTGTAGATTGTAGGTGCGACTGGGATAAACAATGCAATAAATTCTTGTTTCGTGACAGCAAATAAAACAAAATTTTTATTATTATTATCAGAAACTTAGCGGCTTTTGTGTTATTGTTGTTAGCGTGAGGTTGTTTATTTTGTAGCCTTTTTTTTTGGCTTAAAGGAAATATAAAGATTTTGATAAAAAAAAAAAAAAAAATTGAATTTTATCAAAATTTTGCAATCTGAGGAAACAACAAAACTCAGACAATTTGCTGTTCCAAAACTTGAGCTAGGACAAAGGAAAAATTTGAGACTAAGATTTTATGGGTTTTATCATATAAGTCTTGAATATATTGTACCAAATCTCTATTTTTAGATCTTTCTTATAAATTCTTTTGAAAAACCGCATACGAACTTTCACCCAAGACAGATTTAGCAAATTTTGTTTGTGCAATATTACCAGCTTAATCACGTTGTTATGCCAGACTTATACTTTTTAATCAAAATTCTTCCTTCTCCCACTTTTTCAAACTTCTTTCTTAACACCCCGACCTACTGTGTGAATCTCATTTAAAAACAGCAAAAAAAAAAAATAACACCAAAATCCCGCCGGAAGTGTAGATTTTGTATATAAGTAAAATGAAATTAACTCCACGGTTGGTAGCTAACACTTCAGCAACAACATTAAGCAAAACAACATTGGCAATTGGCAAGAAAATTGTGCCACCTTTACGAATATTTTTTGCAACATAGGCAAGAAAGGAGAAAAAAAAACCGCCAAGGCACTTGAGTTTCATAAGCCAAGATTTCCTTTGCCACTTCACTTAGCACGGGCTAAAAGCAACAGCAGCAGCTTCTTAAGTTGAGTCTTTCCGCTTTTCATTTGGATTTTCAGCGCTTGAATTCATTCATAATGTTGTAGCAATTTTGTTGTTGTTGTTGTACTTTTTTTGTGTAATTTTGCTATGCAAAGATTGTGTTGGAAATGAAATGAAGCATAAATGAAATCCTTTCATTTGCAAGGATTTGCAAAAAAAAAAAAAAAATTTCTTAAGTCACAAAAGTAAAAAAAAAGGAAGGGGAAATAGACCTTGGTAAAATACATCGATTCTTATAGTTTCGCGAGTACTATTTTGCCAGGAGTGGTATTTTCAAGGAGCACTCCTCTAGTTAGTTGCAGCAAAGTATGGGTTGCGGTGACTTTGCTTGAATTACAGGGCGGGTGTTTCAATTTATTTGTTACTTATTATGTAGTGAAGTCAGCGCTTTATGATACTTGTAGACAGCAGCATTGTCATGCAAGAGAAGTGTCCGTTTTGTCAATATTTCCCTTATTTTTCTTGAATCGCTTCTTCTAAACATTTCAAGATAGAAAGTCAACATTCTAAAGACCTCATAATCGATTAATAGATATTACACTTCTTGTGACTAGTCCCAAAAGATGATGAAAATGTCCAAAAATAATGAGAAAGTCGAAAAATGTTGAAAAATGTTGAGAAGCCAGAAAATGCTGAGAAAGTCGAAAAATGTTGAGGAATTCGAAAAACTTTTGGAAATTTGAAAAGGTTGAAAAAGTCGAAAAATGTTAGAAAAGTCAAAAAATTTTGAGAAAGTCGAAAAATGTTTAGAAGTCAGAAAATGCTGAAAAAGTCGAAAATGTTGAGAAAGTCAAAAAGTCTTGTGAAAGTCGAAAAATGTTGAGAACGTCGAAAAATGTTGAGAAAATCGAAAAATGTTGAGAAAATCGAAAAATGTTGAGAAAGTCAAAAAATGTTGAGAAAGTTAAAAAATGATGAGAAACTCGAAAAATGTTGAGAAGACAGAAAATGCTGAGAAAGTCGAAAATGTTGAGAAAGTTAAAATATCTTGAGAAAGTCGAAAAATGTTGAGAAAGTCTGAAAAAGTTGGGAAAGTCTAAAAATGTTGAGAAAGTCAAAAAATCTTGAGAAAGTCGAAAAATGTTGAAAAGTCAAAAAAATGTTGAGAAAGTCAAAAAATCTTGAGAAAGTCGAAAAATATTGAGAAAGTCTAAAAATGTTGAGAGAGTCGAAAAATGTTGAGAAAGTCGAAAAATATTGAGAAAATCGAAAAATGTTGAGAAAGTCAAAAAATGTTGAGAAAGTCAAAAAATGTTGAGAGAGTCGAAAAATGTTGAGAAAGTCGAAAAATGTTAAAAAAATGTTGAGAAGTCAAAAAATCTAGTGTTGAGAAAGTCTAAATATGTTGAGAAAGTCGAAAAATGTTGAGAGGTCTAAAAATGTTGAGAAAGTCGAAAAATGTTGAGAGGTCGAAAAATGTTGAGAGGTCGAAAATTTTTGAAAAAGTCGAAAATGTTGAGAAAGCCGAAAAATGTAGAGAAAGTCGAAAAATGCTAAGAAAGTCAAAAAATGTTGAGAAAGTCGAAGAATGGTGAGAAAGTCGAAGAATGGTGAGAAAGTCGAAAAATGTTGGAAAAGTTTAAAAACGTTGAAAAAGTCAAAAAATGTTGAGAAAGTCGAAAAACGTTGAAAAAGTCAAAAAATTATGGAAAAGTTGAAAAAGATTGATAAATTCGAAAAATGTTGAGAAAGTTGAAAAGCTCGAAAGGCGTAGTGAGATATGGCTTTTTTTTAAGACTGCAACTTCTTAAGTATGGATTTTCCAGGACAAGAATTCCCGTAAATTATTCACAGTATTATTTGAACAAATGATGCAATTATAATAAAACTTAATATCTTTACAAATAATGAGCTACTTTACACACAACAGCCTGAAAAAGTGCTCTATTTATCATTCATATTATTAGTCATTTTCCAAGCTTAAGAATGGCAGTATCATACCAAATTTCAAGGAATTGTTTTACACATTATCAAAAACAACTGATACTGTGAAAGTTACCATCACTATATGTTGATCACTTTGTGATGACGACGGCAAAAAGGATTATTAACGCGTATGCGCTTAAAAAAGCACATTGTTGCAAAAAAAAAAAAAAAAACGCCAGCAAATACAAAGTATGAGCCAGAGGGGGAAGGAAAAAAAATTAATATTACCTGATTATGTGTGCATTGTTGTCAACAGGCGCAAATCTCTGGTGGTGATAGCAATGAAATGGGAAAAGTAACTTCAGGGCACCAATACTAAAAAAAAGGTAACATGTACCGCAATTGCTTAAATTGCCTGCAGGCGAAAAAGCATGAGTGTAGGTAACACAGTATGTACATGTGCGATATGCTCCGACCGACATACGTTAGTTAGAGACAAGTGCCAGGCAATTGCTGCATAATGGCGCGCTTAATTGAGTTGACAAGTTGTAATTTTTCCTCAATGGCAATATTAAGTAAATCTTGTGTAGAAAGTGAGAGAGTGAATTGGGGGAAACGTTCAACGAGTGTGACTCACAGACGGTTGTGCAATTAATTTTGCTTTTGCTTTCAGCTTCAGCATGACTACATATATAAGAATTACACATACGCGCTGTAAAGTATGCTATATTTTTTGATTTATAGTAATAAAATTGCTGACAACTGTGATAATAGTATGATTTCTATCGAAAAAATTAGGTTCAGTGATTAAATTAAATGCCATGATCATTTTCAGCTTAAACTACTATAAGTGGTTCTGCAATGATGTAAATCAAATTCACGTCAGTTTTCGAGTTCAGTTTTCATATGGCGTAAAAATTTGATTTTTTCTTTTAAATGGTTTTAGGCTCAAGTTATGACTTATGTTCATTGTATGTTTTAAGAAAGTCACTAAAATCTATCCATTTCCAAGATAATCTGAAACTTGGCCTATAGTTAGAGATTAAACTTTTGTTACCAATTTTATTTAAAATATTTTTTTAAACTTTTGTCTGTAATACTTCCCAGGACTTCAGTGCATTATGAGTTCACTATACTATTAATTAAGTTAATGAATTTTTCAAAACTATAGTGAGTAATATCAAGCATGATAAATAATTAATAAATGTCTACCAGGTAAAATGCATTGTAAGTAATTGAAAAAATCTAATTAAAATTGAACGTGGAGAAATGTAAAGACTAAGTACACTTACATACATAGCTTATTACTTTGTTGTTTTTTGCTTGTATTTTAATGAGTGCAATAACAATGCAAAATGTTACAAGTTCTGTGAAAATCCGTTAGCTTATGTACTTATCTCAAACCAAAAAAACGGGTTTTTGGTGCTAGCATATGTACTTTCACTATAGACATCTACATTTTTGGTGTTTTGAGGAAAAAGCTTTATAAGTTTTTGAAGTTTTCACCTTTCGGATAGGTATTTTATTTCAAAAAATCGACTAGATATTAACGGATAAATCTCCGAAAAACAAGCCTCTTTTTGTCCCCACCTATTTTCTTTTTTATTACGTGTAGGTATAAAATATCATGACCTTAACTTCTGGAACATTTTTAAAAAATTAACATAAACTTTCAGGGTTGCCATATGTTTTTTCGCTTAAACAAATTATATAAAAAATTTAAACTAAATTTTTGTCTTAAAACGCTTAAATAAACTTTAAAAAATCAAGCATAAATTTTTAGTGTTACCATGGTTCATTCGAAAATTTATATTAAATCTTCCTTTTTTACGTTCGTCATTATAATTACTCATAGTTTAAACATAAGCAAACATAACAAAAAAAAAAAAAAAAAAAAAAAAAACCGGGTGCCAACCCTCAAAAGTTTATTTGAGCGGTTCTGAAACCAAAAATTTCAATTCAGTCAAAAAAGTCAGAATTATATAAGATTTTCGAAAATAACCACGTGGGAAGCCTAAAAATTTAAGTTGGATTTTTATAAAGTTTTAATTTTTATTTCTTACATAAATAGTTGAAGCAAAACTAACAAAAACAACCAGATGGAGGGTTATTAAACGGAAGTTGAATGATTACACGGAGAATGACAAAATGTTGCAAAAACAGTAATATCATAATGAAAATAGCAACTATTTGTAGAAAATTTGAAACTGGTGGATAGCCCCTCTTATTGTTAGTTGATTAAATTATATAAAGATAAAATAATTTGTTCAGTAACACAAAAAAAAAAAAAAACTTACGCGGAGAATGACGCACACTTGCGTTCTATACAAAATTTTTAAAATTTAAAAAAAAAAAAACACACGAACACGGATTATCGAAAAACCAAAACTGACTGAGATATAATAACATAATATGCGAAACAACCAAATTAGGTGCACTAAGAATTGCTTAGGGACAGGACGGAGAATGACTTTTTAACACTTGATGTTGTGATTTCATAGTAAAATATTATAAATTATTTTTTTACTGTAAGCTATTCTTATAGAAGCTCCGGGTTAGTATCTGTATTAAATACCTAGTTGAAATATCGAATATTAAATTTGTAGTAAACTTGGTTTTGACCCCCAAAACATTGAATGGTATACATTTTTCGGAGAATCACCGAGATATGGATGTATGTAGAAATTTAGATATCTAGTTGTTGTATTAACCCTACGATATGTTCGTAGTTACTTATGATTTGGCTACCCGCCAATAAATATTCCATACTCATACGAAGCATAACCTTTTCAAAGGATAACATACTTATATTTTACGAGAAAAAAAGGGAAAACTAAAATGTGATACAAACAAATATTGGGTGTACAACTTTGCTTCCGCCGTTTTCCGATAGGTGGCTGTACCGGCTGAGGCTGGTTGAAATACATAGATGATAATGCCTTTAAAGTGAGTGTGGACAGTGCCTAACGAATTGTCATCGCCGTTTCAGTGACAGTTGTTCTTGTTTTTGTATTATTCACGCTCGAAAATGTCCGTTTATGTGCCCAATTCTCGCCATTTGCGGGAAGTTTTACTTTTCTGTTACAATTCGAAAAAAAAAACCGGGTGAAACCATCACAGGAGATCGCTACCGAACGCAACTGATGCGCCTTAGTCGCGCGCTAAAAGAAAAGCGGCCACAATATCAAGAGCGACATGACAAAGTCATCCTCCAACACGACAATGCTCGGCCTCACGTCGCAAAAATGGTCAAAAAGTACCTGGAAACGCTGAAATGGGAAGTCTTGCCCCACCCGCCGTATTCCCCAGATGTCGCCCCTTCTGACTTCCACCTATTCCGTTCGATGGCACACAGCCTGGCAGATCAACATTTTCAATCCTTCGAAGAATTGGAAAAATGAATTGCTTCATGGATAGCGTCAAAAGAGGACTCCTTTTTTCGAGCCGGGATCCGAAAATTGCCGGAAAGATGGGAGAAAGTTGTCGCTAGCGACGGACAATACTTTGAATAATACATCTGTAAGCACTTTTTCGCAATAAACCTTTTAATTTTGGAAAAAAACGGCGGAAGCTAAGTTGTACACCCAATAAATCCCTTTATACAGGTCAGAGTGTAATGTTTTTCGTTCTACTTTTTAATTGAGGAAAAATTAAGAACTATAATAAGCAAAAATCGGAAAGAAATTTGTTTCAAAGAGTTTCTGAGGAGTACCCAAGTTCAATTTGAGCAGCGCAAGAATAAAGTTGCAAAATCTCATATCCAAATGCCACATCCGAACTTAAGATTTGATTTATTCAATAAAACTTATTTCTCGGTTGAGTAGCTAAAAGTTCAGATATGCATATATATCCTTTAACCTTTTTCATTACATTTCAGAAAAGAAACCGGGTTTTAGCAGTTCAACAACCATCTCCAATATGCGTTTCGTACACAATGTGAATGCGGCGATGGCAAACAGCAATTTTAAGAAATTAGTGGGCGTGCCAAGGGTGGGTGGATGTTACAACAGTCATTTAATGCACATTTAACACACAAATCGTAAATTTTTCTGTTTGACAACAACATTTACGCCAAGATGGCGTCATTCAATATCTCTGCCTTTGTGTGTGCGTGTTTTTTCAATAAAAATAAAAGAAGAAGCGCAAAAAGGATGAGAAAGAAAATGATTGTAAAAAGAAGAAGGAAAATTAAAATTACACACTGGGGAGTGATGGCACAATGCACATTATCGAAAGTAAAGTAAAAACATTGTGTTATTGATGCCATATAATTAACTGTAATTTACACCTTTGTCAACTTCAACAAATACTACTTTTAATAAGAGTGAGTGTTGCCATTTAGCTTTAATTAACGAAGATATTTTTTTTCGTATTTCATTATTTACTGTCACAACAAAAAAAAAAAAAAAAACATCATTAGTGAAAACTTTTTTTTTTTTTTTCATGAAAAAATTAAAGGAAATAGGTATAGTCGAAGGAATGCCGATAAGTGTCAGACTACGAGAAAATAGGGAGTTTATGCCAGAACTTAATTGTACGGCCACACAACTAATTCTTACGATATGCGTTGCGTTATTTTTTAAATCGAACGGTTTCTACAAGAAACAACTCAAACTTATAGAGTTATTTTTCCGGAGCACATCACATTGTAGTACTCTAACGTTGCATCGGTGCTCTAGCGAATCGATAATTATGACGATATCAACGTTAAATACACAGTAAACATTTTAAATTAATTTTTAAACCAAAAAATATTTATATGAAACACTGCCCAAAAAGTATTAATTTTATACTATTTTGGAATAAATTTCATACTTTTCTGGTATAAATTTCTTTTTTTTTGGAAAAAATCGGAATTTAAAACCAAAAAAGTTTAAAATCAATACTAAAGGGAATCAAAAGTAAGAAACGCAAACTATCAATTTTTTATGTGTATTGCATGTTCTTAAGCACGTTCTAGCAGTCTTCAAAACATATTTTGGAGACCCACGAGTACACCAAATTTATGATCTATCTTCATAAAGTTCGGTTAAATCGAAAAGTCCAGAACATCAAGGGAGCTTCATCTTATAATGTCTTAAGTCGGCCATATTACAGTTTTGAAGTTGACAAGTCACTCGTCTCTGAGACAACAGTTATCATTAGGCAATTATTTTGAGATTATAAGACCTCAAGGGTAAAGTTTTAACACTAATGACTAAGACACTACTTCAAAGTCATTTTTAAACAATAAATAATATGAGCTCATCATAAAAAAAAAATGTAATACAAATTGATTTCGAAAATTTTTAAGAAAATATTTTTATTTTTATTATACCCTCTTGATGCGATATTGGACACAATCGATAAAAAATTAATAAATAAAAAATATCAAATAAAATCCTTAAAGAATGTTAAAAATGAAACAGAGTTATAATAGCAAGGATAACAACAACAACAGAAGCGATTAATATTGATTTATATTTTATGTTTTCCCTAGCACCCTTGTCAATGAATGAAGGAATGGTTGGTTGCTTGGTTGGTACAATGTCTTGAGGGTTTTATTTTCAATTCAATTTGTTATTTGTTGTATTTCTTTTTTTGCGCTTCATATTTCAGCTTGGTTTTCAATCTTTTCAAATTGTAAGTATAAGATTTTGATTTCCTTTTTCTTTTTTTGTTGTTGCTTTCATTTCCAGGAAACGGAAGTTACGCTATGTACTATTTCAAAGTGTATGAGACATTAACAACCCTATTTTAATTTTTCTTTTGCGAATTTTTTTGCATATTTCATTTTGGCCATAGTGGTTGTTAAAGACAAAGGATAGAGTATCACAGGAAATGCTAATCAAGTTGAATAAAATTTATATCGTTTGAATAGCAATTAAAAGCAAAAAAGGGGGAAATAAGCGTAGCCGCTGACCGCTTAATGTTAAGAATACTGGCGTGCTATTGTGGTGGTCATTATCTTTGCTGTAAGAATGCAGAAGGATACAAAAATAGAAGCGTGACTCACGCAGTGTCTTATTGATATAGAAGGGTAGAAATTAACACTTTGGGGGAGGAATTGCATGAAACTAAATACTCTACAAGTAGAGCTGAATATAGAGCTTAAAATAGGTTGATACATACATATATGCTTAGAAAAGTAGCAGATGAAATACTTTAATCTTTAAATGCATTCATAATTTAGATAATAAGATATTAAGGCACATGCTACATTTTTCTACTCAAAAAAATTTTCCTTTTGGGGAAATTTTCAAAACATGAAAAATTCAGCAAAACGTATTTCAACAAACTGAAAATGAGTACCTTTCAAAAATTTCCCTTTTCAGGAAATTTCTAAAATGCATAATTCGTTCTTAAGAGTTTTGTGTATACTTCCAATATGTTCAGTAAAATGTTTTTTAAACAATTCTAAAATTTAAAAATTTCCCTTTTAGGGAAATTTTCGAAAAAATAAAAATTTCAGCAGAGCGCAATTATTTTAATAAAAAGAAAGTGAAAATGAGCACTTTTGAAAAATTTACCTTTTTGGGAAAACATTTTTAAATGCATAATTCATGCTTAGAGCTTATATGTAACCTTGTAATTTGTTAAATAAAAAAGTTTTTCACATACATATTTCCTAATTCAAAAATTTTACTTTTACGGAAATTTTCAAAAAAATTAAAAATTGCTGCAGATAATTTATTTTAAGGTGTTTGTATGTACATATTCGTACATATGTTTATAATGTGTTCAAAAAAAAGTTTTTAAAATATTTGTCTTATTAAAAAATTTCCTTTTAAAGGGAAATTTCCAAAAAACTAAAAATTTAAACAGGAAGTATTAATATTAATAAAAAGAATGTAAAAAAGTGCACCTTGCAAAAATTTCCCTGTTTGGGAAATTTTTTTTTTTACATAATTTATGCAAGTCTATGTACGCATGTAGTGCGTTAAAAAAAAATTTCTAAGAAAAATTTGCTTGCTCAAAATAAGCTTATAATAAATAAATACAAATATTTTTATCAATGAATTCTACTTATTGATACTAAAGAGAAAAACATTTCCATTATGTTACATCACTGGACTGATTTTTCCACGTGAAAACATTTTATTTGATTTACTTATTATTTATACTTAATTATGAAGTTATTGTGGATTATGTTTAAAAATAGAACATATTTTAAGAAGAAAGTTAAATAAAATTTAAAAGTCAAAACAAATTGGCGTATCGCAATGTCTACGCTTAATTTTGACTTCCTAATGAATGCTTTCAAAGCGTTTTCTTTGATCAACTTATGTATATAGTATGTAGTTAGGTATACTATGTATATACAGCAGTCAAAAGTATATTTTTGTTACAACGTAATTCAACATGTTTTTGAGCACACAAACAAAATATTGTAATACACATTATGTCACGCCTAAGAGTATGCACAATCTAATGTTGTTTTATTTACATTTATTTGCTACAGCAATGTTGTTGGCCTCAAGGTGCTCGGAAAGAGAAGCACGATGACGAGACCGGTGTGTGAAGCACAAGAGAATGTTAATACTCTTAGCGCACAGCACAGAGCTGCAATACAAAACACAACATGAATGTAATTAGGAATTTTTTTCTTGCTAATTTTTCCGCCTACCTTAAGGGAACATCGCCATCGTAGCCGTCGTCATCGTCGTGTTTTAAGTGGGTAACAATAAAATAATGCAAAACCAAGTGCCTCTATGCCTCTTGACAGTAAGACAGAGAGGCAGACAGACATAGCAACAGCACAGTAAAGCAGTGAGTTGTAAAAACAATTGGAAAAAAACCTTAAAAAAATAAAAATAACAGTCGCGTGTTCAACGCGCGTTAGTAAATGTTTCAAGTGTTGCCTGTTTAAGTTGTTCGCGTTTCTACAATTTCTCATTCGCTTTTTGCAGTTGTTACATGGAAGAACGCGTGCAAAAAGGCATATTTTCGTTCATATATACATACATACACATGTGCATGTGAGTAGTATATGAATGTATTGGCTTGTATGAAATTGAAAGGGGAATAATATTTTGCCTCAGCGCATATACAAGTATGTTTGTGTTTGTAAGTGTGGCTTAATTCTTGTGTTGTATTGTGTTTTCTATGACTAATGAAATTTAGCAAAGCGTGTAAGGTTAAGTTTTATAATTAAAAAAAAAAGGAAAAAAAAAGTAGGAAAACAAAGTATGTAAGCCATTGAATGTGTGTGTAAAGTGTGACGATAACTTTTGATTATACGCGCAGATTAGATGAGGAAGTAAGTTAAAGTAGTATTTTTGAAAAATTAGTGCATAAGTTAAATTTCCCTCTTTGGGAAATTTTCGAAATGCATTTGTCTTTAATTTGTAAATGTTGGAATAATAGCATTGTGTGAGAAAATATTCAAAAATACCTTTTAGCAAAAGTTTCTTCTATCAAAAACTAAAAACAATAATCAACTTCAATTTACTCTGAATCTCAGTGCTTTAAATATATTATACGAGGTAGTTTTGTCAAAAGTAAAAATGATTGAACATAAATTTATTAAAAATTTTCAGGTTTTTGAGGTAAAAACCAATTTTTCGAATATATTCCGAGTAAAAAAAAAAATTTCCCTTTGGGGAAAATTAACAAAAATCAACTATTTTAGCCATGCGTTTGTATTTTAATATAAAAATATAAAAAATTCACAATTTTTTTGAAAATTTCCCTTATCAAAAAAATTTCCCTTTTAGGGAAATTTACAAAAATCATGCCTTTTTGTCATACATAAGAATCTAAATACAAAAATATAAAAAAATTCACAATTTTTAAAATTTCCCTAAAATCATGTCACATTTATACAATATTACAATAAGTAGTCAAAATTTTCGAAAATTTCACTAATTAAAAACAAATGCACAGTTTTTGAAAATTTCTCTAATTAAAAGAAAATTTCCCTTAACCCTTTAACTGTTTATGTCGAGTATACTCGTCGTGAAGATAAAAAAAAAAATCGCATGCGTGTTATTATTAAACGAATCAACTGTAATTTTTTTTTTTCCTGAAAAAGGGCAAATAAAGATCTTATAACCTTAAAGGGAAAGTTACAAAAATCATGTATTTTTTTATATGTGTGAATCTGAATATGGACATTTTAAAAGTTCATAATTTTTGTAAATTTCCCTAAATGGGAAATTTTTTGAAATTATGTATTTCATGCCAAAAATGTTTGCTTTATGCGAAAAAAATGTTTTCAGACATGCAATCATCATATTTTTGCTTGAATTATTTTTTTTTTTGATTTTTTTTAGTACGGGAAAGTTTGTGAAATACAGAATGGCTATTTGAAAAATTAATTTTATGTACTTACGAGCAATCAGGTCGTAACTTTCGTAACTTTTTCGAACTTACCTAAAAGAGAAATAAAATATATAATTAATTAGAACACAATCCAAATAATTTTCAGCATAAATTTTAATGAAAAGAAAATTCAAGCATAAAAATTTCCTGCTTAAGCTGCCAGCAACAGTGACTGTTTTAAGCCAGCCAATGCAAAAACAAACTATAAAGTAAATGCACGTCACTGACAAGTTTTCCACTTAATTTGCGGTAAAGCGCAAAGTATTCAACATTTTTTTGTCGCACTTCTTTCTTCAACTACTGTTGCATGCTGCTGTTGACTACGCTTCACTAGTTTTGTTATTCATCCCCAGCAACATTAGCAGTAGCGCTACAGCAGTGGCAGCAACTAATTATCCTGCAAAGCAATTTGCATTTAAGTCATTTTTATTCAACATTTTGTACAACCGTACAACTAATTGCTAGGAAACGGAAACCATATTAAGCGGAAGTGCGACTGCAATAATTTATGCCAATATTTTCATAACTAACTGCGGCTAAAAGAAATTTCCTTGCTTCCTCTTGGCATAAGGAAGTACGTCCCTTTTACTCGACCATTAAGACTCGGCAGCAAGACATGGCAAAGAAAAGCCGTCAAGGATAACAGAAATTGCTAGAACTTATAATATAGAGATAGAAAATAGAAAAAAAACAAAGAAAAAAGTTCTGTAAAGGGCTCACCACCACGCGCTCTCAAAGGACTTCTTAAACAGACAACATTGGCTTTGATGTGCAAATCACTGAAGCATAGCATTGCGCGGAAGCGGGTGACAGCAGTTAATGCTGCAAAGGATTGAAATTGACATTTCTTAAGAGTGACAATGGCGTGGATAATTAGAATTCAATGCGAAGCAAAAGCATGAGATAAGAACACTGAAAGTGTATGCATAAAGCGAAGAAAACTCGCAAAAAAAAAGGAAGAAGATTTTCTTTTCAAAGTGTAAAAGAGCAAAAGACAATATTGCAGTTTATGCTTCAGATGTAAACTTTTGCGTGTTAAAGTAGGCTGATGATTAGTGAACTTTGCAAAAAGAAGTATTATTCCACATTAAAAATGTATAAAGAATCTATTTTACTCATTATATTTATTGTAAATCACAATTCCAGCAAATAATGCTTAAAGTCTTAAGCTTCCACTTCGAGCAGCATAAAGCAATCTTGCTTTCTTTCACTTAAATTGAGCTTTTCTCTCCATCAACCGAAACACATTTTTCATTTATTGTCAAATATATTTTCTTTTACAAGTTTCTATTCATTTTTTTTCCTCCTTAGGCTAGACAGACAAATCGTGCCTTGGATTTAGCAGCCTCACACCACTGTCAACTGCTCGCTTTGACTTTGACTGCTGGTCTAAGTATAGTCTAGACTCTAGACCACCTCCCAATTGCATTGAAGGAACCAAGAACCACATGAGCCTGCTGCTATTACCCATCGCGAACGTTGCATTTTCACGGTAAATTCGTGAGCTGCATAACAAAATGTTACATCTTTCATGGATGGAACAAAGAAAGTATTTTTCACAAAAAAGAATAAAAAATATGATGCATGTTCTATCCCCATGCAAGAGCGAAAAAATCAAATATTTTTAATATTCAAAGTTTTCTTTAATATCGAAAGAGACAAATATTGTAACTTTCTTAGTGGCAAAAAAACTATGATAATAAAAAATTCTACAGTTCTTTTCAGGATGCACACCACACACAGGATTTCCACAATGAAGGCAGCGCAGTAAAATTTATACGCAGTTGCTCCACACACCGCAAACAGTGCCGACGACGACAACTATTTTTTAATATAAAGCGTTTCTTTAAGCTTTGTGGTAAATATTGGGTTGGGGATTATCTCTTATGTGCATAGTGATATGTTGAAAATTTATCACGACTTTGCTTTGACTGAATATGAGGGAGTGTTTCAAAATCTTATGTGTGGTGCATCGTCTTTGTGATTATGTTGCAAAAGTGGCTTTTATGGTCGGGAGGTTACTTTTCCCAAAATCTGTGGAACTTAGTCTGTAGAAGTATTCACAAGCTCCCCAACTTATAAGAGAATTGTGGCTGTCCCGTCGGCTAAATCTTTTTTGAAGTAAGTATCACGAATGAACACTTTATAGTGTATGTTTTTCGTAAGCTTTGTTTACTGGATAGTCCGTCTAGGATATGTTCGCTTACATGTTGTTAGGAATTGCTAAGCACTTAGTGAGTTTTACCTCTGAACCGACGATATGTCGTAAATAGCACCTACAATAGTTTAGAAATATTGGTTAATGGTAGAGCATGTGAACGAAAAATCTAGACAAGGTTAAAGATATGTTGAAAAATCGAAAAATGTTGCAGAAACCGATAAATGAGCCGTTTACTATGAAAGTGAGATAACTCCAAAATGAGTCAAAAGTAACGCCATAATATGAATTGGCTGACATTTTGTTAGAAATGATTAAAATTGACCTCTGTTTACACTAGAAATTTACTTGCTGATCTAAAACTGATAACGCTAAGTTGAAAAAATTATCTCGCTCAAATAACCGATCATTATGGCATATAATGTGCATGACATTACTTTTGCCTCATTTTGGACTTGCCCTACTTTCGTCGGGTCAAATGTTCAAAATTTGGAAATAATCTTGCAAAAGTTGAAAAAGATTCCCAAAATCGATAATATTGAAAAATGTTGCAGAAGTAAAAAATTTTGCAGAAGTCGAAAAATGTTGCAGAAGTCGAAAATGTTGCAGAAGTCGAAAAAAGTTGAAAAGATATAAAGAAATAGCAAAAAATGTTGAGAAAGTCGAAAAATATTGCAAAAATTGAGAAATGTTGGAAATGACAGAAAATGTAGATCTAAAAAAATTATAGTTTTTGAAAAGTTCAAAGTCATGGAAAAGTCAAAGAATGATTAGAGGTTCGAAAAATTTTTAAAAATTAGAAAAGTTAGAATGCGTTAAAGAAATCAAAGTATAATGAGGAACTTTAAAACATGCTGCAGAATTAGAAAAAATGTTGCAAAAAGCACAAAATGTTGAACAGATGGAAAACAATAGCAAAAAAAACTGTGCTGAGAATAATGTAGTTCCTTCATGACTATAGTCACTCATATAGGAATACGTTACGGACAAATACTTAAATCCTATATGTCGGACGTTTCGTTTAAAAATTTTGCGTACGATCCAGTGATATATGCGGAAAAGGTTTGTTCTGTCAAAAGCTTTCTATTTGCATAACAAATATGTTTGAGCTAAAATATTTCCAATTCAATCAGCATTTTGTAAAAAAATTTTTGTGTTCGGACGTTTCACAAAAATTTAAATTTTCAGAGTCTAGTTCTTTAAATGTAGCAGTCGTACAAACAAAAGTTCGAAGGCCAAATTTTTTATAAATTGAATAAGAATGAGAAAAGTCACACCCCATCTTGAATCTCAAGGTTTCAGGGTCGACTTGTTTGACTTTATTTATTAGGACGTTTCACATTTTTAATCTCAAAATATCGAATTTCATTTTCATTTATCGATGAGTCAGTAAATTGATGATTTTTCAATAAAAACATATTATTAATGTTATGTTTGTGATATTAGAGCAGTTTCACTTGGTTTAAACACAATAAAAGTGATGGTACAAAGGCAGGATTTCCATACATGCAAACTAAATGACGCGTGTTAGTACAATATGTTCAGCTAGCGTTCACTTGCAGATCAGCGTGAACTTGGAAGTTTGACACTTATGTTATGAAAATTTATTCCGTGGAATTTATTTGATTGAATTTTATGTTAATAAAATTTTCATCTTCACTTTAAAAAAATTTTAAAGTCCAACTTCAGATTAATCAACTCATCCCACTTTCTGTCCCCATTAATAGATACTTTAAACTTTTTAACTTTGCTATATCGTCAACATATTGAACACAGCGCAACTTACTAACTGCACATTAAGCCACAAACCAGAGGCCGAATCTCTACACAGCCGCCGCCGTTCAACTCAACTAATTCCTACAATTCAATATCAATGCTCCACTACTGCCGACTTTCACATTGACTTAATCGCTGAGGAGTTCATCACATTTTTACTGAGAGGACTATACGCGCAAAAACAACAACAACAACTAAAAAGAACACTTGGCATTTTGATCCAGTCTAAACTGTCCACCACCAACCACCGACCACTGGCACTGCCGTCAGTCACAAGTCAGTCAAATCGTTAAAATCAACGATATTTCGTGCTGCTTTTTTTAGAGAATTTTTTTTATTTTTTTGTATTTTTATTTTCCTCGTTTGCGCTAACTTGCGTCATTAATTTCAAAATGTGTTTTAGCCAGTAAGCGGCGTCGTCGTCTTAAGCGCGCTAGCACAAATTCGCAAATAAACCCGATTTCCCACACACACCCCCCGGCTTACTGAGTGTGTTAGCGACCACTTGACTAGGGACCTCAATGCTCATTGTGTTTTTTTTTTCATCTTCTCGTCACTGCTTCTTTCTCGGGAAGTAAAGTTTATGTTTGCCATCAAAGATAAGGATAATAGCGCGACGCAGCAAAGTATGCATCGTTTTTTTTTGTTGCTTCCTCAATGCTTTTCGCATTCATTTCAACTTCATTTTCATTTAGAGCTTTCACAGACACACACACACACACAGACACACCAACAGTTTCAATAACAAAATTTATTCATTGGCGATTTACTTTGGCATTAAAAATTGATGTAGTTCGGCGCCAGCAAAAAACGAAAAATATGAAAAAAAAAAAAATTCTTTGAGGAAGAATGTCGTGGAAAAAAGTGTTTGCGTAGTAGATAGAGCCTGGGGTGAGTGAAAATCACACTACAGTTACTGTTTTTGCTTTAATTTTTGTTGTTGCTGTTGTCTTTTTTTTTGGATTTTGTTTTTGTTTTTTATTTTTTCATGGTCTGCTTTTGGGCGGGCGTGCGGCATCCTGGGTGATGAATATTTATTTACACAAGAGATTTGTCAGTTATTTTGCTCAGCTCTATTCAACTTTGTCTGCATTTTACCATTTGCGGGAATTTCGGCTGACAGTGTGAATATTTGTAGAATTTTTTTTTAGTTTTTTTTCGGAAATAAATAGCAGCGTAATGCTGACAAAATGTGTTGAAAGCATTGAATATTTAGTATGCGGGAATTTAGTCACTTTTAAAATACATCAAATAAACTACAAGCTTTGAAGTTTTTGAAATAAATACTTTTAACTTTGTATGTGGTTTCTTCAAACAAAATCAACGAATTAAAAACCAGTATAGGGCAATTACTCCAGCTTATCCAAGGCCATTCCTACTTATGGCTTACACTTTTAAAGATATATACACTGAACTGAAGTATTTGATCCAAAAAATTCAAGATTCAAATCTGCACTACACACTGATTGTTATATCGGTGTAAAAAAACTGATTCTAAAAAATATTTCAGGTAAGTGTAAAACATGCAAATAGAAAAGCTACAATGCATCGCATTAGCACCCCGGGATTCTACCAACTTTTATCTATTTTTGCGAAAGAGAGCATAAAAAAACATGGGGAGTAAAACAAAAAAAAGAGAACAATTAACCACTTTTGTCACTAAAGTAGCATTTTGTTGTATACACTACAACTACACTTTATGCACTGAACTTCTTCGTTCATATCAAAGAACTGTCAAGATAAAACCAATCTTCAAAACTTTGTCAATATAATTCAATTATATCAATATGAACATTTTTCAACTTTATCAATATTATTCATTTCTATTGATATTTATCAAAATTTTCCAACCTTATCAACATTTTTCAACTTTATCAACATTTTTCATTGCTATCAACATTCATCAACTTTATAAACATTTTCCAACCTTATCAACATTTTTCAACTTTATCAACATTTTTCATTTCTATCCACATTTGTCAACTTCATCAATATTTTCCAACCTTATCAACATTTTTCAACTTTATCAGCATTTTCCATTTCTATCAACATTTACCTACTTTTCCAAAATTTTCAAATCTTATCAACATTTTTCATTTCTATCAACATTTATAAACTTTTTCAACATTTTCAAATCTTATCAACATTTTTCAACTTTATCAACATTTTTCATTTCCATCAACATTTTAATTTTTACCAACGTTTATCAACCTTATCAACATTTTCCAATCTTATCAACATTTTTAAACTTTATCAACATTTTTCATTTGTATCAATATTTATCAACATGTAGCAACATTTTCCAACCTTATCAACATTTTTGAACTTTATCAACATTTTTCATTTTAATCAACTTTATCAACATTTTCCAACCTCATTAACATTATGAAGATTTTTCATTTCTATTAACATTTATCAAATTTTTCAAGCTTATCAACATTTTTCAACTTTATCAACATTTTCCACCTTATCAACGTTTTTCAACTTTATCAACAATTTTCATTTCTATCAACTTTTATCAACTTTATCAACATTTTTCAACCTTATCAACATTTTCTAACTTTACCATAACTAACAACATTTTGAAACTTTATCAACTTTAACCAATTTTTTAATGAGCCGATAAGTACCAAATAAGGTTGATATTAAACACACTTAATCCATTTCCACATTCCTAAAAGAAGGAAATAACGTAAATTTCAGCAGAAAAATATTGTTAGGCTTCAACGCGCTTATTTTCGATTAAATAATATTCAATTTTCAACTATCAATTGATTTGAAAATGCACCAACCTTTCATTTATTTAGAAATCTTTAATTACCAAGATTTATTTATTCACCAAGAAGATTCACAGATAAAACCTAATCAAGTAAATAGACCAACTTTTTTGTTTCATTAAAAACAAATATCTAAACATTCAATTCATTTCCACATTTTCTGCTTTGGTAAATAAACACGCGGTTTTCTTCTCTTTCCTTTTTTGATTTCACAATTATTTTCTTTTCCTGTATAATATATAGACTACATTTTCGATAAATTTAGTGTTTTATAAGTAGAGACTGAGCTAAAATGGAATAGAAAAATAAATGCATCCATCCACTTCCAAAATTTCGCAAATAATGCAGAGAAGTCACAAGGCAGACAGACAGACGTACAGTACAAAAAGAAAAAGAAAAATATTTGGCATATTGCCAAAAATCAAAGTCAATCTTTGCGCTAAAGCAAGTAAATTGAAGTGGAAGAAGAAATTGGGAAAAAAAGAATGGAGAGGAGAACCAAAAAAAAAAAACAAGAAAAAAAGAACGATGTCTGTTGTGTACCTCATGTACACAAATATCCTGAATGAACGGCTGGTTGGACAGTCGATTCGATGGTTGACTAAATTGCTGCCTCTTTTATGGACAGTGTTGCCAGATAAAGATTGGATTTCGGTTTTGTGAGAAGGTTAGGGCATAGCGTAAAAATTCTGAGAAACTTCTTTCCTATTTTTTTTCAACTTCATTAAGATTTTGTTACATTCTAAACTTCATTAAAATTTTTAAATTTTACCGACATTTCTCAACATTATTACCTAATGTTTTTCGACTTTATCAATATTTATCGGCTTTATCAACATTTTCCAACCTTATCAACACTTCTCAACTTTATCAACATTTTTCATTTCTATCAACATTTTTCATTTCTATCAACATTTATCAACATTTTTCATTTCTATCAACGTTTATCAATATTTTCCAAACTTATCAACATTTTTCAACCTTGTCAACATTTTTCATTTCTATCAACATTTTTCATTGCTATCAAAGTTTATCAACATTTTACAACTTTATCAACATTTTTCATTTCTATCAACATTTTTCAACTTTATCAACATTTTTCATTTCTATCAACGTTTTTCAATATTTTCCAACCTTATCAACATTTTTCAACCTTATCAACATTTTTATTTCTATCAACATTTTTCATTTCTATCAACATTTATCATCATTTTTCATTTCTATCAACATTTATCAACACTTCTCAACTTTATCAACATTTTTCATTTCTATCAACATTTATCAATATTTTCCAGTTTTATCAACATTTTTCAATTTAATACACATTTTTCGACTTTATCAACATTTTCCAACTTTTATGAACAATTTCTTTTTTATGATATAACAATGTTGATAACATTGTTTACATTTTCCAGCTATGTCAACATTTCCCATTTTTATCAACATTTTTCGACTTTATCAACATTTTTCATCTATATCAACATTTTTCAACTTTATCCACATTTTTTAGCTTTATCAACGCTACTCAATTTTATCAAAATTTTGTAATTTTATCATCGTTTTGCAACTTTATAAACATTTCAAAATTTTATTCACACTTAAAAATTTTGTCAACATTTTTCGACTTTATCAACATTCTGGTTTTTGCATCACCGTTTTTCAACTTTATACACATTTTCCAGCTTTATAAACACTTTCCAATTTAATCAACATTTTTCGACTTTATCAACGTTTCCCAATTTTATTAATATTTCTCAACTTTATCTACATTTTCCGACTTCCCTCACTCTATTAAAATTTTTAGCTTAACATTTGCTTTTGGCATAATAATTTGAGAAAGTTTTTTTGTTGATTTTATTTAAAAGTATAGTTTTAAGTTTCCCAAAATCTGGCAACTCTGTTTATGTTTATCCAGTAAACTGACAAGCAGCAACATGACATCATCTTTGTTTAGTTTTTTTTTTTTTTTTTTGTTTCGTTTGGCATATACTGATGTGTTGTTTCTTTGCAATGTATTTTCATATCTCGATAGACGTTAGTTTCTCTACCAAACTAAACAAAGTCACCAAGTAAGAGTTTTTTCAGTTCTAACCACACTGCTCAAAATATATGCTCGGAAGTTCATGCAAAAATTTTTGTTGTGAAGCTGAATTTTATATTTAAAATTTTATCATAATTTTCTCTTGTGTTTAAATGTTCAAATTTGAATATTTGAAATGCTTAAAAGTTTGAAAAAAATAAAACTTTATTTAAACCACTTTGTGAAATCGTATGGAAACTATTCTCATTAGGAATAATAATGGAAAATGCTCTAGAAGCTATTGCACTATTTGAGTTCGTAATACATTAAATTCCGACTTATAAATTTGCGCAAAATACTTAGATAAATTAAAAAAATACTAAAAATCCTTTTCTTACATATAGTTGTCAAAAATATGTAATGAGATCCGATTTAAAAAACCCACAATAAATAGCAATACTATGCATATTATTTTTTGTTCAAGTAATTTTATACCAAAAAAAAAATTCCTTAAGAGCAGAGAGATAAAGAAAGAACTAGAAAAATTAAAAAACACAAAATTTCTCCAGGGATATTAGTGAAGTGGATGATGGTGGCTTTTGATGGAGATATACTTTATAAATTTTGTGGTCTGTGGGTTGTAGGTAGAGTCGTAGTACATGCTTACTATTGAAGGAATTTAAAGTGCTCTGCTCTTGTTGCAGTAATATAAGTTGTGTTCATTTTTTTAAGGCAGTCAGTCAGGACATGGTACTTGACGAAACCAAAACTATTGTTGGCATTTTTATTTATTTTTTAGTTTGTTATTTCTTTTTTTTTTATCTTAAGTTTATGTAAGAACGTTGTAGATTTTTTCCATAACATTTTATTTTTGCTTAGAATTTTTTATTTTTTGTTAGATACCACCAACAATACCACCAGCAACGTAACAACAAAATCATGGTTGTATCAGCAAAAACGTCAGCAATATTATTTTTTTTATCATCAACATGACATTTGGGAATTCTCATTCTGATTTAGTGCAATGAAATGTAAGTAAAGCAGTGTATAAAAAATAAAGTAAAATAAGAAAGAGAAAGAAACAAAATAGAAAGAAATCTTCTATGCAGAATTTAAGAAGAGTCGTTAGAATTTACATAAATTGAAATAATTTGATTGGATTGTTACTTCTCGAGGGCAATGTAGATCATCTTTATGAGCTTATTTTTTGAAACGATCTATAAGTGGATTAGATTGATGTTACACTGTTAAGGTTTCAATAAAAATATCAACAAATTCTTTTTTTAAAGTTCGAAATAGTTGTATTGTTAGTGCTTCAATTCGGCAGTAATACAATATTTCAAATAAATATATCTCTTGAATATAAATTTTTACTGAACGAGGTTTTTCTTACTGAATTAAAACATATTCTCTATTCAAATTTACATAGAGTTTTTCCTTGAAGTTGTTTTTATATTAAAAGAAGTCTTATTGCACAAAAGAGTTCACTTATTCGAGGTAGTTGTTTTACATTTATCACTAAACATACTCAAAATTATTGACTCAAAATACCGAAAGTAGAATAATAGAATATAGAATATGAGTCAGTAGAATTAAGTAGGTATTCTTTAGAAAGGTATTTTGTTTGAAATAGTGGATCATAGTACCTACCCTAAATAAAAGAAGTATTTAGAGCTTCAGACCGAAAAGAAAAAATTACATATTTTTATTATTCTTTAATTTACGGTGCCCAATAGTCAAAGATATATTGACATTGAAGGACAACTTGTTAAATAAAGTTTCTTCCGAATGCAAACGATACGGCAAAATTGTTTTCAGTTCTATTTGTCTGAAATTTTAAAGCCAGTTTTTAGTGAAATAAAAAAAAAAATATCATAAATATGTATGTCAGTAATTATAGTTATGATTCTTTCGGCATTTGATGGCAAAAGTAATTAAAATAGTTTTGGACAATGGTCATTGTCAACATTTATAATTGAATTTAAGTGCAAAGAACTATGACAGGCGCTATGACAAAAGCTAGCTGTTGAATGTGTGAATGTACGAAAAGCATGTCAGTAGGAATAAGCAGCATGTTTGATTAAAAACAGAAGAAATCTGAGAGAATATCTCTTGTTTGGGATAAAGTTTTCAACACTTCTCGGCATTATCAACATTTTTATAACTTTATCAACATTTCCCAACTTTATCAACATTTTTCAATTAAATCAACACTTTTAAATTTTATCAACATTTCCCAACTTTTTTAACTTTAGCAACATTTGACCAAAATTTTCCAACTTTATCAATATTTTTCAGATTAATCAGCATTTTTCATCTCTATCAATATTTTTCAATTTCATAAAAATTTCCAAACTTAGGCAACATTTTTCAAATTTTATCAACATTTATCAACTTCGTCAACATTTTCCGCCTTTATGAATATTTTTCAACTTTATCAACATTTCTCCAATATATCAACATTTTCAACTTTATCAACATTTTTCATCTCTATCAACATTTTCCATCTTAATCAACAATTTTCAACTTAATTCATACTTTCCAGCTTTATCAACATTTCTCAATTTTATCAACATTTTTAATTTCAATCAACATTTTTCACCTTCATCCACATTTGCTAGCATTATCGAGATTTCGCAATTTCATTCACATTTTTCGACTTTATTAATATTTTCCATTGCTATCAACATTTTTTAACTTCATCCCAATTTTATCAACTTTAACAGCATTTTTCATTTCTATCAACATTTTTCAACTTTATTCATATTTTCCAGCTTTACCAACATTTCTTAATATTATCAACATTTTTTATTTCTATCAACATATTTCATTTTTTTCCACATTTGCCAGCTTTTCATCCATTTTTCATCCCTATCAACATGTTTCAACTTTATCCACATTTTCCAGCCTTATCGCGATTTCCCAATTTCATTAACATTTTTCAACTTTATCAAAATTTTTCAACTTTAGCAACATTTTCTAACTTCATCCCAATTTTATCAACATTTTTCATATTTATATCAACATTTTTCATCTATATCAACATTTTTCAACTTTATTCATATTTTAGAGCTTTTTCGACATTTCTCAATTTCTATCAACATATTTTACATTTATGCACATTTGCCAGCTTTATAAACATTTCCCAATTTTATCAAAATTTTTCATCCCTTTCAACATTTTCCGTCTTTATGAACAGTTTTCAACTTTATCAAGATTTTTGAATTTGATCAACACTTTTCAACTTTAGCAACATATTTTAACTTTTTCAACTTGACCAAAATTTTTCAATTTTATCAAAATTTTTCAGTTTTATCAGCAATTATTTTTCTACTTTATCAAAATTTTTAATCTATACCCAGTGTGCCAGACGGTTCATATCTCCGCTTTTTTACCCGTTATGGATCCGTTGGCGGGAGAGATTCCCAAAAAAAAAAGCGAATCGTTTTTTTCTTTTTTTTTTGGAATTTCTCCCGCAAACGGATCAGTAACGGATCTGTAACGGGTAAAAAAGCGGAGATTTGAACCGTCTGGCAAACTGGGTATTAACATTTTTTAACCTTAGGAACATTTTTTAACCTTAGGAACATTTTTTAACTTCATCCCAATTTTAACATTTTTCATCTCTATCATTATTTTTCACCTTTATCAACATTTTCAACTTTATTCATATTTTCCAGCTTTTTCAACATTTCTCAATTTTATCAACATATTTTAACTTTATCCACATTTTCCAGCTTTATCGAGATTTTAAATTTTTATCAACATTTTTCAACTGCATGCACATTTTTCAACATTTTCAAATTTTATCAACATGTTGCAAAATTTTTTTTAAAAAAATTTTTGATTTTCCAAATTTCCTTAATTTTTTCCATAGTTTTTCCAATTTTTAAATATTCTTCGACAGTTTCAACAACTTTCGACATTAATCAACTTTTTGTAAACTTTTTTCGACATTTTAAAAAATTTTCTTGAAATTTTTCCAACCAACTCATCTTTATCTTTCTCAACAGAATGACCATTTTCCCTATTAAGTAGTTACTCCCCAACTAAAAATAATTATGATGTTGACGTTTACTCTCAGAATGAAGCGCACCACAATATGGAATTTAAAAACTTCATATTTTCTTATTAATTATAAATAAATATAAATAACTATCACGTATAATATTTCAAAATTAAAATTACGTTGACACATAAAAGACAAACGATCAAGAAGAAGAAAGAAGCGTCTTGATTTCTGAAGCAGCGTAAAACTTAAAATTTTTTATACTTTTGCTCCCAAAGTAGTGACTAAGAAATTCATCAACTATTTTTAATGCTTCATGTGGTAATTTAATACGCTGAAAAAAAAAAGAAAGATAAAAGCAACTGAAAACCAAAAGAATTACGAAGAATTATAGCATTTGGAAGGAACTCTGTGGAACGTATTATGAGTAATACATCAAAATGCTGCAAATGTGAGTTGTGTGTTGATGCTCCGACGAGCTGTTGCTGCTGCAAAAATAACCAAAAACCAAAAAAGAAAAAAAGTAAATTAAATTGTCAGCAAAAAACACTGACAGCGAGACGTATAGAAAGATGTAGGGTTTTTGCGCGAAAAAAATATATATAATCTAAATGCTGGAGTAGAAAGAGAAGTATCCGTAAGTATGTGTGAATGGTATATGAACAGCAATGTCTAGCATGTGGCATAAAGATAATTACGAATAAAAATGTGGAATGTGTATAGTAAAGTGTGGCTCGCACTTATGAACACATAAAAACAGACAGACAGAGAGACAGTTGGGGATGCAAACTGACAGACGTACCACAAAATAGATGAATTCTCTTCTTTTGTTTCATTTTATTTCGAGAAACAAAAGCAACAGACTTATGTGCTATATATATATACGCGTGCATAACACTTACGTATTTGCAAGGGCTATGACACAGAAAAAAAAGTAAGAGTGCTTGGCTATTTATAATAATCATCGTCATCATCATCAACATCGTTATCAACTTCTGTACATATCTTCTCAAGGTCTCATAAGAATAACAAAATATCATCACTAAGTTGACATTGGGAATTACAAGCCGTTCATTGATTTTAATTATTACATAAAATCCAAGAAGTTTTCACTGAATAATGTAATAATTGGAACTTAATGAAAAATTTTTGCTTCCGTTAAAAAAAAAATAAAATAAAAATTAAGTCGGTTAAATCGGTCGGTTTATTTTAAGAATACTGAGAATTGGATAGATTTCCTTTCGAAGAAAAGCCTCTTTTCATAAGCCTTAGAAACACAAAACTACATACCCGTGTACAGCGAACATCCCTAGACATAAATAAGGGTGCTTGCTAGTTCTTTCTTTAAATTTAAGATGTAAGCGTCGAATGATGTAAATATTAATACAGAACGATGCTAAACAAAAGTATTAATTTTATACTGTTTTGGAATAAATTTCAAACTTTTTTGGAAAAAAATCGGAATTTAATACCAAAAAAGTTTAAAATCAATACTAAAGTGTGTATTTATTAGTTTCAATAGATTTTACAATGGTTTTTACTTATATTTATATGTTCATAATACATGTACATAATTTATTTCTGGAACAATGTGCTTACAATCAATTCTATTGAAAACACGACACCGGAAAAAAATAAGCCAATTCCAAGTATAGCCCAGCCAAAAGTAAAATACGATAAGCCCAGTGGAGCGAATAACTGCTCAAGATCAAAAATGATATTCAAGATTCCAGCTTCAATACCATCCCAGATGCAGTCGTCTAAAGCTTTGTCCATCAAACCCATTTCAAAGGCGTTCAAAAGAAGGTTATCCATCACTTCATGATATGGTGAAGTTAGAGGCATAATGTAACCATAAACAGTGCTAAACGACCCTTCATCCAGCAAGCGTGTACGTGGAGTACGCAGAAAATATTGCTGAGGAGAATAAAAACCATATACCCACTTTGGTATGAAACGTATAAATGAATTGTTGAGTTGTTGATAATGTTGCAGTAAAGTTTTATAATCGATCAATATCATTTTAGCATTTGACTCTGTATGATCAGGAATAAATGTTAACATATATTTGACCCTTTCAACAGAGTATGGTGAAGCGATGACATCAGCGTAGCTTTTTAACTGGGGCTCATAAATCGGAGTTGTTAAGAAACTGGTCAGGAGTGTTGTATACGAATTTGCCACAAGAAATCCGAACAAAACCTGCAGTAGATATATCAATATCAATTGTTTTTTCTGATGCTTGGGCATTAGAGCATTTTGAGAAAGCATTATTAGTGCTAAGGCTTGTAGTAAGGAATCGATGAATCCATTGAATTCTTTAAGAATGTAACGTAGCACTGAATTTTCTTTAGACTTGGCTTCTACTGTTTTATGTGGAACATTACATTTATCTCGCTGGATGTTACCAATGTTTAGCATTTTTTGCCGTAAATTATCTCCAATGTAATACAAAAATGCGACAGTGAGTGCATACAAAACCAAAGTCATCCACAAGGTTATATCAAATGGAGCCAACAGATAATGCGATGCATTTATTGGTTTTGCATGCGGCACTTGCAGACAGAATTTAATCAACCGGAAGGTAAAAGCCGTCAGCCACTCTTCATAGTTTGCAAAAAAAGGGTGCACTGAAATATCAATGCGACTTTCTTCATTCAAGGCTTTGACGAGTTCCTCGAATTCGATGCTATCGGGATAAGGTGGCGGTAGTATAACTTCTTCAATGCTAGCCTTATAGTGTTGAATAAAAAGCAAAAAAATCTTCATAAATAGTCCAGTGTATACCAGTTGTCCCTTACGATTTACATATTGAAAAACTGCAGGAAGATTCATACCTAAAGGTGTACGTATGGGTTGTCCCAAAAAATCGCTCGGCAACACTAAACGAAAATAATCTAGTGTACTATTCACCATGATGGCATGCACTTTGGGAAAAGGTCGATAACTGGCAAACTGTGGCTGTTGCATGTTGCCTTCGAAAGCAAAAAGTGCCATGACACGCGTATAACCTTGTGACCAACACCAATTGAAGAGCCATTGCAGTTGCAGTAGTTCCAATATGGGGTGCTGCACAATGAAAAGTAATTTTGTTTCCTGCATTCGATGCAGCAGTTGATTGAGTAGTTTCAGTGATTCCATGTCTCCTGATACACTATTGAGATGGACTACTGTCATCAGCCGTTTCTTCAGTGCATGTATTAGTTGAAAGCTACCCAAGGGGAAAAGTAGTGCTTCAAAAACCCTTCTGAAGTGCATCCTTTTCACCAATAAGCGCTTCCGCTCCGTAAGAACAATACTTTCTTTTTAACATTGCATGTCATAGGATGTAAGCGAGCAAAAGCTTACCGCAGCCTTACCAAAAAAGAGTTTTTAAAGCGCTTATTTGTAATGCTGCGGTAAGCGTTTTTTCAATAGAATTAAAAAAAAGAAAAAAAAAGAAAGAAAAAAAAAAAACTGGCCGCGCCAGGATTTGAATCCACGACCCTCCGCGTGCTAGATATTTTTTTCTTACATTTACCAACCCTTTAGACCGCTCCACCAACGCCCGATGATATGAAGAGGTATTAAATTTGTATATTAAGCAAATGTTGTCCTGCAGCATTACATAGAATCATTGTGCAATCAGTTTCAATTCAAGTAAGCAAAAGTAAATAAAAATGAGAAAGGAAAATAGAAAAGTGAAATAAAAAAGGTTAAATAAAAAATATTTTAATAAAAAAAAAATATAAAGCAAAAACAAATAAAAAAACGGAAAAATAATCACCCGGGCTGGGCTCGAACTCACGTTGTTCTTACTGCAGCCTTATATGGAATCATTGTGTAATCAATTTCAATTCGATTAAACAAAAGTAAATTAATAAGAGAAAGGAAAATAGAAAAGTGAAATAAAAGATGTTGAATAAAATATATTTAATTAAAAAAAAAAATAAAGCAAAAAAAAGTAAAAAAAGTAAAAAAAAAAATCTCCCGGGCTGGGTTCGAACTCACGTTGTTCTTACTGCAGCCTTATAAAAAATCATTGTGATAGTGCTTCTAAATTTCTATGGGGACAAGCACTTTTGAAATGCTTGGATCAGAAGCGCTAGAAATTTTTCCTCTTGGGTAACGTTTCCCGTTACAATAACTTGTGGTAGCTCTGTTGGCATCAAATACTCCAGCGATTTGTTGAGGTTTATATAAATATTTGTTTCAATATCGGGTAATGTATTGAGTTCCCGAATTTTTTCTTGCAACACAGTTGAGTTCATTGCATTGATATCATAGACTTGCAACAAAATTAGTGAAAACCAAATTTCAATTATATACTTTGTACACATTTTTCGAACTGTTTTTGTAAAGAAAATTTGAGCAATAATTTAATGTAGTTTTTTACTACTACCTTTGACTTTTTAAATTCAAGTGAATCGCCACATTGAAATAAAAACGGATGAGCATTTTGTAAAACACAAAGTTGTGTTTTCTCAATTGTGCTGTACAGCATTAAAAAACTTCCAATCGCACTATAAGTAATAATTATATCAGAAATATTATTTGTACTTGGACTATAATTCCTGTACGGTAATATTAAAATTTATTTTAACTGCTGTAGCAGAAACTTTTTGTTGCACCCTTGAGATATTCCACTTTATTGTAAAATTAGACGTTAACCCATATTGACCCAGAGGGGTAGTTTTCTACCCTAAAGCTAAAGAAGGGGTTTCTATGAAAATAAAAACTTTAAAAATTACGGGTTAATACTAAGAACCCAATATGACCACTTGGTCACTTGACCATGAACAACTTAAACATGAGTGGATTTCAATGAAACAAAATGGGATCCATAGAATATAAAACAATGTTTGAAATAGTATATAAATGCCAGAATTTCATTTCTTTTCATACCAAGAACGCAATATGGCCACTTGGTCACGTTGTCATGGACCACTGAAAGACACATGGATTTCAATAAAATCAAATGTGATTCATAGAACATAAAACAGATTTTGAAACAATATATATTAATTTAGTGGTTTCTTTTTCCTAATGTACATTAGCTATGGGCTAGTTTGTATGGACATTTTTAAAAATTAACTTTTTATACCCTGCGGTGGTTTTTTATGTGACGTTTGATGAAAAAGTAAGTGAGCCAAAATTTGGAGGGGGTGGGGTGGGTCTAACCCTTGCCGGATTTGAGTCAAAGTTCGAATTTCGGGGATCTCTACCCCTAAGGGTCGCTCCCATATAAGTCTTCATTTTCATGACATTTTTATAAAATCGACCGCCACCACCCCCAGGCTGCCCCTACATTGTTCAAAATTATGACACACCCCCATTATTTTTTCCACCCCATCATTTTCAGGAAACATACTTACCCCCTATCTCCACCCCTTAGGGGTGCTCCCATACAAAAATACTCATATTTATGTTAATTAATAAACATTTTTTCTCTCATCAACCCTGCCCCCATAGTGCTACTTAGGATGGTAAAATGTATGACCGACCCCTATTAGTTTTTCCAGCTCGACAATTTTATAAAACATACTTGGTTTTAAATTCAAAAAAAAAAAAAAAACGCGTATCACGTATGACGGAAACGAGCAGTTACTGGGTGTGCCGATCGTACCATCCGGTAAAGGTAAAGGACGGAGATAGAGGGCACGTTTGTTTAGTAAAATTGTCGGGCTGGAAAAATTAATGGGGGTCGGTCATACATTTTAACTTCCTAAGTAGCAATATGGTGGCAGTAGGGGTGATGAGAGCAAAAATGTTTATTAATTAACATAAATTGTATGAGAGCACCCCTAGGGGGTGGAGATAGGGGTTTAGTATGTTTGGTGAAAATGATGGGGTGAAAAAAATAATAGGGATAGGTCATACTTTTGAACAATTTAGGGGCAGCCTGGGGGTGGTGGAGGTCAATTTTATAAAAATGTCATGAAAATTAAGGCTTATATGGTAGCGACCCTTAGGGGTAGAGATAGGGGGTAAATATGTCTGGTGAAAATGTTGGGGTAGAAAATATAATGGGGGTTGGTCATACATTCTATGCCTGTAAGTATAACTGGTTTGCAGTTAGAAGCTTTTTCAAAATTTTACCCCGGAATTTCGAACTTTCACTCAAATCCGGCAAGGGTTAGACCCACCCCACCCCCTCCAAATTTTGGCTCACTTACTTTTTAATCAAACCTCACATAAAAAACCACCGCAGGGTATTAAAATCGAAAAATTGTTATTAAGCCCATAGCTAATGTACATATGTATGTATTCTCCTTTAACTCCTAGGAGGAGCATAGGGCCAATATGAAACGTCTCCAATTGTTGCGATTCCTTGTGATGACTTCGGTCTCCTGCCACGACTATTCCGGTTCTTGGATTTCCTTTTCCAGCGAACTTTTCCAGTTGGTTTTAGGTCTACCACGTCCTCTTATGCCTTGTGGATTCCACTCAAGAGCCTGGCGACAAACTTCGCTGTGCGGTTTCCGGAGAGTATGACCAATCCATCTCGACTTACACAGCTTGACCTCGTTTGACGAATACTTGTAGCTTGTTCATTAGTTGTTCAGTAACAAGCCTTCATATTGTGCACGTACTAAGTTTATGGCCTTTGCGGCAATACCTCTTCGCTGCAGTGAAATCCAAATGTTTTCTCGGGAGACACTGTCGAAGGCAGTGCTATAGTCTACGAAGACAAGTTGAAGTGCAGCACGCCACTCGCATGATTGTTCGACAATTATTCTGAGGATGTTGTTTTGATCCACGCATGATCGGTTTGGCCCGGAATGCTGTTTGTTGCTTTTGGATGGCCGTATCAAGTTTTTCGCTTACTCTGTTTAGAAGCACTTTTGTCAGTACTTTTGATGGTACTGAAAGCAAGGTAATGCCTCTATAATTTCGGCACTCGCTTAGGTCATCTTTTTTCGGAATTTTGACTAACACGCCATGTAGCTAATCTTCTGGCAAACGCTTTATGCTCCAGATTCTGACAAACACTCTTTGCTCCAGATTCTGGAAATCAGAGTATGAAGCAAAATTTTCAAGACACTGCAATCATGAAGGTAAATTTTACTTCAGTGGTGAGTTGACACTATTTTGACTTGAAATTCTCAACATTTCTTGTCATTTATTTTGAACACATGCTTAGTTTTTCTTCTCATCGCTATTTCACATAAGAACATCAGATGTTTTCGTTTCGGTATCTCGAAAGCATTCGGCGGATGTGGCTTAAAGATCCCACATCCAAGAAAATCATATACATATAGCGCAATTTGTAAACTTTCACGTTTGATGTCATATTACTTTCTGCATTTAGTAGATATTTTAGTACATAGAGTATATATTGTTAACGATTGCGTTGAAATCCAAGATTCAATACTGTTTTGACTATTAATCAATGATCTTCTTTTTACTACTTTTTAGTATTATTTTTTTAAATACCTTTTGCTACTAAAATTCAGTTTAATTTATTTTGCCTGCGACGCATATTTTAAATTATTTTAATTTTTTGCTCATATTTTTTTTGTGTTTTTCTTGAATTTAGCAATTTTTGTATATTTTTGTGGATTTCATTCTATTTTTTTGTTTTTTTTTCATATGTTGCATCCATAAATAAATAAATAAGTTAAAATCATTGCGTAGTTTTTTGCTGAAACGAACTTTAGAACTACCGCCGTGCTGCAAATACAGCATGGGTTGACTATAAAAGTTGGGATAAAACTGTGGGCAATTTGTGTTGCGTGGGTCGTATATAGAATTTAGTGATATTTATTGGAGATTTTATTTTTTGCTTATTTGTTTTTCTTTTGTTTTTTATTGCACAAAATTTGTAGGTTTGTTTTTAATTTATGTATTTATTTCACTTTTTGCTCATTTTTAACTGCCTGTTGCATTTTCGCTTAGTTTTTTTTAAACAATTTACTATTTAACTTAGTTTTTTGTGTTTTTATTAAATAATATTGGTTATTTTTTGTTTTGTTGTTGATTTTCATTTTAATTTATTTTTATTATTATTTTATTGCTTTTTTTTAATGAATAAATAAAAATACAATAAATTTAGTTAATACGTTTTTTTTTTTTCAGACAGTTTTGATCACACCCTGCCTGCCTCTATTAGTCTCATCGTAAAAGAAAGATTTTTTTTTTTTTTTTTTTTTGAGTTTGATCACAGTGTTGATTTGATTTATGGCACAAATTTGTTGACATTGGACCAGTTGTGAGATATTTTTGTGTAACCCAATTCTATATTCACAATACTTACAGTACCCCGCCATTGAATTATGAGCACTTACATTTTACTCAAAGTTTTTGAATCAATCAGGCGTTGTTTGATTTTGAAGTCAAATTTGTTTTTCTCAGTTAGAGGCATTCAACAGAATTCTATTTGCGACAAATTCCGGTAAAAAAATTAACTCATTAGCTTACGCAGTCCATATAAATGCAAATATTAGGTTTTTTCAAACTAAGTACTTTTGATCGTTTAAGTTTAACGTGTGTTTTTGTTTTTTTTTTTTTTTTAATAATTAATTTTTGTGGTAAATAAGATATTTAGGTTAGTACAATTCAAGTAAATATTTACCACTTAAAAAAAATTTTCCTGAGATTTTAACAAAGAATCCTTTTAGCTCTTTTAATTTAAAATGGGAAAGATAAAAGATATCTCAACAACAACAAAAGCCATGGTTTTTGCATACTTGGATAACAAAACACTATCCTATCGCCAAATTGCAGAAAAAGTCAAAATTAGCGCTGTCTCTGTCGCCAATATTGCGAAAACTAAATCAGAAACCAAGAATAATTCTGATTCACTGACTAATAAGAGGAAAAACTGTCGTGGGAATTGTAAAATACAAGAGCGGACATTAAGGAAAGTGGTCAGATTGGCTCTTCAGAACTGTGCAAAACCATTAAGAGAAATAGTTCGAGAAGTTAACGATGCTGGCGTTGAAGTTTCTCTCAGAAGCGTCGAACGTATTTTTGCTGCGAATAATTTAAAGTGCCGACGACCAGCTAAGAAGCCAAAATTGACGAAGCGGATGAAAAAACAGCGATTCCTTTGGGCAAAGTTCCACATTTATTACCAGGGGGACTACTGGAAGAAGCTGGGTAGAGTTATGATACTTCATATGCCTGAGTTCTCTAACTTTTACTTGTTGCATATCAATAACGTATTTTTTCATATATTCATGGGTTATTTTTAGTGACGAGTGTCGATTGGAAGCTGTAACCGAATAAGTGAAATTTGTGCGGCGGAAGCCAAATGAATGGTTCTCCGAAGAGTATGTCCAAAAAAAAGTAAAACATCCACCCTCTTTAATGATTTGGAGCTGTATAAGCGATGAAGGTCCGGGTCCAATAACTTTTGTAGAAGGGACAATGAACAGCGAACAATATATGAACGTTATTAAAATGTTCTTTTGCTTTATATGGAAACCCTAAATTGTCCTGCAGATGTCTGCACCCTTATGCAAGACGGAGCCCCTTGCCATACTTCCAGAAAAAGCACGAACTTAATTAATAACAGTAATATTTCTATTTTACCCTGGGCAGGTAATTTGCCGGACCTCAACCCAATAGAAAACTGTTGGGCGCTCTTTAAATCAAAGGTATATGCTCGTAAGAACACGAACTTACAAGCACTTCGCCAAAACATTCAAGATATTTGGACAAATGATGAAGATTTGAAGAAAATAATAAAAAATTGTATTAGCAGCATTCCCCGAAGAATAAAGGCGGGCTTACTAAATACTAAATTTTTGGATTTGTTTTCACCTATTAATAAAAGTAGACATGTCATATAAAATATTGAAATTAAACTAATTTTATGAACTTTAGTCAATGTTTTGCAAGAATCGAAAATTCCATGCATTTTCTAACTTAGAATATTATGACAATTAGGAGAAGAGAAAAAACTACTGAACATGGCTATGGTGACATATGTTTCGGTTACCGCCACGTAACCATCATCAGACCAATTTATGTTTTATTTAATTTATTTTAAATTAAATGAAATAACAATTGAAAAATTTTTGAACTTTTTGTCTGAGGCCGGGATCGATCTATGAACCTTTCGAAATCAATCTGTCTCCATAGCTCATTTATCAACGGACTGCGCTGTGTGCCCTCGGAAAAATTGGTAGCTTAAGTGCCTATATGCATGTAGCGTGGTTTCATTCTCTATACTCCTTTGTCATCATTCATGTTGTGTTTGTTTGGTAAGGCTCAGCCATTGGCTGAGAATCAATACCGTTATATTATATGACTGACAAGTGTTGCAATTGAAATTAAAAAAAAAAATGTTTTTAAAGTGTTTTACTAATTTAAATGAAACACGAAATAAATTCTAAATTTTTGCAGTGTTCATAATTCAATGGCGAGGTACTGTATTTCTATTTAATGATTTCTACATATATTTATATAAAAAAACCAATGATCCCAAACTTTCTAAAAGAAAAATCTCGGCAAATTTTATACCGGACGAATGGATACCGCTGTTTTAAGTAATTTAGCTTCGAAGTCATTCATTTTTTCCTATTGAGCTTCAAAATTTTAATATTAAAATTAAAACTTACGCAAAAATGCAGAAATGGTTATTTTGAGTTAACATACCTGTAATGAAAAAGAAAAAATAATTATTGAGTTGTCTTTTTATAAAGTTTTTTTTTACAATAGATATGTTACCAGTTTATAAAAGAGTAATCAAAAAAATCATCTCACGATTTTTCGGAGTAGGTACCTTTTTTTTTGGTACAGCTGAGTCACTTCTTCTTTTTAATAGCATTGCTTTGACCATCTATTAGCGATCCAAAATTTAAATGAGATACCCCCAATCTGTATCGAAATGTTAACCATTACTAGAATCGCCCCAAAATGGTCAAAATTTGACCACAAATGTATTAAATAATTTTGGTACTTTTATACTTTTTTTGGTACAAAATAAAAAAGCTCATTTATCATTACTGGTACAATGACAAATGTCAAACGAAAATAAACAAAAAAAAAAAAAAAACATGAAAAAACATAGTCTGGAGAAACAGCCGCTAAAGGAGTGCAGACAGTTGATCGGGGAATTTTCAGAAGATGGCAGCCCAATGAAAAACCAAATAAGGCACCCACTGCGGTGAAAAAAACTGCGGAAAAGAGGAAAATGTGCGAACGGTGTAAAAACAACCAGAAGCAGTGCTTGTAAAATCTGCTAGAGGTAAAAGCTACGCAGATGTTCTCCAAGATCTCAAAAATTCGCAAAACTAGCGCAGTCTGACGTTACAATCAGGTCAGTCAATAAGACAAAGGATTGCAATATTCTCTTAGAATAATTATTACCGTCTGAAAAGAATTAGTTATTTGAGAAAATAAAGAAGTCCTTTAAAGAAGTCGCAACTGTGACTGTTGCAACAGTCGAGAGATAAGAGGTCTGGACATGCTTAATGATCAAGATGAGGTAGTTCTTGCTATCAGAAAAGTAGTGCGAGGCGAAAGTGAAGACGTCGTAGTTGGGGTAAACAACAACAGAGAACAACATGACCAGTTACTAAGTTATGGAAAAGCCAAAAGGTACCGTCACTATGGATTCACAGTTAGACAAAATTATAACACAAGTATTCAAAAAAAATATCCCTTCTTAAAATATTTCATTTGAAAATTAATTTCTTCTGTGAAAAACTCCCAACTCCATAAATTTTCCTCTAAAATTTATTAACTGCATTAAAAACAACTTGGAAATTTTTTTATCCAAAAAAGAATCAAAGGGAAAACTACAAAAGCGCGGATAAAAAAAAGAACATGATAATGATGATGTAAACAGAAAGCGAATTGCTAAAGTTTTTCCTAGAAAATTTTTTGTTTTGCTTGTCCCCCCTTTAAAAAAAAACAAAAAAATTACAAAACGTTTCAGACGCGGCGTCAGAGAGTTCGGAAGAACTTTGACTCTTACTACTCCGACTACTCGTATCGAGCAACTATTACCAAATGTACTTGAGGGTTCACATTTTTTGTCATATTCCATTGCATATCTACTACGTACTCCAATGGAACCTTCAAAGTTCTGTGTGGCGGAATAGAAAGTAAAGGACAGCAAACAAAATGGCAGCATTTTTTATAATTTTTTTTTTAGTTTTTTTACTACGGTGCCTTTTTTCTGGCGCTCGCTTGTTGGTTATACTTATGCTTATGCTCCTCATTATTGAATTTTGGCATTTGCGTATGCAAAACTTTACTTCTGAGGAACTTTGTGTGATGAGTGTGTTTTCTTTGCGTTTTTTAATACATGAATGAATCGTTGAACTTAGAGGTCGCTGCAATTGGATTTTTTCAGTTTTATATTTTTTAAACTTTTCTACTAAGAAATATTGATGGGAAGTGAAAAGTTTTACTACGTTTTTTTCTTATTCCTACTTACTTTCATGGAAATACTTATTTTTGCGGAGGTTTTTTCCGTTTCTTTTGCTTTTGAAATTTTCCATCTTTCTTAAGTTTGAAGAAAAATCAGCGAAATGTCCAACTTAAGTGAGTTTTGTACCAGAGTACTTAACATTTAATATATTAAGTATTTGAATGTGAAAAGTTTTTTATGTGGAATTGCATGTGGAACATAAATAAAAGTATTTAGTAGTTATGAACGTACAGTTGCAAAAAAGGGAGTTGGAGGGTGATCAATTCAGTTCATCGCACAGGACAAAGTTTTGCACTCTTGTGTGTGTGCTCAACTACACAAATGCTGCGTATCACTGTGTAGCACTTGTTGTGTGTGTGATACTACAGTTAAATGCGGGTCGCTAAAGAAGCAAAAAGTAATCAGAAGTTTTGTTAATTTAGCGAAAAGCGTTGCCAATGATTTATTGAAAATTTTTTTTAAAAAAAACTTTGTAAATATCGAGTTGGGGTTGTTAATATATGGCATTAGTTGTAGACAAATTTTTTTCAAACGATGATTTATAAAGTTAATATATTGTGTTGCTCCCAAGAAAGCACACAAAACAAATGACAAGAAATGCATCAAAAATTTGAAAATTTATAGCGTAGCAACTTTTCGAAAAACTTAAATTACATTAGTCAGAATAAACTAATTGAATTTGCTTTTACTCATCCATATCACTTATCAAATTAGTTTTGCTTTACTGAAGGAATTTATCACCTAAATGATACACAATAATTACTTAATACGTTTCTGTCACATTTTTAGCAATTTTTTAAAAACAATTTTGATGGTATTGTTTACTTATCAAATTAAAAATATAGTTTTTAACTCTAAATTTGTTAGTGTATTTTGAAAAATACTACTCTAAATCATTTAAATGAAAATTTAAATTCCCAAATGTTCATTTAAAGCTGTATCAACTACTTATCGTTTGTTACTTGTGTCAATATAAAACAACTTTTCAGCAATGTTGCTTATACTTATCGATACTATCGAAGCATATTATCCATTGCATGAATAAAACTTTATAATAATATAGATACTGCTTTTCCATACTCGACTAAGTACTTATCATTAACATTGGCCATACTTATCATATCACCCGACACTGCGGGCGATATGGCACCATATCATGGGTGATTTGGCACCATATCATGGGTGATTTGGCACCCTAAGTGGATTTTAAGTTTTTGTTGCCGCAATTGTTGCATGTGTGCACAAATGATGTACATGTTTTGTGTAACCACATACAGCACATTAAGCATTGGATCCAATCGTCTTTTTAGTGGTTTGTCCATATTCTTCAGAGCATACAACGCATCCATTTTCGCCTAAATCTTTAGGTCCATCAGATTCATCTTGAAATACAGCATTTTCATCAGCTTCATCGGAAGAGGCATCGTTAGTCACCAACTTGCGTTTATATGTTTTCTTCTTTGGTTGTGTTTTCTTTTAAAATTTTTTATTTTCTGCTGGACCACATTTTCGGGAGACTTAGAATCCTTGTCGTTTATTTTCTCATACTCGGTTTATAACTTTTCGATGTCGTCGGTACACGCGCTATTTCATTTAAGATATGTTCAGGCTTTTCTAGCATATCCTAGTGAAAACCTCAAATTAATCAAATAGAAATAAAAACACAATCATTGAAGGTCCTACCTGACTAAAATTCTGCGGCTCTGTGGTACATTGAAGCACTTCAGCCATATTTAGTCCTTGATTTTTCTCAATGCAATTCTGTAAAAAGGCGTGATCCGGAATTTTATTTGGACTTTCCTCAATAATGAGCCCGTGATATTATAATTGCTGTTTGTTGGCCCTTTACATCCAGAGTTCAGTCAAGTTTATGTTCAACAAAATATAGCACTAAGGATATTTGGACTCCCGAATATCTTATAACATGCAAAGGGAGATATGGATTGAGAACCATATCACCCGCAGTAGTGGGGTGCCATATTTCCCTTTCGGTATATACCGAGTAAAAATGCCACAACTCGAACTGACATGTTCACTCGCGCTCGTATTCATCCGAAAACGAAATCACATTCAATACTGTTTGTTTTGATATATGCACCATAAAGCTGTATCAAATACTAACCGTTCTGCTGCCTCTCAAAGTATATGCAAAACAAAAGTAAGTCGTTTACATTTCCAAAATTTGTTTAAAAATCCTACACAGAAGCTATTATTGCTAATACAGCTAAATAAACAACATACCACGAAGTCTCTCGCGCAGTTGAATTGAACTGTGTCCAAATTTAAAAGCTATGAAAGCTGCAAGTATTGAAAATGACAGGGGTGCCATATCACCCAGTGGTGCCACATCTCCCGCCTTTACCCTACTTATCCAAAATATGAATAATATTTGAGCCGTTCAAAATGACAATGGTGCAACTCCAAAACGAGGCAAAAGTAATCATAATATTAATTGGCTGACATTTTGTTAGGGCTGAATAAAATTGATTTCTGTTTACATGAACAATTTACTCGATGATATGGAATTGTTGAAATTAAGTTGAAAAAATTATATCGACCAAATAACCGATCATTATTGCACATAATTTATATGACATTACTTTTGCCTCGTTTTGGAGTTGCGCCATTGTCATTTTGAACGGCAAAAATCAAAAATGTGTATAATACCTGTTAGTAATAAGAATAATGTTTAGCAAATGAATAAAGCTTTTCAATATCAGAGAAAGCACTTATCTTTAATATGCGTCCTACTTATCAACAATATAGAAAATACTGATCAAAAAAATCATACTTACTCAAAAATTAAATAATACTTATCAAAAATACCTGTAAGAATTAAGAATGATATAGAGGAATTATACAAATAATACTTAGCAATAATATGAATTATGCTTTTCAATGTTAGAGAAAGAACTTATCATTAGTATGAGTCATACTTATCAATAGTATAGAAAATACTTAGCAATAATATGAATCACACTTATCCAAAATTAAAATAATACTTATCAAAAAGGTGGATAATACTTGTCAGTAATATGGTTAACATGAATTATACTTATCATTAAAATGGGTAATACTTATCAATAATACGGGTACTCATATCAATAATATGGATCGCGTTTACCAACAGTGTGCATAATATTGTTTATAAATAATAATGCGGATAGTACCTATTTATCAATTTTATGAATAAACAGTACTTATCAAAAACTTATCAAATCAATGGGTTTTTTTTTTTTTTTTAAGTGAAATAAGTCCATAAAGGTGTAAAAAATAGTGTCATAACATGAATAGGCTGAAGTTTTGTTAGCAATTAAGAAAATTAAGCTCTATCCTTACGAAGAGTTCACTCAGTACTTATCATAATTATAAAAACTTATCACTTGTCTTAGGTGTGTTATGCGTCTGTTGGAGTCTGGAATATTGTAGTGTATTCGTGACATTACTTTCATACTTTGAATATTGAAGTAAGGCAATTTCTCATAATCCTTTTTTTTCTGTTTAATCTATTTGAAGAGCTAAATAACTTTGCAATAAATATTACTTTAATCATATCAATTTCTATGTGTACATTAAACATACATATATCTACATCAATACAAAAATGTTATAAACACACAAGTAAGCAATTGTGTACGAGATATTTTCTATGCCACAAACCACAATGAATGCATTAACATAAGTCAACATAATTAAGGTTCCAACACTTTAAGAAGAGTTAATATGAGTAAAGTGCTTGGCGTTTAAAAGTCAGAGAGAGAGAGAGAGACAGAGAGTGCGAAAGAGAGAAAGCAAGAAGAGTGTCAATAAGTTGCCAATGCATTGTGGTGTAGAGAAGAAAATGCTCTACGATATATACAATAGTAGTTAAGTATAGGGGAACTGATGCTATTGTGGTATAGCTAATGTTTAGGTGGAATTTGAAAGAGAACCGTTGAATCAATTTCAGCCAAATTTTTTTATGCTAATCATTGAAGTATTGGTTACAGAATATATTTCAATAAAATGTGTGCAATCTCATTAAAAAAAGTTATTGAGCAAAATCTGAAAAAAGTCAAAATAGCTGTTTTCAAAAAGTTGGGAGGTAATGTGGTATATATGGTGGCACAATGTGGTATATATACTGATCAGTACTTGTAAAGTGGGCTGGTAATGTGGTACTTATAAGTAGGGTAATGTGGTATACTTAACCATACAACCAAATATAAAGTTTGAAAGGTATGAAATAAGTTCATAATAACATTTACATTGGTTCTCAAACTCATAGTTTTTATAAAAAAAAATAAACAGCAATCAAATAATGTTAAGAATAATAAGAAATATTCATATACCACATTAGCGAATTCCGACTATACCACACTGGCCAATTTTTAGAAATTACAAAATTCTAAAAATAAAATGGGAAACTTTGTGAATTTACACAGTTAAACACTTATTTCGCAATACTTAGCACTTACCTTTATTGAATATAAATAAAACTTCACCAAAAACAAATTTTTCTTAACAAAATTTTTTTGCAAGAAATCCGGAAAAAAAATCAACCACACGCGACTTAAGTTTCGTTCAACTGACACCGGAAAAATTTGGCTTGGTGCATGACAGCAACACATCCCTGGTTTTTCATGTTTTCTGATAGGATAAAAGCAGTGACGTTCGCAGGATCTTTCCCAATTCGGAGATATGTGACCATACCACATTGAAAAACTATACCACAATAGCATCAGTTCCCCTATGTATGCACAGAATCATATTCGCATATATCATGTGACACTTTTATGCCACTAATTGCGTTTTCTCTACACTTATCACACTCTCTGTGTTTCTTGGTTTATGTGTGTTTGCGTGTCACTGTTGTTGCCAATAATTTATACCTTTTTCCTGCTGCTGCTGCTTAAATGCGTGCACTTTGCTCTCTCTCGTTGACGTCGTCGTGCAGTAAACCGTTTTAGTATTGTGATTCCAATTCAAACGACAACGATTCTATAGTATGGTAAGGATTAAGTTAGTTAATTAATAACCGGTTCATACTTATTGCAAAATTTGGCTTAAATGGAAAAGCAAAGGCGCAGTGGTATAGTTTCATACAAATATACGACGTACATACGTGTAACAACATGTATATAGTGCATTTCTGCGGTTAGTTCTCAAGTTATTGACCATTTTGTGCATGCTGTATGTAGTAGTGCATAATGGCAGTTTTAACCACGCTCAGCATTTTAGCTGAGAAACAAACATTTTAACCATAAAATCTAGTTATAAACTATGTAGTATATACATTTGTATAGTGTTGCATCGCACAGTGGGCTCTTGGATTCAAAAAAGCAATTTTTCAAACACTCATTTCAAAAATCTTATAATGCAGTTTTATAGCGAAATGTTTCACGAAGAAGGTGCCATTCATACTTTTTCCTCAAAAAGTCACCTGAAAATTTTAGGTAGGGTAAGCTGGGGTACATTTGACGCCGGGGCACATTTGACTTTGCCATTTTCGGTGTGAACACGCCTTTCGAACCAAAAACCTGAAATGCAGAAACATAACTAATTAGAGTGGAAGCAACGTAATGAACTTTGGTAGTTCTCTTTCAACTACTCCCGCGGTAATACGCTTTTTTAACTTTTTGTGTATTTTTTTGTAATTTTCGACATCTTGTTCGTAAGGGTTTTGCAAATAAAGTTGTATTGTTTTTTAGAAGTAAGTATGAAAATTTGGTAGCACTAACCTTTACAATTAATAGAATAAAAGTGTTTTTTATCAAGGTCAAATAGTTTAAATTTTAAAATATTTTTAATTCTTCAAGAGATATTGGGGCACATTTGACTTTTGTCGAAGGGGCACATTTGACGTTCGTCCAGGCATATGTGTTTGTGTGTTTTAGAAAATTTTCTAAGGTTATCTTTTAAAGATATGGTATACCATTATAAAATGAAAATGAACAGACGCGATGGCGTCGGAAACCAGAGAGAAACTCCGACTTCCGACACAGAATCCATTTTATTTGATTTAATATAATTTATTACCTTTGTTTTATCTACAATTCAAGATTTTTGAATAGGTGCTTTCCAGAACCTCTACCACTTATTTTAATTTGAAAATCTGGATGGATGAATTCCCGAAGTAAACATATTGACCTCAAAGTTCATCATTTATGCGAAGTTTTTAATAATTATCAAATTGACTGGAAGTATTCCCCATCATCATGTGAAAGCGCTGCAGATATCTTGACGATGGTGTTACCCAAAATCCAGACCAAAGAAATTTCCATCAAACTGGCTCTTACCTATCATTTTATGTTGATGTTCTCATTAGGGGTGTTGTTGGAAATTGTACTTTATACTTATATATTGTCCTTGGGAAATTTGGCGAAAAATCAAAAAACCCATTTTTTATGTGGGAGATATTGTAGAAGTAATTAGCTATACTTGATACAAGATCAGTTATTTGAGAAGAGTTTCACCATTAAATTTTGTTTTTATAAAACCGGAAGTGGAAGATGTTTGCCTGACTTTAAAGAGTGTAATTGAGTTTAAATTACCAACTCCAACAAATCCAGCCTCAACTTCACGTTCACGCACTAAATACGTATTTGACATTGACTTTTCACACTAATATATAAAATAAGTCTTCGTTAGTACATACATAGGTACTTATAATTTGTATTTATATGAAAAAAATATATGTATGAATGTTTTGTTTAATGTTTCTGTGCTATTTTTGTGAGTGTCAAATGTGCCCCTTACAATGTCAAATGTGCCCCGTACCTGGGGCACATTTGACAAAATGACTTTTTTTGAAAAAATTTAAAAAAGGACTCTTAATGCAGTTTTTTTGAAATTTCTTTTTTCTTGGTTTTCATCTTAAATAATCAATGTTTCAGAAACAGTAAAGAGTATTAAGATCGTGTAATAATTTTCAAAGATACAGGTCTTTGAAAATTTAGTGTCAAATGTGCCCCAGTCTCCCCTACTTGTGAACTGATTACCTAAAATTGCTCCATGAGATGAAACGTTTCTAATTTTCTTTCAAAGATTACTAAGTTAGCTACGTTTAGCTACGTCATTTAACTACAAAAAATGGAAGGTGAGAGTCTACTCTTTCATTTTGAGATAAAAAATATGTGTAATATTTGCGCCAATTCAAAAATTCATACAATTTCGTAAAAAAAAAACATCTGATTTGCAATTCTTTGAGTTCACAAGGTAAGTAATTTTATATGGAAATACGTATAATATATTGCATACTATTAGGATTAAATAATTTTAGTTCATTTTCTGTGGGAGGTTGACGTATCATGTCTTCACAGAAACCATACCACTGTGTCAAATCGAATTTAATGCGGCGTTTCCTTCTATATGATGGTCAAATAGTTTCAAATACGTGCGTGTACAAATGCAATGTATGTATGAGTTTGTAGCTTACACAGACGACAAGCAGCGACATTGACTATTTACAGGTTCACTAAAACTGTCAGGCGGTCAAGCATAGCCATGTAAAATTGACAATCAACTTAAATATCTTCATGTGATGTCTTCTTACAAAAAGGATATTAAAAGGTTGTGAGGGATATATGAAAATTATGAGGAAATATTTATGTATCGATAGGACGTGATCATTTTATATACTAACAATAATCAGAAGGAATTATTCCTATGGCATCCACTTTTAAAGTGAAATCAAAATCATGTTTTGAAGTTTACTGAAAATAGAATTTGTGCCTATGCAAGAACCCTGTGCGATCGAAGCAATTGCAACGAAGCATCTGCACAAACCAAAAAAATATGAGGTGAGTTTTGCTTGAGGTGAAACAGTATCCACAAGCACCATGAAGATAATACTTTGAGTGCCGATTCAGTGCTGAATGTGAACACATAATTTTGTATTCATTTCATTAAGTGCAAAAGCAATTGAGTACTTCGAACAGAAGTTTAAAGAACTTTCAAGAAATTTCTAATATCGCAACCAGTTTGGCGCTTAAAATAAAATGCAAAACGAAAAATTTACAAGTGTCTTTAGTAAGAATGGTGAAATGAGGTGATAATATTAATAAAAATAAATTAAAATGAAGTTCTTTTCAATTTTAGTGCACCCTATGCCATTAAAGTAACAGTAACAAAGCTTCTACAAAAACCAAAAAATATAGGGTGATTTTTAAGTGTGGTGAAACAGTATTCACAAGATCCATGGAGTATGTGTGCATATGGTTTTGTATTGCATAAAGTTAAAAGATAACTGAATACAATGTTTAGAAGTTTAAAGAGCTTTCAAGAAAATGCTGATGTTGCAATCAGCGCTGTTATATAGTAAATCAGTTCGTTATGTTTTTGTTTCTGTAAAGTTTAAGTGCACAGTAAAAATATTTGGTATAATTTTAATATCAAAAAGTATACATGTTTATAGAACAATGACAAAAAAAAATAATAATTTTATACTATTTTGGAATAATTGTTGAACTTTTCTGGAATGAATTTCATAAATATAATACCAAATTAGTTTAAAATCAATTCTAAAAAGGATCGAAAGCAACAAAAGTAAACTCTAATTTTTTTGTGTGTATATACAGAAATAATCATAAGTGTGTTTTCTAAGAAAAGTGAAATGTAATGATAGCTTTAAAAAATTTCGTTATCTAAATGATCGCATTAAATATAACAAACATAGTTTTAGCCTTTCTAAAAACTCAACAAAAAGTGGTTTTGTTGCTGAAGTTGAGTTTTGAATGATACCGATAAACGTGGCTTTATCCGCAATGGAATATACCACAAACCAACACAAAACGAAACATAATCCAATGCAATCTGAAATACGCAACTTGTAAACAAAAATCTCCAACCAAGTGTAGCTGCGCTACCACATTTTGATGACGAGGATGATAGGGATAATGATGATGATGACATGAATTCAAAATTGAATGCAACCAAAAAAAAAAAACACGTACCATCCTAGCAAAATTAAATAAAAATTAAAATTTAGTTTAAGCAGAAGAAGCAAAAAAGCACGATCCAATCTCAAAATGTTAGTGTACTGTGCGCTACCAAACAATTATTCACTGCCAGGGTTCATCATCAAAAATGCATTTAGTGAAGCGATGGCGGCGACGCGTGTGAAAAATAGTGTCGCTGTCATAGCACAACAACAACAACAACAACAACAGCAACAACGACGACATCATCACTATGGAAATATTTTGCACAGACAAGCAGACCGACACAAAGATACACATGGACAGACAAACAAACAGACATACAGATGACCGCATAATTTTCATTTTCAACTCACAACTCTCACATGTTGGTGTGTGGCAGTATGAAACGGCGATGGCAGCGTTGTTGGTCTTTATAGCTCCAGTAGCTTTATAATAAACATGGTACGCGAGAGGAGCGACATTGTGCCCAAAAGTGACTTGTGGAATTTTTGGGAATGTGTGAATTATGATAGTGCAGGTTTTCCATCTTTTTAAAATGAAATAAAACTTTTACAAATCAAATAAAACTTTTTCCAAAATAAATTAAACTTTTTCTAAATGAAAGTAAACCTTTTCGAAATCAAATCAAACCTTTTCCAAAGCAAATTAAACTTTGTTCAAATCAAATAAACTTCCTCCAAATCAAATTAAGCTTTTTTCAAATAAAATTTACTTTTTCAAATCAAATAAACCTTTTCAAAATAAAATTAAACCTTTTCGAAACCAAATTAAACCTTTTCCAAATCAAATTAAACTTTTTTCAAATCAAAGTAAACCTTTTCCAAATCAAATTTAACCTTTTCGAAACCAAATTGAACCTTTTCCAAATCAAAATAAACTAAGTTGAATTTAGATTTTTTTACAATCAATTTAAACATTTTCCAAATTAATTTAAACTTTTCCAAATCAAAATAAACTTTTTCTAAATCAAACTAAATTTTTTCCGAATCAAATTAAACTTTCAACAAATCAAATTAAACCTTTTCCAATTAAAACTTAACCTTTTCCAAGTCAAATTAAACTCTTTTCAAATCAAATTATACTTTTCAAAATAAAATTTAACCTTTTCCAACCAAAATAAACCTTTTCCAAATCAAATTTCAACAAATCAAATTAAACCTTTCCAATTAAAACTTAACCTTTTCCAAGTCAAATTAAACTCTTTTCAAATCAAATTATACTTTTCAAAATAAAATTTAACCTTTTCCAAACAAAATAAACCTTTTCCAAATCAAATTAAGCTTCTTCCAAATCAAAGTAAACCTATCTCAAATCAAATTAAACCTTTTTGAAAACAAATTTAACCTTTTTCAAATCAAATTTAACTTTTCCAAACTATAGCACACCTTTTCCAAATCAAATTAATTTTTTTAGTTATCAAACAAAACCTCTTCCAAATCCAAATACACTTTTTCCAAATTAAATTAAACCTTATCATAACTATATTAAATCTTTTCCAAACCAAAGTAAACCTTTTCCAAATCAAATTAAACTTTTTTCCAAATCAAATTAACCTTTCTCTAAATTAAAATATGTTAACCTATTCCAAATCAAACATAATCTTTTTAATATCAATTCAAACCTTTCCGAAATATATTCAACTATTTCCAAATCAAATTCAACCTTTTCTTTTTCGATTAATTCATTGAAGTGCATTTATTTTTCATATTTAAAATGAAAAATATGACAAATTTCCCAACTGGGGGTGCATAAAACTGCTGGTACGAGTGTGTTGTTGCAACACTACCAAAAGTTAATTGTGCAAAATTGTGCGCTATTATTACGCAAATACTGGTAAGGCAGCAAACAAGCGAACACATACTAACCACACACACACATAAATACAAAATACAGACACAAGATTAATTCATCCATATCGGTGAAAAGAATCGAAGCTAAATGAGTCCTAAAAACAGTGCAAAAAAAGAAAATCGCCATAATTTGACTGAAAAACGAAATTATTGCAGCTTATGTATGTGAAATTTAATACCGGCTGCAGTAGATTGGTGGTTGTAAGTAGATATTTTGTAATTGTATATGAGTGTATGCATGCGTATGCGTATTGCGCTGCATGTTTGTGGCGATTCATTGTATTTGTGGTAGTAAATTGTGCGTTTGTGACAAAGATTTGCTATTGCGGTACGCGGTAGGTATGTGTAAAATAATAAAAATGCTGCATACTTTCCGGCGTTTATACTTGTAATTTAAATTAGCATGCGTTGTATCATATGTACGGCATTTGTCTCTTTGTTTAAGTATGTAATTTTATTTGTGTTTATGCTATAAGTTGCACATGAACTTTATTTGATTAATTGAACTTAGCTATGGTTGAGGTGTTTGCGCGAAAATTACTTTAATGCACTTAGCTCGCGATATAAAAAAAGTTGCCTTAAAAGGTAGTTGAGGTTAATTTTATAGCAGTCATCTCAATATTCACAAGAGCAAACTTAACTACTGAAAACGACGAGAAGGTTCGTATCCAGCACAAAATGCTTTCTATGCTTACTAAAAATATATAGTTTACTTTTCTTACTTTCGACTCCTTTTAGTATTGAGTTAAAAATTTTTTGGTATTAAATTCCAATTTTTTCCAAAAAGTTTGAAATTTATTCCAAATAATTTTTGATTTTGACTTCATGGAAAGCCTGAAGGCGAGCAAGCTTTATAAAAAAAATGCTCAACCCGGTTTTGCGCGCTTATAGATCTCACCGAGAACAATACTCTGGAGTACAAAACTGTCAAGAAGCGAAAGATAGTGCACTTTTAACCAATAAGGCACTAAAAGCTATAGTTAACCATTTCTAAATCCAGGTAGCCTCTCATTTTATTATAATTTTATCAAGATTTTTATACTTGCCACACTTTGAGTAACAGTATCAAGCCTATGAAAAGTTTTTATCAATTAACTTAAGCTTTTAACATTTTTCACGAACGCACACACACACAATAACATCATACAGTTTGATACATTTACCTATTTGATACAGCCACTCTCCAGACAAAATGCTCTTGTTGCTACCATCAATTTAGCAGCAACAGCAAATTAGCTGTCAAAATATCACCAGGAGTTATTGTTGTTGTAGATTTTTCTTTTTATTTGCAAACACAGGCAAATAGACACATACATTCGATATACATAGCTATATACATATACATTAAAATAGATGACACCGCAGAGCAAACTCATAAATCTACTGAAAAAATAAAAGAGTCATCATTGACAAAATTGGAGTCAAGCTGAACTTTGACAGAGCATAAAAGAACTGTTGGTGACTAAATTGTTGATGCGTTTTGAATTCCGATATCTTTAGATATGCAAAAAATTTTTGCTAGTGAATCTAAAGACACAGTTTTGTACCATTCATCAAATAAATGATACTAAAATAAAATGAGCTTTCACATGAAAATATCGGTAATATCATTAGTTAGAGTGACAGCATCTCAAAATGAATATTGATATCTCTGTCACTGAAGAAATAAACTGTTGATAATGTATAAGCAAAAAGGTTTAATTTGATTTGGAAAAGGTTGAATTTGATTTGGAATAGGTTGAATTTGATTTGGAAAGGGTTTAATTTGATTTCAAAAAGATTTAATTTGATTTCAAAAAGGTTGAGTTTGATTTGGAAAAGGTTTAATTTGATTTCAAAAAGGTTTAATTTGATTTGGAGAAAGTTTAATTTGATATGGAAAGGCTTAATATTATTAATTGAATTCAGAAAAGGTTTAATTTGGTATAAAAAAAGGTTGAGTTTAATATGGACAAGGTTTAATTTAATTTCAAAAAGGTTTAATTTGATAAAGATAAAGTTTAATTTTATTTAGAAAAAATTCAAAATGATATGGAGGCAGTTAATTTTCTTTTGGAAAAGGTTAGATTTGATTTGGAAAAGGTTTGATTTGATTTGGAAAAGGTTTGATTTGAGTTAAAAAAATAAAATCAGCACATATAATTTTTTTCAAAATTCCGCCTCTTAATAATGATTTTTATATTAAACCCGGAAAATGATAATTTTTGGCAAATTTTTTGGTTTTAGCAGGACACTCCTGCTTTTGATAATTTTTTTTTTTTGTAAAACCTGTCATCTTTGCTTTTATTCAAAAAACCTGTTTTTTCATCGATATCTTTAGATTCGAAATTCCTATTTGTCAAGCCAAAGAGGCAGCATTTTTCTTTTATTTAAAAACTATCCTGTAAAAAATCCTGCTATTTAATATAAGAACCTGTCAAATATAAATCTTGTCCGATTTTAACTGAGTTTTCAGTCATAATGAGATTGATACTGATGGCAATAGTCAGTGTGTTAAGATAATAACTATTACATAAACTTCTCAACCAACGATACCACATCTCTATCGATAATTATGACAAAAGCAAAATAGAAAAAAAGAAGACTTTTGAGTTTGATGTCTAACACATAAATGCAAATAAAAAAAAAATACATACAACAAAGAATACATTTGTAGTAGTACCTACCAACCACACTGTACACAATCTATCCCTAACTAAAAGTTAGCATTTATGTCACCTTATACACGCAGACACACACACACACACACAATCAGACTCATACATTATGAATAAAAGTCAAAAAGTTTACATACATATATATGTGCTTGTGTTAGTCAGGCTGTGTACTTGTATTTGAGTGTTTGTGTATAATCGACCGGATACAATCATTTTAATAGACACCCCGGTGTTATAATTTATATTCAAACGCATCCTCATCCTGCCGCTTATGTTTTTGTTGTTGCTGTTGTTGTTGTTGCTTCTGTTCTGTTATTCGGACTTTTAGCTTTCATTGTTGTCGCTCTTTTTCTTCATTTTAGTAGCATCATCATCGTAGTGCTATTTGTCTATGTCTGCTATATAGTGTGAATGCTTATGATAGCGTCATATGTGACTAGTAAGTTTTGTGTTCTTTGTACAGCTTTGTACTCTGATTACTTTGTTTGTCTTTCTTACATATAAAATAGTTTTCAGTCGTCGTCGTCGTCTTAAGTCTTTTGCGCAGAGAGAAGCTTTGACACAGTTTGACAATCACTGTATCAATAGAGTTTTAGGAGGACTAAAGTAATTTGTCCTGTGCTTTTACAGTTTGAGAAGCACTGTAACAATTTAAATTCGATACAGTTCTGAAAGTGCTATGTTAATACAGTTTAAAGGTTTGTGTATTGAATAAAACAGTAACACAGTTTTGAAGGTGTGTGTCTTGAATAAAAATTTCAAAACACAAGGCGGTAAGAAATAATAATTTCGCGCAGAGTGAAAGAGAGAGAATTTAAAAGAGGAGGAGCTAAGCGAGCAGGGGGCAGTGCACCCTAGTTATTTCATCATATCAGAGTATGAAAATAACTTTCAAAAATAGTGAAGTAAATTTAGCTTAAATTTAGTACTAAGTTAGTACTATATTAGTACTAAGATAGTACTAAGTTAGTACTAAATTATTTACTAAGTTAGTACTAAATTAGTACTAAGATAGTACTAAAATAGAACTAAATTTATTACCAAATTTAGTACTAAAATACTAAGATAGTACTTAAGTAGTAGTAAAATAATACTAAATTTGGCACTTAATTTAACACTTTAATACATCCTAATTCAATACCTTCCAAACAATTGACTGAACACTAAAATCGGTTCAGAAATGTCACAATTTACCGATTTTTCTAGCGAAATCGGAGCAGGTGTGATTACGCTAGACAAGAAATGGTTGTATTTAATAACCCACGTCCTTAATAAAGCACAATCACCCTATAACAACATGTTGTGCTGTTATGTCAATGTAAATAAAACTTTATTGTATCCATTTTTAGGTTATAATTCAAACAATGTTCATTTATCTAGGTAATACAAAGGAGTTGTAGTAGTAGGTATGTGTTGCATGTGGCAATAAAAGCATCAGCAACAACAACAACAACTATATAATCCTTTTTCGTTGCTACAACCACGAGGCAATACAATAGACAATTTTATAAAAGTATGTGTTTGTTGAGATACCATGATGTACAGGTCAACAAGGTGGATAATACTTTTTTTGTTTTTATAAAAGAAAACAGGCGAGATTTATTTTTCTTTTTATTTATTATTTATTTATTTTGCTTTAATGAAGTTAACACTTTTGAAACACTAATTGAGTTAGTAATTGTCAGCATATAATTGGCATATTAAAGTATTAAAATATTGTTAATTATAGAAGAAAAAAAATTTAAATAAGTTATTAACTTCATCTGAAGTGGCAAATTTAATTACTAAAAATAGAAATTGCAGCAGAATAATGTGTCATTTAAGACTGCCAGATAAATTTACACTTCTCTGACTTTTCTCTTATATTTGTTTTTAAATTGTGTTGTAATTTTTTTTACAAAAATGCTTTAAATTAATTTAACTTCATTCAAACCTTAGTTAATTAAGCAATTAATTAAAAAACATTTAAAAATTATTGCTTATGTGACCCAAACACCATTTTTTTTTTAAAGTGCAAGCGCTTCATTAACACTCATCACTACACGTGTGTGCAACAGTGTGGCATTACAAAATATGTATTATGTATAAATTTATTAAAAAAAAATCCAACAACACGTACCTACAGAGCAAAAATTATGCTACAACTCCAAATTGAGATAAATATCAACAATTAATTTAAAATTTATTGCTTGCATTTAATAATTTATTAGCATACTTTTGTGGGCACAATGCACAATATGACAAAGCAATGCATGGTTGGCTATTGGTGTGGAGAGTATTCAAACAACAAAAAAATCAGATAATTTGTTTGTGCAATCAAAAATGTAACGCAGAGTAGGAAATTTAATGCACCAGAGAGAGCACGTTAATAAAACACATTGAATTTGTTGTAAAGGTTGCACAACAATTGCATACAAAATTTGATAAATATACTTGTGTGTGTGTGTATAACTGAGCTTATATTTTATACCATATATTTGCATTTGTGTTAAATGGCTATAAATTAAATGTACAAATCAATTTAGGCACGTTAGAAAATTTATTTGTTGCCATTTCGAAAAATTTTTGATTTTTTTTGCTTTTAGATGTTTTAAGTTTAAGTTATATGATGGAATTTGTAACAAATGCGGCTTTTAAAGTTGTTTGTGAATTGGTGCATTATTTTTAGAAAAGAACATTTTATAAGCATAAAGATGTCATTTGTCGCGACGCATTCTACAAATGTACGAAAGCATGGCCCATTTTCAGTAAATCTTATTAATTTCAAGGCTATTTACATCGTACCTCACCATTTAAAGCTGAATAGGTTCAGAGATATGCTAATTTTTTTTTCAAGTTATGGAACCATCCATTTAACGTTATTTTTCCCGATGCCCTTCACATATGTAGCATAAGCCCGGGAGATACGGCACCCCCGGGTGATATGGCACCACATTCAATTTCAATACTTGCAGCTTTCATAGCATTCAAATATGAGCGCAGTTTAATTCAGTTGCGTGAGACTTCGTGGCGAGTAGTTCGTTTAACTGAAGTTGCAAAAATCACATGTGTGTGGGATTCTTAAAAAAATGTTATGAATGTAAACGACTCACTTTTATTTTGCAAATAAGTATTTCGAGAGGCAGCAGAGCAGTGAGTATTTGGTACAGCTTTATGGTGCATATATCAAAATAAACAGAATTGAAGGTCGAATAACAGCAGAGTCTGACAGTGAAATTCTACGAAGTCATTAGTTTGGTACTGTACAAGATTTGAAGGTAAATGCTTCGATTATTGACTTTTACCAGGACAATAATCCAAATAACATTGCAAAGAGGACACAAAAATGACTTTCTGATAATGGAATTACAACAATAAAATGGCCCTCGTAATCTCCAGACCTCAATCCTTTTGAGTACTTATGGGGCATATTGAGAAAATCGATGGAAGGTGAAACTGGTACTTTTAATGAATTTTGGCTTAAGGCTCAAAATGCTTGGGATGCTATTGCTCCAGAAATTTGTGAAAATCTTCTAGATAGTATGCCCAAAAGAATAGCAGTTATTGATGCATTAGGAGGCTATACAAAATATTAACATTTGTTTCCGAGGTTCATAATGTGAAGTCACAAAATTGATCACGTTGAGTATTTTTTATTTTGTTTTATTATTTTTTATTTAAGAAAGAGCTTTCACGGAATTTGTCCCTTATTTATTTTCTTTTACTTTATGCAGTTTAACCAAAATAAAGACACATTAAAAATACAAGCCCATTACAGACTTTTTATTAGTTGTTTGCATTCATAGCCAAAGCGTGATCAATTTCGTGAGTCACTGTATATATAGATATATTAAGTATTCTCATCGTTTCTTCGCTTCATAACTAAAACTTGAAATTAATATTTCATTTACATAAGGAAATTGATGTAACAAAATAAGAAACACCCTAGTTTTGGCAAAAATATGCCGCAAGAATCAACGACAACCTATTTTTCGTGCAAGGCATCGAAACGTCCTAGTTTTCGTCCAAAATATTCAGACATCCTATTTTTCGTCATAAAATCTTTAACGTCCTACTTTTATACATAAAACTTTGAAGAAACCCAGTTTTCGTCATATATAATGAAACAACCTAGTTTTCGTCCAAATAAGTTTGAAACGTCCTATTTTTTGTCGAAGAATTTATGAAAACCTAGTTTTCGTAGGAGAAATGAATCATCCTACTTTTCGTATCAGGCGTCGACATAGTCTTAGTTAAACAAAATTTTTGTCTCCTAAGTATATAATCTAATGGTGAGCTTTCAAATATGTTGCGGTTTTCCAAAAATTTTTTTCCGTCCAATTTACATTTACATTCATTCTCTTTCTTTATAATAATAACGCCAACATTTTCATTGCGATAAAATTAACCAAATTCTTGGCTCGAAGGACCAATATACATTTTATCTGATATTTTATACGAAACTGATTTAAATCTCGTCTAACTAAAAGTATGTTTTTAATTAAAAATCACCACATTATAATTGGGTATATATTTTACAACAATGTTGCCACATTTTTCAATTAAATAATAATTTTTAAAATTTTTTTTTCTTAAAATGTTAACTAAGTTTCATACTCATTTAAATAAATTGAAATTATAATGCGCCAAATTTGATGTGTGCATATAATGCAACAAACACAAACAGACAGTGCGCACACACACACACGCAAACAACAGCTTGTAGAATTACATATACGCCTAACATTATAGCGAATTAACTCATTACAATATTAATTATGCAATTGAACACACACACACACACCGAAGCATACAAGCGAAACATACAAACGGCGAGCAATCAGCATAACATGACTTTATGTGCGTAAAGTACAAATTTTGTCATTTCAATTGCATATGTAGTCGTGTGTGTGTCTGTGTGTATGTTTATTTTAGTAGATCTGTTTGTGCATAACATGGATATATCTATGTCAACGTTGTTACTGTGGCTGATGTTTGTGTGTGAGCGAGTTTTTGGCTCTGTAAAGTCAAATCGAAAAATTCAATCCATATGTAATACGGAAATTGCACACATATGGCTGTGATAATTGTACACAAGTACTCATATGTATGGACAATATGCAGCATATAGATGTGTGCAATTGCAACAACGACAACAAAATCAATTTGTAGTTGCCACATGAGACAACGCAGACGGACAATTGGATATTGATATATAAATAAGTACGGCTAACTAGTTGCATAAAAGCTGCAAATTATGCGGAAATTAAAGCATACCAATAGGCGCATTTGCTGTAGAAAATTATGAAAAATGTAATTTGTATAATGACTAAATATTTAAAGTTTTAAATAGGCCAAAAAGTTTAGAACAATTTATCGAAAAATATTTTTTTAATATAAAATTAACTAAAAATCAGAAGCAATTTCAAACTACAACATTAAAAACTTTCAGCTCAAAGTGCCACGAAAACTTGCAATCTGTTTTAGAGTCTTAATTCTACATTTTCAAAACAGCTCTTAAAAGTATGCCACACAAATTTTCTCATTTTTTAACTTTTCCTCAAATAAAACCCACCAACGTGATTTCGTCGTCGTGAAATAGAAAACATTAACGTAAATTTAACCAATATTTATGATATTTCATATTTTATATAGCACTTATGCAAGAGAATTTTTACGCTTGCCAAATTTTATTGCTGTCCGCAAGCAGCGCCCCCAAAATGTATGCAACACATTTTCTTTATTAGCCACAAAACTTGGTGGAATATTCAGAGCAGCAGTAGCAAATGTCGTCGTCGTCGTCGTAGTCTCATCAAAACCGACACTAAGTAGCAACCACTGAGTGGTAAATTTTAATGTGCCGCAGATTTATAAAAAAAACTCTCGACCCAAATTACTACCATACAAAAACAAACAGACACACACACAAACAGAACAGAGAACACTTGACGCCAAGTAGCAACCCCGACAACACATACACTTTAAAGATTATATGCTGAGGGAAGAAAAAAAAAAAGAATAAAATTCAGTAGAGAAAAAAATCATTTCAAAGCAAAAAAGCAAAACCTTAAAAAGTTTTTAATTAAAAAGTTTTCTCTATCTGCTCTCTCGTTTGTTGTTATTGTTGTCGGTCGGTCGGCATTGCTCCGTCTCGCATGGCAGAAATCGTTTTGTAATTTCGCGCTGATTTTTCCCCCCATTTTGCTGAATGCGTTAAAAAAGTAAATACAATAAAATAAAATAAATAGCTGTAGTGAAAGTACAAAAAGAAAGACTTTTCCGGTTATCATTGTGCTTACTGTAGTTACTATGTAGTTAAGGCTATGGCAGTTAGTCAGATATAGGCACACAAAACTGACTGACTGTAAATTATAAACAAATAGCTCATGCTTGCGGTTACTTTAACGGTTAAGTTTATGGTTACTATTACAGTTATGATAACGGTTACCATAACGCACAATAGTTACTATTTAGGCTCTGATAACCGTTATAATGAATAGTAACATAATAAAATCGATTACTAATTATATGGACTACATTTTGGCTTCCTTCCAGAAAAAATATTTTAAAAGGCCTAAAAAGTAGACCATGGAACTAAAAAAAAATTAGTAGTAAAACTGAGTGTTAAAAATTAGTATTAAAAAATAGTAATAAAAATTAGTAGAAAAATTAGTATTAAAATTAGTAGTAAAAATAAGTAGTAAAAATTAGTAGTTAAAATTGGTAGTAAAAATCAACACTACAAATAAGCAAAAAAAAAAAATTAGTAGTACAAGTAAGTAGTAAAAATTAGAAGTAAAAATAAGTAGTCAAAATAAGTATTGAGAATTAGTAGTATAAATAACTAGTTAAAATAAGTATTAAAAATTAGTAGAATAAATAAGTAGTTAAAATAAGTGATTAAAATTAGTAGTAAGAATAAGTAGTTAAAATTAATAGTAAAAATTAGTAGTACAAATTAGAAGTAAAAAATATTAATAAAAATAAGTAGAGAAGTTAGTAGTTAAAATAAGTAGCAAAAATTAGTAGTAAAAAATAATAGTAAAAATTAGTAGTAAAAATTAGTATTAAAAATTAGTACTAAAAATTTGTAGTAAAAATAAGTATTACAAATTAGTTAGTAGTATAAATAAGTAGTTAAAATAAGTAGTTAAAATTAGTAGTAAAAACATGTAGTAAAAAGAAGTAGTAAAAATTAGTAGTAAAAATTTTTAAATAGGTGAGAACGTGAAAATTGGCTGAGGAATGTTTTAGGTAAAGACCATTGTTGTGAGTTTTCTGAAGCAGTTTCGTTCAATTTAATGTTTTCAAACTTGAAAAAATAATCTAAACCACAAAATATGCCATTTATTATTTGTTTCATATAAAAGATGTATTGGAAGGTCAAAAAAGTAAGTCGTAAATTTACCTTGCGCTTGATTTAATAACTTCCCAAAAATGGTCTGAACACAAAAATCGGTTAAGAAATGTCTAAGTGGGAACAATTGTATGAAGGAGTGTTTGTGACAATTTGACGATTTTCCTCTTTTAGAACTGCTACAAAATCCACAAAAAAAAATCGCAAAACTCGCCCTTTTATCGGATTTGGCATGAAGCCAAACCATGTATCAAATTTCAGCGAAATCGGTGGAGGTGTGGCGATTCTTGCTGCGCAGTGCATGTAATTGTTGCATTGTATTCTATGCACTGCACCGCCATTGTATGCTATTGTATATAACTGTACCCGATAATATAACCGTTACTATAACCGTTATTATAACCATTACTATAACCATTACTGTAACCGTTATATAATCATTTAAGCGTTACCTTCCAGTGTCACAGGGATCATGGATGATCTACCCAGTAGGAGAAACAGGTATAACATTAGGCCTTCTTTGAGTACCAGTACGCCTGCTTTCTCATCTCTTCTTTCTTTTTTTTTTTCTTTTTTTACACATTATGTCAATGAGCGCAAAGACCTTATATCAAAAGAAAACAGCGTATTTATAAGTAAAGCAAATGAAAAGCTTTCTAATAGGTCTATTTTTATAAGGCCTCAGAGCATGCTTAAAAGATCTTAGAGAAGGCAAGAAAGAACTCAGCCCGGCATTGAACTTTCTCCGACTGACAAATAAGCCAAAACATATACCTATCCATTGTATCCCACTGTCCTTCTTTGTATCCTATTGTATTTGACTTTTCCCCTTTAGTATAAACGTTACGATAACCGTGACATAACCGTTACATATCAGAAATATAACCGTTACTATAACTTTTAGTTTGATCTTAATCATAACCATCTCTATAACAATCACATTCACTGAAACCAAAATCATAACTGTAAGCGTTACTGTGTGCATAACCGTAAGGGTAACCACAACATTAAACATAAAAATAACCATTCATTTAAATATTATCGCAGTCCTAGATTTGCCAAACACAAGCACTTATCACAATGTTTCTTTTATTACAAAGAAATAAATAAACAAGCGGCCTTTCGCGCCAAGTTTTTGTTTTTTCTATCCATTTAGTTATTTTATTTTAATGCTTTTAATTTTTTTTTAATTTTTGTATTTTTTTTCCTTTTTACATACAAACCCTGTATGTGCTAGTAGACAACAATGAAAAAAATAAATAAAACTTCGAGGAAAAACAATTGGAATTAAGCGAATTACTGCTGATTTCATTTTGCAGTTGTTTTCATTTTGGTCTGCCACGAGGTTTACTTAAGAAAGATTTTTTTCATGCAACAAATGAGAAGAAAAAAAAAGTCCTTTTCTTGAGACAGCTTGAAAAAAAGGAAAAAAAATTGAATTTCAAAAGTTGGTCCTTGTGCGAAATTTTTTAGTGAACTTTTTTTTCGCCTTCATTTTGCTGTGTAGTTGGCTATGGTGTAAAAAAATGCCACAAGGTGCAAAATTGAATAATTGAAATACAGGAAATTCCTTGCAGAGCTCTTTGGCAACAACAACAACAACAATAAAACAATAAATACTCCAGCATAGTGTTTATTTATAAGGGTGGGTGACAATACGCGTAGGTGATTTGCCCGAAATGGCTGCACAAATGGGGGAAAGAAGGAAAGAAAAAAGTCATGTCGAGTGCTTAATTGAGGTTAATTTTGACGGATTTGCGAAAATGCTACGAAGCAGCAGAAATTTAATTGTTTTTTAATGTTTGCCAACTGACTAAAAGCGGCTTAAATGTGGCTTAAAATGATTTCTGTGTCATTTTATTTGCAGCTACATGTTCGAACTTTACGTGGGTGCAAGGAAAAAGTCGTCGTTATTATACGATGTAGACCTTTTTTTTGTGCCTTTGAATGTATTGAAATGCCAAACAGCAAATTCTTGAAAAAAAAAAAAAAATTAATACAGATTGATTTTATTTGATAATGCAATGTTTTAAGTTGAAAATTGAAGTAGATAAAGTTTTTTAGGCAAAATATGATATCTACCGAAGTTGATTAAAAAGATTTGGTTCTGTCAAATACATATTTGGTAGTCATATACTTTTTTGAATGCCCTTGATCAAATAACATTTTCGAAATCACATTATTATTATTCACTTTCGGTTTCTCCCAAAATTGTTCATCATTCCATCGTGTGTAACTTCTTTAAAGTTTTCTTCTGCTAAGAAAACATATACCATCTCAAATTTCACGTCATATATCATATTGTGTACTTGGAAAAATTCACTTCTTTTTTAAATTGACAAAGTTTTCTCTCATGAAATTTCTAAGCAAAGTTAAGTAAAAGTTGTTATGTTGGACTTTTGCAGTAAAACCAATAAACGTATTGTGCGTAATTTTATCTTTATACGTAACGATTACCTTCATATGACCGGACCAACACCGCAACAAATACAAGTTTATATCGTTAGTTACTTGCTGCAGCAACAGCCGCTTGGGAGGAGGAGGCAGGCAATAACTCTTTGCATTGAAGTGAACTGAACAGCAGCCAGCCAACATTAAAGAGAGCAGCAACAACATGTTTTTATAGACCATTTATTTTCTAAATAAACAACTTATACATACACATGAGTATACGTTTGTATGTAGAGATGCTTTTCAGAAAACAATAGAGACACATATACAAAGGTATTTGCACTCATACTTGCAATTTATGTATATGCAGTTACATGGTAAAATTTAAATTCAAATTTTCTAACAAAAAAAGAGTTCTGATTAGACTTCTGAGTAACGCTTGAATAGTTCTACAGAAAACACTAGTACCAATTTCCCAAATTTTCGTAATTTTCATGTTAATTGCAAAATTAAGTTCCATCGGACTCCTAGAAAAAAAAAAATGTATCGTAAAGGAGTTCTGATAAGAGTTCTGGATAGCGCACGAAGAGTTCTAAAGAAAACCCTACTAAAATTTTTCCAAAATATTTGTAATTTTCATGTAAATCTTAAAATACAAAAACATGAAAATTTTTTAAGAATCCGAAAAAAAAATTTTGTCCGAAAGGAGTTCTGATTAGAATTCTGAGTAGCACTGGAAGAGTTCTCCAGAAACTCCTAGTAGTTTTTTCCAAATTATTTATAATTTTCATGTTAGTCGCAAAACAAAGTTCCATCGGTCACTAAGGAAAAAAAAATCGAATGTAAAGGAGTTCCAGTTAGAGTAGGTAGGTAGCGCTCGAAGAGTTCTAAAGAAAACCAAACACCATTAAAATTTTTCCAAAATATTCGTATTTTTTATGTAAATTGTAAAAAAAAAAAAAAAGTTTTTTAAGAATCCAAAAAAAAATGTAGTCTGAAAGTTCTGATAAGATTTTTGAGTAGCGCTTGAAGAGTTCTACAGAAACGCCTAGTACCTTTTTCCAAATTATTCGTAATTTTCATGTTAATCGCAAAAACAAGGTTCCATCGGACACTTAAGAACAAAAAAAAAAATAAAAATTATCGTAGCTCTGATAAGAGTTCTGTGTAGCGCTCGAAGAGTTCTTTTTAAAAAAATATTCGTACATATCATGAAAATTACAAAATAAGAAAATAAAAACTTTTTAAGTACCCGACAAAAAATTTTGTTTGAGAGAATTTCTGATTAGAGTTCTGACTAGCGCTCGCAGAGCTCTAAAGAAAATCCATGTAATTTTTTTTTCATGTTAATCCGGAGCAAAGAACTGTAGATCTCCGTCCGCTATTTGTCCAATTTCGCTATTTCGAATTTTGTGAAAGTACTCAAGAACTAATCCCAAGGGCAGTGGCGTCACTCTAAGGTGGCATTACGGGCAGAATGCTACGGGCCACGGAATGATGGGGCCCTCAGTCCTAGAGAACCGCGAGCGTAAAAAAAATTAATCTAGATTTGAAGGAGGAAAACGTGGCGCTAATATTTTTACTATTTTAGTTTTAATATAAATTTTTATAAGAAATTTCGTATAAAATTTATACAATTTTGGTATAAAATAATTTAATGTGAGAAATTTGTACAAATTTTATAGCAAAATTGGAGTACGTAAGATTAATTCGAAATTAATTTGAAAATTAAAACACACAAGGAAATATTGTTGCAGAAAACTGTCGTTCGTCCCTGAATTTACTGTCAGAGGAAGGTGTAATGCCATTTGTATGAAATTTGTGAGGATGAACAACTCCGAAATCTCAAAACCTTGTTCAAAGTGAACTTTTTTCAACGGGTGTTGGTCATAATCGTCAATCAACTGAGATTGCGTTTCATTGGAATAAACGAAAATGTTTCTGATTTATAGGAAAAAGAACTTAAAATTTGTTGATTTGTATAAAAAAGACATATAGACAGAGAGCAAGCGGCAGACTAGACTGATCTACGTCATAGTATATTTAATACTTAATTAAAATTTTGACAGAAATAAAATATTTTAATCTAAATCGCTATTAAAAAAAAATATCAACGTATTAATTAAAATTAATATTAGTTTAGTTTATTTACATTGTGGGAGGGCCCCTTCCGATTATTTTGCTACGGGCCTTGAACGGTGTAGTAACGCCACTGCCCAACGGACTCAGAACTCTAATTTTTTTTTCATTTTTAGAAAATTTCGGGTCCCACTTCACATAACTGAGAATAGAAAACACAAAAATTAATTTTTTTTGTAAAGCTTTTTTGGGGAGAAACTAGAACAAAATATGAACATAGAACATAATTTAATGTTACATTTTTACTCGATATTTTTTCCAGTACACAGGTATACTTTCTGTTTTTATATACATTGTTGTTGTTATTGTTGTTGCTATTGCTGTTGCAAGCTATAAGCTTCAAAATGATGAAACCAGTGATAATGATGATGTTATTGATGATGATGATACACATTAATCTGTTATAAATGGCTTATAATACGACCATTGAACGTTTTACACACATAAAAGTGCATACTTTTGGGAATACGATGGGGCGCAGCAAAGTGTTTGCTTAGCTGTCTAAGCATGGTATGCAGCTTAGACATAGTTGCATTAAGGTTTAGTTTTACCTATACTGACACAAGTTTTGGACAAATACATAGGTACATATGTATGTGTGTATATTCTATTTTAATGGACACCTGTAGATAAGTAGAAAAATATTGTTTTAAGATTTTCTTGCAGAATTTTCGTTAAATTTATTAAGGCAAAACAAACGTTGCACATATTGTATGCATGTATGTATGTGCTTGGATTGCATATATTCCAGTAAAACAAATACATACGTAAATGGAAAAATATATTTCTTCTATAATTTACAATTTTCCAAGTTTATGAGCTATGCACATTTGACAAAAGCATATTTACTTAAGCAATAAAATTATTAATTACAAAGGATATAGCACATATGTGTAATCTGTAAATATGGCAAGCATTAGTTTCTTTCTGTTGAATATTGAAAATATATACAGTTTATTTATCATATAATTACAATGGCTTATGTCCAATTACAGTAGTTTTCCGATTTAACGAACATTCGATTCTACGAAAACCGCATTTATCGAACAACCAATTTTTTTCCATTGAGTACTTTAGATAACGAAGAACAGGCATTTGGCTGTACTCAGTTTAACGAACAACATGCAAAATCAGTGTTTTTCAACGGAATAAATCGAAGTGAAGACAGAGACGTATATAGGGTGGTTGCGAATCGGTAGAAAACCGGAAAATGTAATTTCTGGGATTATTCTGAACAACTTTTCTAAGCTCGATTTTTCGAAATTCGCAAAATCAACGGCGTTCTTATATAAAGTTCATAAAGTGACAAAAGTAATGTCATAATGTGAGTTGGCTGACGTTTTCCTCATGGTGTGAAATCAATGGATTCAAGTTTAAAAAATGATTTCGATAAAATAACTGATTGTTATGGAATAAAACGTGTAGGACATTACTTTTGCTTCTTTATGGACTTATTCCACTTAAAAAACAAAACAATTCATTTGATTTTAAAGTCCATAAAGTCGCAAAAGTAAAGGCTTATACATTTTGTGCCATAATAATCGGTTATTTGACCGATATCATTTTTTCGTGTATTTAAAATTAATGATCTCTTAAAAATTATTTACTAGGTTCCTACGCACATGATTTGCTCATCAAAATTTTAGATTGAATAACCAATATTACTTGAATTGTTCCTTCTTATGTTTTTGTAATTTATTTTATTGTTTCTTTAATGTCGGAAATCGTTGGTTTGGGAACATAGAATTTTTCAACATGGCACTTGGTACGAAATTAGACAAACACACTTCGCGGAATATTACCGAAACTGAAGTAATAACAGTGCAAAATGTGAATCAAAGTGCGAATACCAAAACTGAGGTAAAAACTGTAAAACAACGGTATTAAATTTTTTTTCTTGCATAAAAAAATTTTTTTCCCGGATTGTAGAGGTAAAAAATTTTAAATTTTCCAAATACAAAAGCGTCCGAATATTGGAGTGTCCGGACTGACTCATGTCCGTTGCGCTGTACTTCAATAAAAATTTCGAAATTTTTACTTCTGGTCATTTAAGCCACTTTAACCCTTTCGAACCGGCTGGGACAATATATCCCAAAAATTTTTTAACAAATACTTTTGAATAATATAACTCAGTTATTAACGACACTTAAATTGAATGAATTAATAAAATTAATGCAATTTTTAGTAACCACTTTTTTTTCTTATAACCTCTCCAAGGAAATTGTATCTCGAAAATTCAAATTAAAAACATCTGTTAGGAGTATAGACCGGAAGCGCCTCTGGCGGTGAAAATTTGAATTTGGAAACGGTCAAACATTTTACTTAAATTTAGTTTCTAAGTTTTACCTATCACAAATATTGTGTACGCCATAGTTTTCTTCCGGGTCGAAAGGGTTAATTAAGAAAAACAGACGTTTGGTTTTAGTACGCGGTTTAACGAAAAATCAGATTTAACGAATTGGCCTGCCAACTTAGCGTTCGTTAAATCGGAAAACTACTGTATATTGCTTAATTGAAATGTAAAATCAGTCTAAGTAATTGAGTGGATTGAAAAAAGAGGCTTGTTATCCACCAAATACAGAACAAATTGAAAGTTTTAAGCAACATACACATAGGACGTATTCAAAAAGTCTTGAACTTTTACTAAGAATGGAACCAGAGGTCTATATACAAAGAGAAAAAGCTACGTAAATGGGTTTAGAACAGACACACTTTCTACAAAAAAGTTGAGCTAAATGTTTCTTAACGCATGAAGCATCAAAGTGAATTTGTTTTTCACTTAGAACTCCTTCATTAACACAAAAGATCTAAGCGAAGTACTTTAACTTTTACTTTTTCACTTCTCTGTATAACTTGACAGCAAAAATCTCAGCTGTAATGATTAATTATGCGAAAATAAACATTGAAAAATAACCGTTTATTAATGTTAAACTTTTACAAAAAGAAAACGTAAAAGAGTTAAGGATTTAATATGTAAAAAAATGGATTTCACACAAAACCAACTACATATACGTACATATTTAATCATTCACAAGGATATTAGGCAAATGAAGAACTTCAAGTAGATATGAAAACAGCAAACATACAGACATACTTTATCGCTAAAAGGCAAAAATGTAGATATGTCTGTGTATGTTTGTTTGCATTGCACTTGGAAAACACATCAAACACAACCATACACACACTCACGCACACATAGAAAGCGAAAGACTACACAGCACAACTAATACTATGCTGCACTTCATCTGCATCTCTACGACTACTACTACTCGCACGTCGCTTACATAAAAGTGTAATATTTTAAGTGTTTTCTCGCGGTTAATGAGTTAAAAAGCGTAGATTTAAGCGCAGAATTTTCTCATTATCGCAGCTTTGATGTCTCGGGTTGGTTTAGTTAATTTGCATATCATTTGTATGGCAATTTGTTCGTTACACACATACACTAACACATATCTATACACTGAGAGCAAACTTTGAGAAATTTTTTTGATGCGATAAAGCACTTACGTACTAGTGAGTATGTAATAATGTGGCAAACTCTATTTAATTATGCATAAATTGATGTTTTTATTTGTTAGAATTTTGCTATTTAATTTGTCGAGGATTTAAACTTTGTGAGGATTTTACGGTACTGCAAGTTTTCCTGGAAATTATTGTTAAAACATACGGATACATAATCATATGCTTTTCTTTCAAATGTTATTCCTAGAATACTAAAAGAGAAAGAATCCATGAGTAAAAATGATGCAAAAGTTGCAAAATGTTGCAAAACTCAAAAAATATTGCAAAACTTGGAAAATGTTGCAAAAATTAAGAAAACTTAAAATATGTTGCGAAAATTGGAAAATGTTGCAAAACTCGAGAAATGTTGCAAAAGTTGGAAAAAGTTAAAAGTAGAGAAATGTTAAAAAACTCGAAAAATGTTGCAGAAGTTGGAAAAAGTTAAAAGTAGGGAAACGTTAAAAAACTCGAAAAATGTTGCAGAAGTTGGAAAATGTTGCAAAACTCGAAATATGTTGTAAGAGTTAAGAAATGTTGCAAAAAATTTTAAAACTTGAAAAATATTTCAAGAGTTAAAAAATGTTGCAAAAGTTGAGTAAATATTGCAAAAGTCGAAAAATATTGCAAAAGTCGAAAAATGTTTCAAAACTTGAAAAATGTTGCAAAAGTTGAAAAATTTTGCAAAAATCGAAAAATGTTGCAAAAATTGGAAAAAGTTAAAAGTAGAGAAATGTTAAAAACTCAAAAAATGTTGCAGAAGTTGGAAAATGTTGCCAAACTCGAAATATGTTGTAAGAGTTAAGAAATGTTGCAAAAGTTGAATAAATATTGTAAAAGTTGAAAAATATTTCAAAAGTTAAAAAATGTTGCAAAAGTTGAGTAAATATTGCAAAAGTCGAAAAATGTTGCAAAAGTTGAAAAATGTTGCAAAAGTCAAAATATGTTGCAAGGGTTAAAAAATGTTGCAAAAGTTGAAAAATGTTGCATAAGTCGAAAAATATTTCAAAAGTCGAAAAATTTTGCAAAAATCGAAAAATGTTGCAAAAATTGAAAAAAGTTAAAAGTAGAGAAATTTTAAAAAACTCAAAAAATGTTGCAGAAGTTGGAAAATGTTGCAAAACTCGAAATATGTTGCAAAAGTTGAATAAATATTGTAAAAGTTGAATAAATATTGTAAAAGTTGAAAAATATTGCAAAAGTTGAAAAATGTTGCAAAAGTTGAAAAATGTTGCAAAAGTCAAAATATGTTGCAAGAGTTAAAAAATGTTGCAAAAGTTGAAAAATGTTGCATAAGTCGAAAAATGTTGCAAAAGTCAAAAAATGTTGCAAGTGTCGAAAAATGTTGCAAGTGTCGAAAAATGTTGCAAAGGTCGAAAAATATTGCATAACTCAAAAAATTTTGCAAAAATCGAAAAATGTTGACCAGTTAAAAAATGTTGCAGTATTTGGAGAGACTAGAGGAAGCCAAAAATTGTTCCACGAATACTTTCAATTACTAAAATAAGAAAATGAAAGACATTGTCCAAAAAAAAAAAAACTCCATAATTCATAATTTGAAATTAAATCGAAAACAGTTTTTTAATAAATTCCTTGTATTGTATAGGAACATTTACCTAAAATAAAGAATCTGTTTCGGCAGCAATACCAAAAAGCACTAGATTTTTAACAACGCAGCTGTGCAAATTTTTTTAATTTTTTTATATACAAATTTAAAAAAAAACTCATTTCCACAAATACACAACCACATTCCATGCCCAGGGTATCGTAAGCCAAAATTATTTTTAAATAAAATTATAAAAAAATGCCATGGTGTTCTTAAATGTTTTAATTTGAAATACACTGAGTTTAATTAAAACGAAAAACTGCTAATTAAGTCATTAGGAAAAAAAAGTGACAGAAAAAAGAATTAAAAAACAAAATTAGATAAAAGAAGGACTTGTCATAATTTTCTACATTAAAAAGTTCGAAAAAGAATAATGCTTATACAGGTGGAAACAGCTGCAGGCGCAAACATGAAGTATAGATATGTATAAATATCAATATACCCAATTGGAATTGTTGACAGCAAATATTAAAGCTTTAAGCAAAAGAGTAAAGGACAAATTAGCGCAACGATCATTGAAATCATAATCACATTCATAGGGCTCAGAATTTTAGGTTTTTGCTAAAGTTACTTAGTAATTCAAATTCTTGCAAAAGTAAATCTTATACAAAGATTTTTTTTTAAGCTGGCGTTGCCACGCCTTTCAAGGAACAAATCACTGCAAATATTTTTATGAAATTCAGGATGAAGATAGACTGAACCATAAAGATGCACCCTAAGAACTTTTTCTATTTTAGTGTACCACATCCATTATTACTAAATATAGTATGCTTGTCGAGTTTTTTGAATGTCGTCAAACTCGTCTGATGAAATAATTGTGGTGATCATTGATTGCTTGATTGCCTACCAATAAATATTTATTTTTCTTTGTGCGTATTGCTTTGTTTTTGTAATAATGTTTGTGTTTTTCACTAAAAAACAAATAACAGTAAGCTCAAACCAACAATGACATTTGACAGATGCTTGCTTGGCAGCTAATAACGGACTACACTCTATGCAAAAATACTTAGAACGGTATTACACCTTTTGCCTTTGCCGCATCCGATACCATGCATGGTTAATAGATAAATTGAGGTTTCAGAAAATACTCATCAAATAAATGACAAAATTTCCTAATGAGTGTATACATGTCGTCTACTAGCTTGTACCTAGACTTTTTTCTTTTAGGGATACATAAGTGTGCGTGTGTTGAACTCTTAAAACGATGCTTGACAGCAGCAGCGTCTGCTTCAATTTCTTTTTTTATTTTTTTGCTATTTTTTGTTTGCTTTTTTTCTATTGCATACTTTAAGGTAAGTGTGTGAATGAGTAAGTGTTTACTTTCTCGAAGGAAGGTGTTTGTATGAGTGAACGTGTGCGTTCGTATTCTTTTTTATAGCACTGTGTGTGTTTGTGTCAACGACATTGTCAGTTTTTGAGCGCACAAAAAACAAAAAATGAAAAGAATTGAAATGGAAAAAAACCTCACAAGATACACAAACTTTTTCTAGTGTCATCTTTTGTGTTGTTGTTTTTGTTTAGCTAGACAATTAAGCGACATTTGTTGTCGCATTAGCAACAATAACAAATGACAATACAGCAGCAGTAACAGCAGCCGTAATAGCAACAGCTCTCCACAACAAGGTGTGTGTCAGTTGTTTTTGCATAAACAATGCAAAATAAATACAAACAATACACTCGTACAATGAATGTATGTATTGCAAAGAGACAAAAGACATAAAAAGGGCACACAACTAGTGAGTGAGAGAGAGTGCTGCAAGGAAAGAAAACAAAGTGAAAAGTAAAATTCTTAGCAATTAATTATGTGGCTTATCACTTTGGCTTTAGTCTGGCGCATTTGCCGAACATTTAGTGTTGTAAAACAAATTTTTATTTATATTTATTGTTGCTTTTTTGAATGTTTTTTTAATTTAATTTATTGCTGAGTCAATGCTTGTTGTTGTTGTTGTTTTTGCAAAAATTTTGAAATATTTTAAATATATTTTGTGTAATGATGGAAAACAGCAGCGCATTCACTCTTGTGTCAGAGTGGTTTGAAAAATATTAAAACTTTTAGACATGCTACCAATTTGAATTTGAAAAGTTAGTGGAATAACAAGAAATGTTGCAAAATGTTGCAACAGTCGAAAAATGTTGCAAAAGTTGAAAAATGTTGAAAACTTGAAAAATGTTACTGAAGTTGGAAATTATTGCAAGATCCGAAAAATGTTGCAAAAGTCGAAAAATGTTGTAAAAGTTGAAAAATGTTGGAAAATATTGCAAATCGAAAACCGAAAAATGTGACAAAAGTTGGAAACTGTTGCAAAAGTCAAAAAATGTTGCAGAGGTGTAAAATTATCACAAAAGTCGAAAAATTATGCAAAAACTGAAAAATATTGCAAATGTAGAAAAATTAAGCAAAAGTTGAATGTTGTAAGTCTCGAAAAATGTTGCAAAAGTCGAAAAATGTTGCAAATCTCGAAAAATGTTATAAAAGGTGGAAAATGTTGCAAGCTCGAAAAATGTTGCAAAAGTGCAAAAATGCTGCAAAACTCGAAAAATGTTGCAAATCTCGAAAAATGTTGCGGAACTCCAAGAATGTTGCAAAACCTCGAAAAATATTGCAAAAGTTGGAAAATGTTGAAAAATCCGAAAAATGTTGCAAAAGTTGGAAAAATTTTAAAAATCCGCAAAATGTTGCGAAACTCGAAAAATGTTGCATGCATTTAAAATACATATTGCAAAACTCGAAAAATGTTGCAAAATTTAAGAATTAAATGAAAAAATTTGGGAAATGTTGCAAAACTTTAAAAATGTTGCGAGAATTGAAAAATATGGGAAAAGTTGAAAAATGTTGCGAGAATTCCAAAATATTGCTAAAGTCGAAAAAGCTTGCGAAAGTCTGAAAATAAAGCAAATGTCAAAAAATGTTGCAAGACTCGTAAAATGTTGCGAATTTCGAAAAATCTTGCGAATTTCGAAAAATGTTGCGAATTTCGAAAAATGTTGCAAGTTTCGAAAAATGTTGAAAAAGTTGGAAGCTTGTAGACAACTCATCAACCTCTAAAATTTAAAATTGATGCGATAAAAACAAAAATCTATTGTTTCTTGGTATTCAAAAAGCTCTCAAATTTCTTTCAATTCTATCATAATTCTTAAAGGCAACATTTCTAAGCGTACACAACTTCTCTCGATTTTAACGCATAATAAGTTCGTTAATACGTCAATTTTTTGAAAGTGAAAAATCTAAAATAAATAATTTATTTTATTTATGTATCTAAATTGCGCCTCAACATAGTCGGTTTGGCCCTTTCAATGCTCGTTTAATCAAAACAAGGCTATGAGAAAAGTAGCACTTGAAAAGCGCTTGCAACTAAAGTATTAATGCGACAAGAAATGAATGTATGTTCAGAAATTCCAGGACATTGCACTTGACTACTTTTGTTGATCCGATCAGGATTGCTACATTGTTCAAGATCAGTAAGAGATATTTGTGGCAACAAAATAGATTAAACATGAATTTATGAGCGTATTTTCACAGTCCTCAGAAATTGGAGTTTGCAACTTTAGGTCGCTTTTCCCTGTACGCACAATATATGCCTGTCGAACATTCATTCAATCACTTTTCGACTCACCCTTTTTCTTTATAGCACAGAATCAAAAATTACATTTCTGTTTAATATGACTTACACCAAATATTATAAAAGTAGGGAACACATTGGCCAGCTGGCTTTTGGCCAAAATTTTGTTGTTTCAACTCGCACAGTCGTATACACAAATATACAAAAGTAAAATTATCTGTGTGTATGTGCATTTCAAATTTTATAATTGCTTGCATACACACAGATACAGACGAGTATATTAATTTTTGTTTTATTACTTGGCGCGCAGCAATTTCATATGACAACGATGATGATGATGATGATGATTGTATGTTTATAATTATGAAGCTGGCGATGGGCAGAGAATGAGAATGATGATGTTGCGGAACTATTTTTAGTCAAATTGTATAAATGAATCGTGGCACTGACGCAGATGGTTTTCGGTAAGCCAAAGACGACGACGATGAAAACAACCGTTTGTACATGTTATATACCGACGACAAATAACGTGCCAAGGATGTTATGAGTTTTTCATAAATTATGTCAAAATTAAATTTCAAAATGTTTAAAAATAAATATCTATTGAGTTAGAAAACTATTTGTTATTTAGTACTTTTTTTTTTTTTTTGCATGAAAAAATTGGCTTACATAAGCATTATTATACTTACTAGAAATATTTTTTTGGTTGCAATTAAAATTTCATTTGCGTATTCGCATGTTACATACCTGCAAGAGATGAGAGAGAGAAAAAATGCATTAAAAATTGTTTTCAGAATGTTAATGGAACTAATTTATATGTTCTTTATTAGAAATTTTTTGTTTATTAAATTATGTGGAAATTCGCTTCAAAAACATTTGAATAAGTAAATGAGATATTTTGCCTTAATTTTATTTGAATTATGCAAAACAGGTACTGTAGCAGTTGTGTCATTTCATTCATCAATATAAAACACTTGCTTAGTTCAAACTTATCAATACTTGTTTAAATTAAACAAAATATAATTTTTTCTGAGGACAAATTTTCTTCAGTTCATTCAAACTTGAACTCTAAAACGCAAGCTATAAGTTTTTTATAAATAAAATTAAGACTACCCAATAAAACTTTTGAATAAATTTGTAGCCTCTTATATAATAATTGATTACCTAACGCATTACTTGAATGTTAAAACATTTTAAACATTACATGCAATGCAATAAATAATGAAATACTTTTTCAATTACATGTAATGCAATGGGTAATGTGAGAACATAATCATTTCGGAAGTTTTTTACTTACGATTTTTTGATTTTTATGTCATTTTGATTTTAATATTCGTTCATAAGAAATAAATAGTAAAACGATAATATTTCAAATAATGTTTCCCCTAATGAACTTTTGGCCCAAATCAAAACCCTATATATCTATAACGTTCTACTACATTGATTCAGTACTTATATTTATAACAAAAAAGTAACCCAGAAAGTAATCGACACAAATAACTTTTTCGATTACTCATTAGATTACATGTAAGCGAACGGGTAATCGATTCCGCCCAATGAAATGCATGTACTAAAATAATGCCTTTGTAATCCAGAAAGTAATCGATACAAATAATTTTTTCGATTACTCGATCGATTACACGTAAGCGAGTGTTTTGTTGAGGTAATCGATTACGCCCAATGACATGCATGTGTTAAAATAATGCCTTATGTAACCCAGAAAGTAATCGATGCAAACAATTTTTTAGATTACTCGACCGATTACATGTAAACGAAGATTTTACTGGGTATGTGTAATAAAATAACATATATTATTTCAAAGGGATCAATTTCATTACAATCGGCTCTCAACGTAAAAAAACCATGTAGGACCGGCGAAGACATTTGTCTCAATAGTGCCGTCTTTGGTTTAGTTTTCCTGTAAGTAGACCAAAAAGACTAATACACCTAAAACTAGAATAAACGCGCTTAAATTATCAATTATATCAAAAGTGATCCAAATGTAGTGTAAAAACCGTCATTAGTAGCAAAAGTGGTCCAAGCCGACTACGTACTGTTTAGCAGTTCGTCGATTGTGAAGAAGAGCAAACGATAGTGCATTGGTCTAAAAACTTGCACTGCTTGAAAAGACCCGGGTTCAAATCCTCTACTCCGAGATTTTCAATTCCAATTTTTAAATTTCTATTATTTCTACACAATTTCTCGTCTGAAGAGTTTTCGGAACGGAAAATGAAGATGTGTATAAAATAATTTAAAATTAATAAAAAAAATTAACCGCACTGAGGCTCAAACCCGGAACACAATGCTCAGAAATATATAACAAACTCTTTAGCACATTCGTCTTTGAAACCTTTTGACGTTTTTGTGTAAAATTTGTTAACATACAATTTCTTTAAAATTTATAAATAAAATAAAAAAACAATTGGCCTTTTTCTGGTCCGAATGTAATGAATAAAGAGACAATTGATCTTTTTCTGGTCCGAATGTAATGCATAAGGGGACAATTGGTTACGCTCAATGACAAGCAATGTAAAACGTAAATAGAACCTTGTATGTAATGGGACCAGAATTTGGAGTAGTCGGTTTCCACCATGAAGAAGTTTTCGAAATTTTTCCAACACACTTTAATGATTCTAAAGATTGAGAATACACAAGTCAGGAATTTCTATTTATTTGCATTGATAAATACTCAAACCATTAGCTCAAAATGTAATGCGATTCAGCAGTTTGTTGAACACTTAATTAAACAATTTTCCACAATTATTAAGTACAATACAAAAAACGCTTCAGGATGCTCCAGTTCAGAGAAAAATGTAGAAAGCACAGAGCAATAGGTAGAAGAAGAAAAAAATAAAGGAAAGAATAAAACACAGAGCAGCATACAAGTTATTTCATAATATGACGTAGGTATTTTTATAGCAAGCACTTTAAACTCAAATATTTGCATTGTCAAGCATTGTTTGTTGTTAGGCAGAAAAATACCAACACACAAGGGAAAATATACCATACAAAGTGAAAATATGAAAGCAAATGCATATTAAAATTTCATACCTACTACATACGTGTGAGTATGCTGCAAAGGGATATATTCATGTGCGAGCTTGCAACTCATTGAAAAATAAAATAAAAATCCAATTAGGAAACAAAGTAAATTTTTTGGTTTGATACAGAGTTTTATTGGAATACTTATTTGCTACTACTTTTTTTTTGAGAATTTGTGATATTTTGCAAAAATTTATATTTAATTTATGCGTTAGCGGCCAATGTTTAAATAACGATATTAATATTGGGAAAGCAATGGTGCAGCAACATGTCTCAAAAATTGAGCATACCACTGGCATCGGAACAGCTATACATAAATTTGAAAATCTTCGAACTCGGCTAACATGTCGTATGAGTAACATTTTATTGCAAAGTAAAAAAAAGCGGAAAAAACATTGAAATTATAGTCAAATAAAAAGGATTTTTTCATTATAAAAACGACTGATAAAGTTTGTAGGAGATTGTTGCTGTTGCTCGTGAAATTGCCCTTCATATATTTATAAAAAAAATCCATACACACACGCCACACAAAAAACACAACAATAAAAGTGGGGCCACAAAAATAAAGCAACCATCATGTAAACGAAGCAGCAGCAGCACCGCCATACAAGATATAAGTAAAAGAAAAAGTCCTTGAGCAAATAATCCACTTTGCATGCAAACGCAGTGAAATAACTCCCCTTCAATATATGCAGCACATACGTAGGTAGTGAGCAGAAAAAAAAATAGTACATACAAAAATGAAGCAACAAAAATACACACACATAGAAATGCCAAGTCAACCAAGTAGTCCTGCTAGCTATGTATGTATGGTGTTTCGATTTTTTTTTCTACTTCTACTGCTACTTCATTTCTGTTTACAGCAAAAACGCACGTTTCCTGTTTTTTGACGCTTATAAGGATGCAGTACAAAAGGAAAAAAATACAGCACAACAAGGAAAAACAATTCAAGTGAACATTTTGCCATTTTCTGTTATGTGAACGAGTATAATATCGTTATACTGCTGCATGTCCTTAAAGATACAAAAGCTAGAAGCAGCTAACAGTCAACAGCATCATGTTGGCATAAAATGAAGCAGCTTCATTGGCAGGATTAGCAGCAGCAGCATAAGCAAAGTGGAGGGAAAAAAATAATCTAAACTTCAAAGAAATTTTGTATTGAATTTTACGCTAGCAACATATGTGGCTCGATTTGTTTACATTTGCTTTCTTTTGGTTTTTTAGTTTTTCTTCTAAATAAAGTATGGCAATTTTGAGCCAATGTATATTGAGAACATGTTGACAGTATTCTGAGTTAAGAGTAAATATCAAGGATGAAAAATTTAATATAAAAACTTTAATATACAGTTGCATTGTTATAATACACATGAGAAACTTTAAATATATTCTTAATAAATGTTTAATGCTATGCATCTGCTGGTGAATCTTAGACCTTGAGCAGCCAATGTTTAAAATGCGATAGTATGGTGTAAAAAGCAATGGCGCACCAACATTTCTCAGAAATTGAGAACCTAAGTTGCATCGCAACAACTATACATAAATTTGAAAATCTTCTTACTCCCTTAACATGGCGTATGAGTAACATTTTATTGCAAAGTAACCAAAAATTTTAAAAAATATTCAATTAGTTGCATTACTTTATACACGTGAGGAAAATTTACAAACATGATTTATTATTAGTAATGATGTTACTTATGAAACCAACCAACCTTCTATAGAAGGTCTTTTTTTTACAAAAATGGTTGTTTTATTTCTAAAACGCGCAAAACTATACCTTAACGTAAAAGTCTGCTTCCTTCGCACTTGCATAGGAAAAAAGAAAGCAAAAATTGCTTTGCAAACTCATATCATTCCCCCTTAGAGTATTTTTCAAGCGTGCTAAATCTACTAACATAAATTTATTTTGTTTAATTAAGAAATTCACTTGTTACGTTCACAGTGTTACAATGCCACAAATTTCTCTGGCTCATAACTTTAAATTATCTTAGTCGAGAATTCATCTGTGAGTGCAGCACCTTGAAATTAATTTTCATTTGCAAGCATTTTAAGAAAAAAGACAAGGCCAAGACGTAGCTATGAAGCAAAACCTCCAACCAAAATTTTTGTAATGCTATACTGCCATGCCTCTGCTTGGCAGAGAGTTGGACCAAAATCATTATCCGCATAAAATTAGAAAATACGCGTTTGAAAAATGATTGCAAGCAATTTCATTTCCCACTTCCGTTAAAGAAGTTGTTCGAAATTCTCAGTATTTACTTTCGAGCTTGATTTTTGTGACACACGGAGAAAAAAGACAAAATTTTGTTCAACATTTTTTCTCAAATCACCTTTTTTTATTTTCTATTTTCTTCCTCGTATCTTTCATCTTGTATCTTACTTCTTATAAAGAGTGTCCCATAATTCACGCCAGATTTGAATTAAATAGGAAACCATTTTTTTCAATTCTATGTTTTTTTTTAAATGAAATAAAAAACAAAAAACAAATAGCTTGTGCTTTGTATCGAACAGCTGTTTGGGCAGATGATTTCCAAGGCTTAGCTGTCACATACGCACCCTTTTGTTGGCATTTTCCATGATCATTTTGCATTTATGTTGCTGCAACGTTGCATCTCCACTTTCAATGCATTTTAACTAGTCTTAAATTGTTAGCTGTCAGACTGTTTTAATTTTATTTGATTGTAATGGTTTTAATTTTATTTGATTGTAATGGTAATCAAATAAAATTAAAACAGTCTTTGCCGCACAAAAAGAAGCAAATTTTAACTTATGGGACAACTTTTTTTTTCATCTTGCATTTTGTTTGTTTTATTGTATATCTTGAATAATTCACACTTTAAAATGATAGATTACTATGCTTACTTTTAATTCCCTTTAGTATTAATTTAAACTTTTTTGGTATTAAACTCGGATTTTTTTAGAAAAAAATTTGAAATTTATACCAAAAAAGTATGAAATTTATTCCAAAATAGTTTAAAAATAATCCTTTTTTGGCATTGTTCTATAAAAATACTTTTCAGTTTTAAAATTGAACTAAAATTTTTACTGTGTGTATCTTACTTGTTCCATCTAGTATCTTGGTACTTTTATATTTTATTTTCTATTTTTTTTCTTATATCTTGTTTCTTCTATCTTTTATCATGTGGCTTCCATCTTGTTTCGAGTATCTTTCTTTTTTAATCTTTTTTCTGTTTTTCTTTTTTATCTTTCATCATGTTTTTATCTTTTTTCATGTTGTCTCCTTCCTTGTGTCTTTTTTATTTTGTTTTTCTTTCATCTTCCATTTTTCCTCTTTTTTATTTCATCTTTTATCTTTAATTCTTTATCTTGAATCTTTTTTATTCTGTTATTTATCTTCAATTTTTTATCTCTTAGGGGGCGTTCACATATTACGTAACGCAATTTTTGACTAATTTTGATCCCTTCCCCGGTCGTAACGCAACGTAACAAAACGTATAACCCCCTCTCCCCCTAGTAACGTAACAAATCTTAATTTAGTAATTTGAAATTGAGTTTTTTGTTGCATAAATTTTAAAGTCGACGTTACGTAACGTAATTGATGACGTCCTCTTATCTTTTATTATTAATCTTTCATTGTTCATCTTTTAAATTTTATCTTCTAGCTTCTATCTTTTATCCTGTATCTTGCATTTTATATCTTCTATATTGCATTTTGCACCTCACATCTTGTATGTTATATCATTTATATTGTACCTCTGGCTTATGTTTTGCATCTTGCACCTTGCATATTGTACACTGAATCTTGTATCTTATATCCCATATCTTATATCTTGTATTTCATATCCAGTATCTTGTGTTTTCTTACTTGTCTTTTTTAACATTTATTGCGTATTTTGTATATTATATCTTAAATCTTAAATTTTTTATCTTCTTACATCTACACACTTAAAAATGATAGTATACTTTTCATAGTTTTGATTCCATTTGTATTGATATTAAACTTTTTTGGCATTAAATAATTTTAAAATAGTATAAATCTAATAATTTTTTTGGCATTGTTCTACATAAATACTTTTTGTATTTAACCTTTCATTAAAAGTCCAAAACTTTTCAGTGTATTTAGCTACAGCCAGTCGCTTTCCAATGCCATTTCACAGTTCTTGTGTGCCAAACTAATTACGAATACATAAAACCAAGGAGAGTCCAGCAGCTATCAGCTTCAACACAAATACTCATGACTAAGGCGTTGTTGTAAGACCGTTAATCCAAAAATAAATGAGCAACGGACGACAAACCACTGCCATACATTTCTACTTCAGAATATCTATCTTTTGTTAAATCTTTGCCGCTAAAAAAGTAAAATCAACAAGAGAGTAAACATTAAAAAAACATAATTTTGTTTTTTTTACAACAACGGCAACACCGAAAAAAGCACGCAAATACGAGTACAATAATAATTGTAATAACAACTACAGCAAAAACCATTTGCACTTGGCCAAAAAATTACGTTGCCACGAAATGATTGTTGGGGTAATAGCAGCCGCCAAGCAACAGTAGAAGTGGCAGTAAAAAAACGCCCCATAAGAAAAGATTAACCACCCCCATTAAATTACATGCAACAACAAAAACAACAATAACAACAACCATAACGAGTACAATATAATAAGCTCTATGGCATACGCTTTAGCTGGACAGCGAGAAAAAAAAACGCCAAAATTGCTGGTTGGGGGCGTGTTAGTCAATGCAAAAGTTTAGTAAAGCGCTATGGACATGAGCGCAAAGTCAGTTTTCGAAGTATGTATGAACAAATTGCAGACGTTTTCATATGCTACAGGGTGTTTCACATGATTTGTTTTTCACAATTCGGTGAGTAAATTTAAATTAATGTTTCGAAAGGTGAGATAGTTCATCTTAAGAAGGTTTGAGAAAGATATGTAGAGGTTTGAAAAAATTAGTTTTCATTCTATTTAGCGATTACCACTCCGTAGTTCATCTCAAAATATACAGGGTATATTGCAAAACGTTACACAGTAAGAAATGGAGTTTAATTTTAAAACTAAAAATTATTTGTATGGAACAATTCCAAAAAAAAGTATTAATTTTAAACTATTTTGGAATAAATTTTATACTTTTTTAGAATAAATTTCATACTTTTTTAGAATAAATTTCAAACTTTTTTGAAAAACAAAATCGGAATTTAATACCAAAATAGTTTAAAATCAATACTAAAGTAAATCAAAATTCAGAAAAGTTTAATTTTTTAGTGTGTACGAAGCTTCTCAGAGATGATAGAGGAGACCTAGCCTAAGCAAAGACTTGCACTTGGAATGGTCTATGGTTAAGACTATTTTTCTGATTTATTTTTACAAAAAAAAGTTTCTTGGATCAATTTTTTTATAAGAAACTTTTAGCTAATTTTATGTGCTTTCCAAGAGTATGTTTGGTTTGTATGGCTCAAAAGGGTTTTGCACAGTTTCGAGCCTTTAGATTTGAAATTTTCTATAGAAAAACGAATTCAAACTTCAATTTGGCCAATTTCATGTTTTGAAATGTAAAACCAATTATAACTTATAAATGGTAAAAAGTCCTCGTTTTTTCTTTTTACAAATTTAGTTTTCAAGAAAGTAAGTCATGAAGCGATTTTTGTAGTTTTAATGCTAACTCAAATCGCTCAATGGTCAAAATTTGACGAAAAATGTACTAAATAATTTTGGTACTTTTTGGAAAGTTTAAGTACTTTTTATGCTTTTGATACAAATTAGAAAAGATCGTTTATCGTTCCTGGTACAATGACAAATGTGAAACGAAGAAAAAATAAATAACATGAAGTCAGTGTCAGTCAGCTTTTTCTCATTCTCTTTACACTGTATTGTACCTGGCCTAAAGGCAAAATATTAAAATAATTTTAACTTTGTGCACATGTACACACTACTACCTCTCTAATAATGTATAATTCCAAGTCGGGCTCAAATTTTAATATGGAAAAAAAGGTTGGACAAATTTTTGTCTTGTATATTAATATAAGGATTTAAATTTTTTGGTTCATATGAGAGGTTTTTAATTTTTTCTTTCCATAAAATTAGTTTTGAAAGATCAAAATAATATGTCTTGTAGAATTTTTTATAGTTTTAGTACTAAAGTGATACAAAATTAAGAACTTTTTGCCTGATTCTATACTTTTACAAAAATGGTCTGAACATAAAAAATTATGAACTTTTTTTTGCGTGGATTTTAGAGAGGTGCTAAAAGTGGAAATATTGGTAAATTGTGACAAGCACTTGGACATTTCTTAACCGACTGTTATATTCAGATCATTTTTTGAAAAGTATTAATAAAAAATTTTGTTTTACTATTTTTATCGGTTTTGGCATGAGACGAAACCTTGTACCAAATTTTGGTAAAGTCGGTAAGGGTTATGTCAATTCGTGTTACGCTTGGCATGGCTGTATATTTCTTTTTGGTTACACCCTAAGCTCTAGTGAGTCATAAAACAAACAATGAAAATCTCAAGGAAGCACAAAACGTAAATTAAGGGAAATGGTGAGGATTTGAAGAAAAAATAAATAAACTTAAGGCAAAAGAAAAAAAATACGAAAAATAAATTTAAATTTTTTCTACTAATGCGCACTTGGTGGCCAAGAAATTGCTGTTGCTGCTACTGCTACTGCAAAATAAATGCTTAACGCACAGCATGGAAGAAACTTGAAAAATTAGCGAGCTTATTGCTTTAAAATTGCTGCTGTTGCTGCAACATAATGAAAAATTAAGTTTGAGTTGCGTCATTTCCGGAATTTCGTTTTTCTCGACTACACTTTTGGGGTAGTGAAAAATATAACAAGAGGGAAATTGCTAGAAAATAGCAATAAAAGTATAAATCATTTTATTTTGTGTTCGTCTTGGCATGAAGTAATTAAAACTAGAAGAAGAAGCAAAAGATTTATAAAGTTGAATTTTTGCAAAAAGAGAGGAATTGACTTCCGAAAAAGATTTTGTTAAAAAAACGCAAAAATTTCGGAGACTTTAACTTTGAAGATTTTGCCAAACAATTTCCTCAAACTTAAATTGTTTACACTAAAAAAAAAAAAAATTTTGTATTTTATGAGTGTGATCTAATAACTTATTTACACTTCATCTCATACTTGTAGACACATATAGACACTGCACATAGGCACATGTCCTATGGCGTGACAAAATCTCCTTCTAAGTCGGTGTTATACATTCCAGACAAAGCCAACAAATTGTTACATCTGTTCCACATTTTACTTTCACTTCCTTTAACCATTTGCTTACAATTTTCATTTCATTTCATTTTAATATTTATTGCTGCTTTGTTTCATACACTGTTGCTTGTTATTTAAATGATTTTTTCTTGTCTACTGTATTTTTTGTTTTTTTTGTATTTTTATTTTTAAGTTTAAATTGAAATCGTCATTTACAGCTTTGAGGCATATTTTATGCCAAGAATTTTGTTTTATTTTTTTCTTTAGTTTTTTGTCTACTTTTTTGTTCCAAAAAATATAATTTCAACCACCTACACACTTTCTCTTTGGCCTAGGGCTAAATCGGTGTATGTGTATGTGCGTGTTTCTATTTAACCTAACGAAAAACGCCTGCTGCCAGTATCCTTCATCAGCATACGACATGATGACGATGACGACGACGACAATCATTGGTTGTTTGTTGCGTTTAATGTCTACGTGTAGTACAATTAACCCAGCGGAAAATTCTTGTGTGGTGACTATTTGAAAATGAAAGTCATTGAAAAAATTGCAGATTCTCTAGAATAAGCTTTTTCGCGGTCATACATTAGGTAATTCAAACAGTCTTAGCTAAAGAATAATTCCATGAAGTTAATTCATTTTGAAAATATGCGCTCTTTATCTTCTGCAGCGTTAATGTCGACATATGTGGACAGAAGTTTTCTTCATCATATATTTTCTGATTTTTCAAAGTTGCTCTTAAATACTGGAGCGATGCAAAACAAAAATAATTTGTCTTCTTAAGGCCCATTTAAGTTTTCTGTTTATCTATTAGGTATAACAAACCATTGTCCACATATGTGGACTTCTAATAACTATTTTTGAAGTGTTTCATTCTTTATTGTAAGCTATTTTGAGGTTATGTATTAGATGATTCAAACAGGAGAAGATGCTTTATATCGATGAATTTTAGTAAAATTGGCAGTTTGTGCTCCATTATCCTCTTAAGCATTACTGTCCACATATGAGGACGTGATCTTTTCTAATCAAGTAATTGCTGATATCTTAATTATTTCTCAAACGTAAGAGCATTGGATAGAAAAAATATTCTGTCTTCTTAAGATCCATTTAACTTGTCTGTTTGCGTATAAGTCACATTCAACCGTTGTCACATATGTGGACTAGATTGCAACACCTTTTCGAAATAATATTGGGTGTACAACTTAAAAACCGGAATTTTTTAGCGAAATTCATTGATCGAAACAAATGGTAGTCTGATGGTGCAAGGTCTGGGCTATAAGGCGGGTGAGGCAAAATTTGTATAGATTTCCCATCCGTTGTTTTCCAGGTAATTTTTGACTGGGGCAGCAATATGTGGCCGAGCGTTATCGTGGTGGGAAATGATTGACTCGTGTCTGGTCGCATACGTTGGCCGCTCTGCCTGGATTTTCTGCTTCAATCGGATCAATTGTTGACGATAGAGTTGATCATTAATGGTTTGGCCACCTGGCAACAGCTCATAATGGATCACACCTAGCTGGTCCTGACCAGGACGTTCTTTGTCTTCGACATCAAAATCACCACTTTTAAACTGTCGAAACCACTCACGACAGCTTGATTCAGCTGGAGCATAGTCCCCATAAACTTCTACAAGCAAACTATGACTTTCCGCAGCAGTTTTCTTTGCAAAAAAATGACCCAACAGAACCTCCCGCAAATGCTGTCTTTTTCTCCAATTTTCGAAGTTATTCATCGTGAAAAATAATAATGATGCACACAAGATAAAATTGTTTTGTTGACTGATTTTGACAGCTGTCAAATGTACCTGCAAAATGACACATATATAATGTTCGAGCTTTCACGATATTTGTTAGTACGGACATCCACCGTCAAATTCCGGTTTTTAAGTTGTACACCCAATAGAAAAATCAATGGTTGTAGCAAAGATTTTCTTAGGAGCGGACCTCATAACAAAGATTACATACTTGGTTTGGATCAAAACTCCAGAAAAGATGGCTGTTCCAGCTGTTGAACGAAGGTATAAATGACAAAAACAGTGTTTTTTACTTTTTTGTGAAAATTTCTAAAAAAACTACTTAATTTTTGGTAGTATTTACTTCTTCCGAAATTTTTTAAAAATTTTAACTTGCTACATTTTTACATTTCCTTTTGGAAGTACCGAAAAAGTTTATATTTTTCGATACAAAAAAGTGTCTAAAAAAAGTTTAATTAAAATGTCGTAAAAAGTGACAAAAAAAGTGTAAAAAAAAGGCAAAAATCAGTGTTGCAAATGATAATAAGATCAAAAAAAGTGTCAAAAAACAGTCTTTTTACCATAGCTCAGGGTGCAAGAGACACAGATACTTAAGACCCCAATAAATGTAGGAAATCTGTTTTGCTATAGTTCATCTTACAAATTATTGCCCCAAGACTAGTGATGAGCAAAATTAGTCTTGGTCTTGAGTCTTGTTGTTGGTCTTGGTAATTTTTCGAGACCAATACCAAGTCGCTGATATCTTTGCAAGACCATGATTGCTATGGTCTTGGTCTTAGTCCTGGTCACGATAATCGTCCAGACCAAGACTCCATTTTAGTCTTGGTAATTTATAGTTAATAGGTGTTTCACCCAACTGCATTGGAAAAATAAGGTTTTGAAATTGTGAATAATATGTAGAAAATTTTTCAGCACCAAGACCAAGACTTAATGACCAAGACCAAGACTCAATGTCCAAGACCAAGACTGCTATGGTCTTGGTCTTAGTTTGCTCATCACTAACCAAGACTAAAGTTTTAGCCGATAGAGGGTATCATTTGTCAGGAGAAATAAACTATACACAAAATATTCATAAAGAAACTAAAGAGAGGCTTCCAAATTTAGTCTTCAGAATAGAAATCGGTTGAAATTTTAGCGAGATATGACAGTTTAAACATTAATTTTTCATCCACTACTAAAAATTTTTTTATGTGTACTATATTACCCCTGCAGGATCATGGACTTTTCCAAAACTAGTTTGCAAACTACCCCATGGGAGAAACCGTGTAGTTCAAATTCTGGTTCCATCACATATTGTAACTAATTGTCTCCTTATGCAATTTTAGACAAATTGTGTACAAATAAATAGAAATTTAAAAATTGCAACTGAAAATCATCGAGTGGAGGATTTGAACCAATGTCTCTCCAAGCAGTACAAGTCATTAGACTGATACACTATCGTTTGCTTTTCTTCACAATGGACGAACTGCCAAACAGTACGTACTCAGTAAAGTTATAATTTCACTGAAACAATCGATACACAATTGGACCACTTTTGTTACAAACGACGATACTTATATGCATTACATTTTGACCACTTTTGATACAATTGACCGTCTTTGCATTACACTTGGACCATTTTTGTTAGAATTGATAATTTAAGTAAATTTATTGTAGTTTTAGGTGTGGTCCGTTTGGTCTACTACAAATCGAATTTTATTGAATTTTAAATTTCAAAACATGTATAAAATAAGAAACTCAAGAGAAAGTCAGACCATGTTCTTCAAAATGTATGTAGAAACTGTTTAAAATTTTGCACGAGATGTCACGGGTTTTTTCAGCTAATTGAACCAAAATCAAGTATGGAATGGAGTTATGACATCATCGCCAATGACCTATGTTTCAACTAGGTTATATAAACTCTGTCTCTTACTAGATATATGCCATTAACCCTGGCATCATAAATTCATAACAAATTCATTTCAGCAAATTCTGTCTTAACTCACAGTGACACATACAAACATACTTACATACACATATACATAGAAGAAGAAAAACTTTGTCTAAAATTAAGCACGTAAATAATTTTGGCTTGAAGGTGGTGTTGATGATGATGGTAGGCAAAAATGATGCTGGCTGGTGATAATGACATTGGTATTGCCTGCCTGAAAAGAGCGTCATCTCTATGAAACAAAAGAAAATTAAAATTTCTATTGCTTTTACTCGTACAATCAGTATTTTGTCGACTAAAATCTATATCCCATTTTTGAATTTTTTTGGTTTTCCAGCGCTTGTGTTTCCTGGCTTTGGTTTTTTTTTTTTTTTTTTTTTTGTTGAGATGAAAATTTTATGCCTTTCTTTTGCTGCCGCCACTGCCTTCTTATGCCGCAGGGAATTTTCAACAGGAATTTTTTGAAAGATTTACTTTTTTTTTGTTTTTTCATTTTTATTATTCGTGAATTTTGTGCAAAGTTTTTTGTAAAGTTTTTTTCTTCTGTTGTGTAAATCTTTAACAAAGTTACTTAATCTAGTATTTACATGAATATATATTAATAATGACATTTAATGATATTGTGTGTTTGTTTTTGAGGAGGGCTATGACTCTAAGATTTAATTTTAATTTGAGGGGTTTTGGGATAAAATAGAGTGCGACGGGAATTTGAAGAAAAAGTGTGGTGAAAAAAAAAGTTTGGAAAAAAAAATTCTCGAAAAACTTAAGAAGCAGCTGAAGTTAATTTTTGTAACAAAAAGAAATGTCAAAAGTTAGTCAAGCCTATGTAATTATAGGATTAAGTATTAGAAGGTATATGAAGTTTCCTCAAGTTTCTCAGTCTCTACTTATTTCTTGACAAATTTTAAAGCTTAAATAACCAAGTGCCGATAGCAACTTTTTTTCCTTTGCATAATAGAAAAGAAGGAAAAAAGTGACACAGCAACTTTAAATAAAAATTATGCAGATGAGTTAACTTCTTGCAAAGTGTTTTTCTAGCGGGTGCACCACCAAACAATTATAGAAAAGTCAGCCACAACAACACCAGTGGCATCAGCGGCACGAAAAAAAAGTACAGGGCAAAAAGGGAACAACACGAATATAAAATATGATTTTTGCTACTCTCATCATAATTTATGTTTATTTCTAGTAAGCAAAAGTTGCAAAAAATACAAAAAAAAAAATTGGTGGAAAAACTGTTAGAAATAAAGAAAATCATTTCAACGTTGTAAATTTACGTAAAAAGTGAAAAACCACGTAACCGATTTATTTAGGAAGTTGCAAGTGGCTGAGTTTGTTTCTTTTGAAAACCCGGATATTATTGAAAAAAAATTTTGAAGAAGGTCAAAAAGTATTGAAAATGTTCTTAGCCGACGCACAAAGGGGTATTGTATACGCTTTTACGCATTTAATTAAAAAAAAAATGTTTGAAGTACCAACTTTTTTTGACACCGTTTTAAAGATAATTAAATTCTGCGCCACAAACAATAAAAACTGTTGACCTAACATTAATAGTTGAAAAGTTATATGCGGTTAAAGATTAACTTTTCTTGCTTTCGTTCGCGTGCAGTGAAAAATTGAAATTTTTTGGCTTTTTTAAAGTACATTTTTATTAATAAAAATTTTTTTTGTGGAAAAAGTTTTAATGAAACCTTCAATTTCAGGTAATTGTGCTAATTTATGCATAAAAGTTTTCTTGAGAAAATGTTTAAAAATTTTTTTTTTATATATATTAAATATGTGTTAAAAAATTAAGGTTTTTAATTATTCAAGTGGAGTTAAAGTGTTTTAGGGTGTGCACGATTTTCATCTAATTATGATTTTTTTTAACTACAGACTGTATTTAATGAGTGTATTAAATTTGGTTGTGCCATTTTGTGCTCTTTCAGAATTATTAAACTTTTTGTAAGAGAACTCCAGTCGCTATAATCATAAGAAACAAGTGCAGCCACAAACAATGCAATTTTTTTTTTCCTTTTGTTTTGTTTGTCTTCTTAAACTTTTATGGACCCTTTTAGTTCAGGTACTTTTGTAATACAAAAGTTGTTTTTGTTTTGTGGAAAAGAGGGTGTCAATAAAGTACGCTGAGTTTTTTTTTAAATTTTTGAAGGTCATAAAGAGGTCGCTCATCTCCGTTTTATGCAAAATCTCGGCTTAGTACAGTTTTTATTTTATTACGATTTCAGAAATGCTCGGAATGAACCGTCTGATATATCAAATTTTTTGTCTTGAGTCAAGGTATATAAAAATATTATATCTCGAATTTAAAATCATTCATATATTTTCGATATTTCGGCCAACTGTAAAACTCTTAAACTACATACTTACATATTGGAAAAACAATTTTTCATAAGTTTATCATAAAATCATGCAAGAAACAATTTTCTATTGCATCTTAACCCATAATATCCTGTTTTTATGGGTCTTCTTGACCCTTTTTTCCAAAAACTTGGTTAAAATGGGTTCTACAAAAATATTTTTCAAAAAACTTCACTAGGGGTCATCAAACACAGAAATTCTTAAAACTTCAGAGTAATGCGAAAAAAATTTGATGACAATTTTCAATTTCCGTTTTTTATTGCTAAATATAAAAAAAAAGTTCACTATATACTATACAACTGCATTAATTTTCTACTTTTTTATGCATAATTAACTAAAAAATAAATTATTATAACCCTCAATAGTCTGGACGAATTAATATCGTGTTTTGGTATCAAATACCCCAAAAAATTATGAAATGGCGTGAAAATGCCGTCAAAGTCGAGTTATGTTTAAAACGTAAAAAAAGTCATATAAAAAAATTTTTAGGGAATTTCTGGAATATTTTAACAAGTAAAAAATTTTTTAAAAGCGTCGAAATTTGTTTTTTTTAGTATTGATACAGCCTGAGAATTTAAAACTTTTGGAACACCGAACAATATGAAGAAAGACCGTAATTATTATTATAACTACAGTGGAGGACACGGAATATTCCAAAACTTGTTTGCAAACTACTCCATGGGAGAAACCGACTAGTCCAAATTCTAGTCCCATCACATATAAAGTTCTTTTTACGTTTTACATTGTTTGTCATTGGGCGTAGCCAATTGTCTCCTTGTGCATTACAATTGGACCAGAAGAAGGTCAATAGTTTCCTTATGCATTACACTCGGACTAGTAAACGGCCAATTGTTTATTATTTTATTTACAAATTTCAAAAAATTTATTTAATATTCAAATTTTACATGTTTCATAGACGAATGTTTTAAAGCGTTTGTAATATATTTCTGAACATTGTGTTCCGGGTCCGAATCTCTGTGTGGATGACTGCTTTTTTATTAGTTTTTTTTTTATGTCATATTTCGGATATGTTGAACAAATTTTTAATTTTCCGCTCCGTAGACTCTTCAGACAAATTGTGTACAAATTCATAGAAACTTAAAAATTGAAATTGAAAATCACCGAGTCGAGGATTTGAACCTGGGCCCCTCCACGCAGAGCAAGTCATTAGACCGATATACTCTCGTTTGCTTTTTTTCACAGTTGACGTACTGCCAAACAGTACGTAGTCAGTAACGTTATAATTTGACTGACGCAATCGGACTACTTTTGGTACAAATGACGGTTTATGCATTACATTCGAAAAAATCCAAAAATATTGGATAAGCCCTGAAATTTTGAGGACCCTGATATATTGGCAACATTGATTATTTTAAAGCACATAAAAGATTTCGAAAAAAATTGCAAAATGTCGAAAAATATTAAAAATTTCCAAAAATTTTAAGAAATGGTGAAAATCTCGAAAAATATTGGAGAAGTTGCATAGTACTTGGAGAGTTATTGGAAAAGTATAAAAATTGGATGCAAATCGAAATCGTTAATAAGGCCGAAAATTGATAAAAATATGATGTTGTGATATATTGCAAATGTCGAAAAATGTTGAGAAATCCCTGAAACATTGTACAAGCCAAAAATTTTTAAAAAAATTTTGAACAATCCCTGAAATGTTGAAAATTTCGAAAAATGTATACAAAACCCAAAACATTTAAAACTTTAAAAACTCTGAAATATTGATAACACTGAACATTTTGAAAACACTAAAGCTTTCAAAAATGTCGCAAAACGTTAGGAAAGTTATTGAAAAAGTTTAAAAATTCGACTCAAATTGAAAAATGCTTAAACGAGATTTGACAAAAATGTAAGTCAAAAAATGTTGAGAAAACCCTGCAATATTGAAATAGGTACAAATATTGAATATTCCTTCAGGCGCTGGAAAGTGTTTAGAAAAAACTGAAATCTTGCAAAAGTCAAAAAATATTGAATCAAACCGAAGATGTGAAAATGTCAAAAACTCAAAAAAACAAAAAAAAAAAATTTAGGTCGAAAAACATTTTTGAACTTAATAAAATGAAATTTTCCCAAAATTTAAACATATTTTTGAAAAAAACTACCATGCAGGCATCGTTATGACACTTTTGTCATTTACGTTGATAGTAAGGCGGCCATTAAGGCTCTTAGTTCCAACACCACTAAGTCTAGCTTAGTCTTAAATTGCAGGAAAGCCCTATGTGAAGTAGGACTCCTATGTAATCTTGCAATACGTTGGGTTCCTGGACACAGCAATTTCATTGGCAATGAGAATGCTGACGAACTTGCTAGGAAAGGGTCTTCAACTGACACAATTTCTGAGACCTATATTATGAAACCACTTGCATTAATTAGAGCCAATATTGACTCAAAATGTATTTTATAGACTAATTTTTGATGGTCTAATTTAACAAAATGTTCTACGTCAAGGGCAATATGGCCACTTTATGACGCAAATAGAACACGAAAAATTATCTCATTAGACAGGCAAACCCTCAGAACCTTAATTGGTGTCATTACAGGGCACTACTCTGTAGATAGGCACGTCACAAGGTTGGGGCTTACCGATGTAGGTGATCTTTGTAGCAGCTGTGAAGATCTAAATGTCGAAGAGTCCATTTTTCATTTCCTTTGTGAATGCTCAACGTTGGCTAACCGACGTTATAAGGTGCTCGAAAGTAATTTTTTCGACTATCTTGAAGATATCGCTCAGATGAGTCCCAAATCCATTTTGGAGCTTATAAAAATTTCTAAATGGTTCATATAGGTTGACAACGAAGTTATATAAAGGGTATGCAATGGGCCCAATCGTGGCCTAAGTTATGATAGCAACTGCTATCTCTTGCGCTAACCTAACCTAACCATGCAGGCTAACGGACTAGTTTCAGTGTTGTACTAGCCCGAGTTCAACCCCATTTACATATAAGCAACTGTTCTTTTTTGTGTGTTCATGTCTTACGAAATTTCAATTGACCCCTTTTGTTATACTTTTACACCAGTCTGGGGCTAGTTGTGGTGTAAAGTAGTCTTTTAGTCAACCAATAGTAATATTTTAATTTTGTTTTTTAATTTTAGTTTGTATTTTCTTAAAATAAATTAAGTAAAGTTAAAATATATTCATAACAACTTTAACAAAAATGAATTCATTAATTTCATTTCTTTTCCACAATTTGTTTTAACACACAATTCAAGCGACACAAGACACAAATTATCTAAAACAAAAAACAAAAACTGTATTTTGTTTTCATTACGATTCAAACTTGTTCGCCTCTGCAAACTACAAACAGATATCAAACTGGCCCCCACTGCATCCTTTTTTTACTAGTTTCGGGCCATAAACTAATATTTTTTCTAGACTGTCTCATATTCTTACTGCAGGGTAGAAAAATTTCAAGAAGTTGACCGAGAAGAAAAGAAAAGTTTCGATTTTCGAATAACCGATTACCTACCTTAGAATAGCCAAAAGTTTTCAAGCGTCTTTAGTCTCAAAGCTACCTACCACAAAACACTTTACTTTTGTGCTGATTTAGTGTGAAGCATTTTTCTTTATTATTTCGCTTGTTTCTTTTTTGCTCAGTTTTATTTGCTTTTTTCACAGGACTTTCGCGTTTAGTACTTTTCTTTATGCGGTAACTTTAACTTCTCTGCTTTTTTTAGCATTTTTGTTGTCTTTGTTGTTGTTGGAGCTATTTCGTTTTTCTTATGCGCCAACAAAGTGATTTGTCATATTTATTCAACTTGATAAAATTACAAACGCTGGTAGCATATAATTTTGCATTTTTTCTTCCACCCAAAGTTATCTGCAACTTGCAGTCAGAAGTTGTAAGAAATACTCCAAAGTAGTAGTAGGTACTATTCAAATCATAAAAAAAAATCATAAAATACAAGACAAAGTACACAAACTCTATTGCTTTAAGTTAAAAAGTTAAAAGTCTGGCAGAGTTTAAGTTGGGAAAAAGAAGTACCACGAAATTTTTAGTTTTACGGCTGATTTTGGTAGTGGCGGAATTGTATATCGAATAGATTCAAAGCAAGTTTAAAAAGCAGACATAAATTTGTAAGTTTTATAGAAAAAGTTTGTTTAAACATTAATGAAAATAATCTGATTGCGCTTGAAACATTCTAAGCATCCATACTATGTTTTTCGTGGAATTTGAATTTGCTCACTAAATGCAAGAACTTAATGTGGATATAGTGCTCCCCATAAAAATTCTAAAAATGTCGCGATGCGTCAAAGGCTACCACTCATAGAAAATGAACCAAAATTATTCAACCCTAAAGGTATGCAATACATTATTTTCTTAAACAATACTTTTGTACAATTGCAAAACTAGAATTGAAAATCAAATTATGACCCTTTTTAGAATATTGATAAGTTTTAAAATCGGCGCAAATATGCGAAAGATTTTTTGACTTAAATTGAATGGGTGGATTCTCAGCTTTCATTTTTTATAGTTAGAAGGCATAGCTACTCGTAGTTTACCTAGTAATTTTCCAAGGAAAATTGCAAGAGATGCATTCCATAGAGCCATTCTTAATTCTTACAACTTTCTTACAAAGGTGCCTGCCAAAATTTAACTGAAATTTTGCCTCTAAAAACAATTTAGATTTCGGCAACCGAAGGCTATGAATTTTGTCGCCCTCCAGCAACTACATAGATATCATATTCCGTATAAGCAGTGAAATCAAACTTATAAATGAAAATAAGTAATCCAAAAACTGAAATATTTAATGAAAAATCTCATGAGATTTCTTTGCGTTTTCTGTTGAGTAGAAATCCTTAACAACAAAATATTACCAACACCAACGGGCACAATAATTTAAATTCTTATCTGCTAGAAATACACACCATCGTTGCTTCAGCGCATAGAATGCATTACTTCTTGCTGCAGCCAGAAGCTGCAACACAGTAGCACAAGAGGAGCCATTACAACAACTGATAACACACGCCTCCTTAGTGTGCTTAAGCGGAAAAAGATGAACGAAATAAATGCAGCCAACACAACACCTTACGACAATTTAGAATTTTTGCCACTTCCATTGTGGCAGAAGACATTGTGGAGTAGCGCCCACTTTTAGCCCACAAAATTTTGCACCAGAAATGCTGTTGTTCTTGTTGTTGCTTGCCTTGCTCTTGGCCGCCACAAGCAAGCATGAGCTGCTTTTAAAAGTAAATTCTGTGGACATTAATGATTTCTAAACGACGCTGATGACAGTGATATGGCGTACATTATGTGGCTTTGGCTGGCTATAACTATGACCAAAAGAATGGAGAGAAGAAACCCGAAAACCAGCAGAAAATTAATGCAAGTCAAAAGTCAGCAAAAGCAGGAGTAGTCGAGCATTGCATTGCAGCTGATCTCTCTTTATCACTCTCTAAAGGAATACGTGCAAAATGTATGAATTGTGCATGCGATTTTGGTTTAAGGATAACAAAATATGTGCGTAGTCTTTGGTCAAATTTGAAATTTTTAGCTAGAGCAAAAATAGTGTCATCATGTGAATAAACTGCCATTTTGTTGGAAACTAAAAACATTGTGCTTTGTTTTCAAGCAAAGTTTAACTGAAGGTATGCAATTTATGTAAAAATGGTATTGATCAAATTACCGCCTCCTGACCAAGTTCTTGGAAAAACGGCTTCGAAAGACCCTTAATAACGGGACATAATTGGTTAAGATGTTCTAAAAAATTGTTTCGTGCTTGATTTCACGTTAAGTTATGTGAATATATTAACCCATTATATCGTATACTTAAGGGTCTTTTTGACCCCTTTTTCCAAGAATTCGGTTATAATGGGTTAAACTATTCTCCAAAATTATTCTAAACAAAATTGGTGTACAGGAAAAGAAAAATTAATAAATACATTGGGAAAATGTTTTTTTTCAAGGAGTATGCTGGAGCTAGAACTTTGCCTAAACCTCTTGTATGAGCGGCTGCTTCATGTCGGACGTTTCATCCTTATAATTCATTTAAGAAATGCTTATATGATTCAAAAGAAGGTCAAAAAACTTTCAATTCCGTGAAAGATATTAATATTTAATATGTGTTCGGACGTTTCATAAAACGAGAGCAAATTCTGCGAATATATCAAACATAGAAAAAGTAGTCTGAAGACAAAATTTGACAAATTAAAGAAGCGCTGGGAAGAATTATGCCTCATCTTAAGCCTCGAAGTAATAAGCTTGCAATGTAATATTTTATTCATTCGAATGGTTTCGGACGTTTCACATTTTTCCACACAATTAAAATAAATTAATTTTGCAGTTAATTTTTTACTGATATGATACATTGATGATTTTTCATCAAATATCAAAAAATTAAGTTCAAAATACAGCTTCTTGAACTATTTTGCAGTTGACCAGTGTTGCTATCTCTATCTTCTTTGTCTTTCCACACACTTTTCATTTGCAACGCCAAAGTGCATAATCTAAAATGTCATTTGTGCAGCTAAAACATTGGCTGGGCGTGTTGCAACGAACTGTGAACCAATGCGCACTCTTCTCTTCTATCCGATACACGCCGCCAAAGGACATGCGAAAACTTTAAGCTGCTATGACAAAATCTCACAAAAAAAGGACGCATTTTTTCGGCATGCTTTTTTCTAACACGCTGCTTCTTAAAGATATTCTCTGCGCAACTTTACTTTCTTTATTGTTTCTATGTTTTTTCGTTTAGTTGCTTTAGTTGTGGAGAGGATGATAATGATGATGATTATGAGGATGGCCTTTGTTGGCTGCTGTTTTTGTTGTTGCTGTTGCTGCTGCTTCTGTTAGTGGGCGGCAGCGTGTGGAAATTGCTGGCATCTTCTTACACTTAATATAGAAATTCCAGTCATGTTAAAGCAATTCATTTTATTTTGTTGTAATGAATGTGAAATGAGATCATTTGGCGGTTGGTTATTCCATTTATGCAAAAGAAAAAACAGAGGAAAAACAAAAAAATATTCCATAAAAAAAAAATTCAAACAGGAAAAGGCAAAAAGGCCACACTAAGAAAGTGGGTTAATGGTAGGACGACAATGCGCGCTTGGCTTGTACTTTCTATGCCAAAGCAATTTCGTGCTGCGCCGACAACACCGTCACTGCTGCCCGCCTGCCTCCTATAGAATATTGCGGTGTTTTGCATTTCGAGTTTATTGCAAAATATTTGCGGGTTGATGTGAATTTAATTAAATTTCATTCAAATTAATTTGCATATTTCGTATTAACACTCTACGTACATCTTTTGCAGTACATTTATACAAGTACATGCATAAGTACATTTGTAAATGAGGCATTCCACGCTAAAGCGATCACCATTTCGCTTTCACATTTCAGATTTAGTGTAACTTGTTTTTTCTTAGTAAGTCAATCAAGAGTTATAAAATTTTTTAAGAATGTCGAAAATTACTTAAAAATTTTTATTTTAAATAACCAAAAACCGACTTTTGAATACACACAAAAATTATAGTTTACTTTTCTTAGTTTTGATTCCCTTTAGTATTGAATTAAAATTTATACCAGAAAAGTATGAAATTTACTCCAAAATAGTTTAAAATTATTACTTTTTTTTGGCATTGCTCTATATAAATTTTTTTGGTTTTAAAATAAAACTAAAATTTTTACTGCGTAGTAAAAAGTTTTTGGGTATGAGGTCTATTTATTATCTTTTCTTCCACAGCTCTGTAATAAATTTTTTCGATTTGTGTTGTATGTACTAGGGGCCTGCACAAGACATCTCGAGACATGGTAAACATTTATTTAGTAGGACATTTTACACTGCACTGATACAAAATATTCAATATTCAAAAAAAAATCAAATCTTCACTATCATCGATTTGATTTTTATCAGTGACAAAAATAAAAAAAAAAATTGGTTCTAACAAATATTTCAGTACACGGTATTTCATACAAATAAATTCTTCAGTTCAATGAAATTTATATGGTAACACTTGTAAACTCCAACGCGTTAATAACCTATATCTAGAGTATCTTCCATACATATTCGCGAAAGGGAGAAAGAACTATGAGGAAATAAAAGTCAATCTTTGTAGTTTAAAGAGAACATTTTAGCAAAGATTTTTTTTTTTTTTGGAAATTTTGCGAAAAACTGTGTTCAGCTCCTTCCTCAGAATGGAATGTTTTATAGTTCGAGCCGTACAATTTTAATATTAATTTTAAATTTTTTTGGTATTAAATTCCGATTTTTTCCAAAAATGCTTGAAATTTATTAAATGTTAATAATATTAATTAATATTTTTTTTTTTTTTTTGCATTTCTTTATATAAAAACTATTTGGTTTTAAAATTAAATGAAATTTTTTACTGCGAACATAAGTTTCACTATGAGCCTATGCGCTTCCTTTCTTACTTCCAGATTTAAACGCGGTACATGGAGAGCTTTCCAAGGCAGTAGATGGTGCTGTTTTCACAGCTCCTGTAACTGAAATCAAAGCCATTTTTATAAACATACAGAATTTGAGTTGTGCCGATTTTTTATACCACAGGGTTGCACCATATGTAATAATGAGCCTGACGATTGCTGTGTACATCCAGTATCTAAGTTTTGCGCAGTATCCACAGAGTTTTTGCTGAAGAGGCTCATACTAATCCACAGAGCTGCTTTTTCATTCTGGACTGTGTTTTCTAGATGAGGGTTTCAAATGAGCTTTTCAGTTAGAACTACACAAAGATATTTGAACTGGCTAGATAATGGTATGACTTTTCAATTTGGAATGGATTCCCAAAAGTTTTACTTTTATAATTTTTTTTGGCGATATTAGGCTATTGGGAATTTATCCTTCAGGCCAGAGTACTGTGAGGTAACAAGTAGCTGGGCGCGCGTTTGATGCCTTCACATATTTACTTTATATTGATTATTGAATTTAAATTGATTTAATAAGATTAATATTGTATTTGAAATGTGATAATTAGTAAGTATAATAAGAAATTTGAAGATTATCAACAAAATAGTTGGACGATAGTGTAATAGATTAAATGCTTACAATAGCTTTAGTAACAGGTGGCAACACCAGTCAACAGCTGTCACAGCAATCAGCTGTTCACCACACTGAGGTGAGTTGGGATGGTTATAACTTCAGTGTCGAGGGAAAATATTGTCATTCCAACGGTGACTGGCAGCGAGTAAAGGTGGTAAGCATATTAGTTATTGGCATTAGTTAGCACGGTATTGAGCCAAGCCGATACTGTGAAAGTAGTAAAGATAATAATTAGGGTTATTTAGTCAGAACAGTATTAAGCCAAGCCGATACTGTGAGAGTGAGAAATTATAGTCATTAGGGGTATTCAGGTAGAACGATATTGAGCCAAGCCGATATTGTGAGAGTGGGAAATCATAGTAATTAGGGTTATTTCGTCAAAACGGTACTGAGCCAAGCCGATACTGTGAGAGTGAGAAATCGTAATAATTAGGGGTATTCAGTTAGAACGGTATTGAGTTAAGCCGATACTGTGAGAGTGTGAAACATAGTAGTAAGGGGTATTTAGTTGAAACGGTATTGAGCCAAGCCGATACTGTATAGGCAGGACGTTCGAACCAAATTGTAACGCGCGCAAATATGTAAATAGCGTACCGTAATCTTAAGAAATTTGTTAATAAATTTCAAATAATAATATTATTAACCCCTTTTTCCGAAATAAAAACTTTTTGTGACGCAAACCTCTGCCTCCAGCGAGCCAAGACCTTGGCCATATCAAAAGCTTCATCACGGAACTCAGTGCAGAGAAGAATGTTATTTCTGTTTTTTTGCAATGTCTTGAATGTTGATACAAACCTTTTCAAGAATCTTTTAGACAGTTTTTGTTTTTTAAAACATTTAATAGGATAGAATATCTTTTGTTTGATATATTTACTTACCACAGTTGCATAAAAAATATATATATATATGATAATATAATTTGTTGAACATACCTGCAAAAAAGAAAAGAAATAATTAATTTAAAATTATTTTTTTTTCTAAATAAGTTATGTAAAAAAATCCTTTAAAAATTGCTTTAAAGGAAACTCTAAATGATTTGGACATTCAGTTGAAGTTGAAACCCATGAAGTTAATTGGGGTCAGACACCTTCAAAGAGAAGAGTATAACTTCTGAAACTAAATTTTGTACAAATAGTCATTTATAAATGATCTGGTATCTTTATAATTAAAGCCAGCATGTATTTTGAGAAGTGATGGTCAACCTTGAAGGCTTTTCGAAGGGCTTTTTTTTCCACTGTTGTATACGGATTTCTTTTTAACAGCAAATACCAAATGAAGATTTAAAATAATATTTCATCAGTAATTAAGTGCTTGGGAACTGAAATATCTTTAAAGAAAAATGCAAAGGCATATGACATTAAAAAAAAAAAAATTCCTGTAGTTACGCCATAAGCCTGAAAACAGGTTTTACCCCAACTTCAAGCAAGAATAACTCGGAACTCTATAGGTATATTGAAAATTCTGAGTATGCAGTCGGATTCAACGTCAAAAAGTACATAAGACTGCATATGAGAAATGAAATGTTCATTCCTATTTTTTTCTTGTGTGCCTGTATAATGAGTTCCTTAATAGTCTCAATTAAAATGAATCACCTAGATATATCAACAATTTGCCATAATAAACTTAAGAAGTTAATATTCAAAAAAGCAAAAGTTAAGTAGCAGTTTTTAGAAAAACTTTTTTAAAGCGATTTTTATAATTAAGCAAACCAAAAATCAATTCAGATCCTTAAAAAGAAAAATTAAATAAAATTGCAGTGACTTGCTTAATTCTTTTCGCCCTTTAATACAACAAATTAAACTTTGAAGAACTTTTAAGGCTACTGGATCAAAACTTTTGAAATTAAGAGAGGGAGGAAAAATTTAATCCTTTTTGCAAAACTTACAGAAACAGCACAGATAGAAAAGGGAAAAGCAATTAAAATTATAAAATGAATGACTTCAAAAAATTTCACATTTTCAATACCAGCAAAAGCTAATCTCTTGTCAACGAACGAAAATTTTTTGACATAACTTTTGTTAAATCACAGTTTATAGAGCGAGATGGAAAAACAAAATAGAGACAACAACAGTAACAAAACATTAATTTATAAGCAAAGCTTTCAAAGAGAAAGTCAGACAGGCAAGGAAACAGCAAAACTTTTACTCTTCGCTCTATACAAATGTCATGAAAATTTGATTTGATACTTGACAGGTTAATTCTTTTAATTAACTTAAGAGAAATAAGTTTATTTTTTTTTTCGTTATTGCCAACATCCTGCAAAAAGTAGAATAATAAAGTGTTGGCAAAATTACCTAAAATAAAGGTTGTTTAGTGTGCAAAGGAATAAAAAATAAAAACAATATCAAGCTTTTAATTACTTTCACTTTATGGTTTTCTTTTTTCTACTCTATTCCGAGAAGGCAGGCAGGGGACTGACTGTAAGACAATAAAAGCGCAACAGAGAACCCATTAAAGTAGCGCTCCTCTTAGTGTAACTTAACCAAACGCTTGCTTGCTCAAGTATACTAAAGATTACTGAAAAAAGTGTACTTACTTAAGTACTTTACGATTATAATGAATGAAAACCGAAAGTTAAAAGCTTTATGTCAGGGGTAACATAAGACAACAAGCTATGAAATGAAAATTTTGACATTTATTGCAAAATGTTCAAACACTATTTATCATCATCATCAACATAATTATCACAGAGCATAGGGAAAAAGGACTAAGTATCACTGGCAGCAGCAGCAGGACAAACAAACAACGTACACAAATAGACAAATATCAACATTGAAATCAACAGCAGCAGTAGTTAGTTGTTGGCTGCTGAAGAAAAAGACGTAGTCGGCGAAAGTCCTTAAGTGCTTTGTGGTAGGTACATAGGCTTCTATTTCACACACCATATATACATGAATTCCCCAAGCGCGCATCTGTAGTTGTAGCACCTGAAAATGATGATGCTGTTGGGAATAGCAAGAGAACCTCGGCGTGGCAACACAAGTACTCATCTATTAAAAACTATTATCACACTTACGAAAACACACACATTATCGTATATAAACGTTTAGACACACTGACAAAAGCACACGCACACACAAATACTTAGCGGCAAACAATCATAAGGACAAACAGATTATAAAGTGTTGGCAATAATGGCTTTAAAAGCCTACTTACGTAAGCAAACAAAAATAGCACAGTAGGAAATTTTTGCAAGTGCTTTAGTGTAAATTTGCATTGGTAACCCAAAAATAAAGTAGCTTTCATTCATTTCACTGTCATAAGTGTCACGTCGCATAAATTATAAGGACATAAGTTAGATAATTTTATAGCTTCATTTCATAGCAAATCAAATTTAAACCTTTTGAAGATTGTTAAGTAATCTGCGCTAGCTGAATAATATATTTGTGATTTGTTTACAAGTCAGTGTCATAAGTGTCACATCGTAAAAATCATAAGGTTATATTAAAATAGTTTTCTAGTTTCCTTTCATGGCAGATCAAATTTAAACTCTTTGAAGATAGTTATGTAATCTATGCTAGCTGCCTTACGCCATTTTTGATTTTTTATATTGAATCGCTATCATTAGTGTCACGTCGCTTAAATCGTAAGAATATAATTTAGACAGTTTTTTGGTTTCATTTTATAGCAGATCAAATTTAAAATCTTTGAAGATATTTAAGTAATCTACGCTAGCTGTCTTATCCCATTTTTGAGTTTTTATATTGCATCACTGTCATAAGTGTCACGTCATATAAATTATAAGGATTTAATGAAGATAATTTTCTAATTTCATTTCATAGCAGATCAAATTCATACGATTTGGAAATATTTTTGTAATCTACGCTAACTGCCTTTTCTACTTTTTTTTTTTTGGTTACCAAATTACTGTCATAAGTGTCACATAGTAAAAGTCATAAAGATATAATTTTTCATAGTTTTCAAATGTTTTTTAGAATGCTTACAGCTATATTATTAAAATTATAAAAATTTCTTGGAAAAACAAATGGAAAATGCATAATATCATGAGTGTCACAGTCATGAGTGTAACATTTTTTTTTTTTAAGAAAAATGGTTTTCAATAGTGAATTTACTTGTAAATATTTTTATACAGGAGATCTGTTAACGAAAAAATATTTTTTCTTTTTATTTTAAGTGTCACTCCCATGACTTTTTCCTAATGGCAACAAATTAAGCAGGCGCTTACAAAAACGCTTTAGTTAAAAAGTCAAATAATATGAAGAAAACAGCATTTTCTTTTACTTTTACACTATTGCTCACTTTTCAACAGTCACAGCACATACAACATAGCAACATATACTGGAACAAACGACTCGCAGGATGTTAGCAACGACGTTAAAGCATTACAACATTTGCTGCATGCGCAATCCTTTTGTTTATTTTAGTTTGCGTATTAGGCACATGTTTGTATGCAAGTTCATGCCTGTATAAAGAATGTCGCAAATATGTATGTATGTGTGTATGTTTTAATGTTTGTGTTGACGACGACAATAAACGACAATAAATGACTGCATAATAAGTCACCATGATATATGAGCTATGCAAAGGACTTTTTAATGAAAAAAATTTTCCACAGTGTAGTTTGTAATGTGTAGAGCAGAAAACTACTAAAAGAAAATGGAAAAAAAACTTAATATAAAATGAAAAGAAGAGAAAAAAACTAAACTTAATTTATTGCGTAACAACGTGTTAACTAAGAGTTGACTGAGAAAAGAAAAAAGCGAAAAAATGTCATGTGTGAAAATTGGCAAAAAAAAAAAAGTGATAAAGGAACTGCCTGTTGCTTTAATACATATGACAAAAATGTATAATATTGCGCTTGAAAGCATGAAATTTATTGCAGTTCGCAAGTTTTTGCCAAAAAAACAAAATTTTCTTGCTTTATTACGAAAATTATAAGTCACTCATACGACATGCTAAGTAAATATAAAAGTCTTTAAACTGTTAAAGCGTGGCACCGATATTGTTTATGTTAAACATGCTTGAAGGATTTTACTGTTTTAATATTTACATCATAGTAATAAGTTTGTTTAATTGATGGCCGCATACTATAGAGCCAATTATGAACGAGTATAATTTGTTGCTTGAAATTTGGTATTTTCAGTCAATAAAATATTCCAACAGACATAACAAAAATATCTGAAAGTCTTAAATATTATGTAATTTTGCAAAGCATTTAACTTTTAATACCAACAATTAACAACAACAAAAGCTGTAGTTTACAAAACGGCTTAAAGGGGCGAAGCAACAACAACAACAACGAATCAGTCAACAAAAGCTTAACAGAAAATAAAATCCGCTAACAAATGCATCGAAGAAAAGCCTTTATTTTTACTCAATAAAGCTTAAACTTTTCTACAATAAACAGCAAGGATAAGAGCAAGGAGTTTTTTTTTTATTCATTTATTTTTCTTTCACATAGACACGCATACACATAGACACAAATAAAAAAGTGGCACCATCTATCGTCTTGTAACGTACGCCTAGCGGCGCATTATAGCAACTTTGATGACAACGAGGACGACGATAAAAATTTGCAATGACGACGACGACGACAAGGACTTCTACCAACGATAAGCAGCAAGGATGTGAAGAAAGCAATTTTTTCTATATATTTTTTTCTGTTCCTTTCACCATCTCCCGACCACTTCCGCGCGCCACTTACAGTCGTGACCTGAATTATAGGTGGCATATTGGCACTCATTGACTTTGTAAGCAGCAGCGGCGGCGGCTGACTGTCATTTTTTTTTTTCGTTACTAGAGATTTTACTTGTTATAGCTTCCGGAATAGTTGGAGCTGATGCTGCCTGGTTGAAGCACAACTACTATAATCCCTTTAATGTAGATGAGAAATTTTTCTAGGAATTTTTGTTCGCTTTTATACAATATATTTGCTAAAGTAGAGTCAAGGCAAAAGCTGTATAAATGTATGTGCTCGTATATGGAAAATGAAAAATCGTAATCAATTTTTTACTATCTATAGTATATGACTTAGTATGTGTACTGCCTGCGGGTATACAGCGAAAATGGAAAGTAATGGGTATGTGGAAAATCGCAGTGTTGTCATTTGGTATTAAAATTAAGTTCCTTTAATTTAATATAATAATTAAATTTCACTCATACTTCATGTTAGCCAAAGCTTTGTTTTATGAATCTCTTTTTTTACTAAGTTCTGATGCAATCTGGAACTCGTACGTTTATCAAACTTTCTAGATTAATGAGTGTTCCAGAGATAAATTTAGTTCAGAATAATGGCCACTTTAACAGACTCCTTAAATTTAACAATTTTGAATACTATTTATATTTGAAAATTTCGAATATATAAGTATTAAGATTTTTCATATATTTTCTTTTGAACTCAAACGTAAAAATTTAGCGTTAATCATATGTCGTGTTATTATAAGCTTTAGGCCCTTATAACTCAGCTCCGATGGAACTTAGCCATTTGGTGAATTTGACAAATTTGTAACACTTTATTTGTACCTTAGACAGAAATAAATTTAATCGCTGGCTGCGCAATATTCAAATTTTCATAGTGGTTTAAGCAATTGTAGATTTTGAAAATTGGTGCATACAATTTTTTGACGAATGCAAAAATCTAAAAGGATTTTGATTTTTCTCTTGATTCTCAAAGTTTAAATTCAAATCGGTCATAGTGGAACTAACACTAGGTTTCTATAGCTGAGCTGCGTTGGTATTTATGCATATAGCTAACCTTTAATGAAATTGACAATGGATTTTACAATAATTTTTAATCAAATTCTGCATAAATGCATACAAGAAAGCATGAAATTGCTGTTTCTAAAAAATTCATCTAAATGTCACTCATACGTAATGGTGAAATTGACATTTGCTCTTATATCTCAGCTCCGATAGAACTTAGAATGTTGCCGTACAGGAGGTTTATTTTACAGCATGTATTTTCAACAATTTAAACGCAGTTTAAACATTGGCTGCTCAAGATGAAGCTCTCACAATACATAATTTGTGTATATTTGCTGCTTAAGCTCAAAGAATTATTTGTAGCAAATTTTTTCACAACAACTGTTTAAATGACAAACAACAATACTGTCTGCAATTTTAAAGTTTTCATGGGCTTATTGCGGCGTTAAGCCTGATTGAGTGCTTTGCAGCGTTTCGTTCTCAAATATACCCCTTGTAAATGTAAGCAACCAAAAAGCGCAACTGCATATTTGGGATTCAAAGCAAAGAAGCAACAGAGCAATATAAAGAAGAAAAATCCCATAAGGAAGCAGAGGCACAACCAATGTCTTGAGAGTCTTGCTGTCTACATTAAATTTACTTTTTTTTTGCGACAATTTCTTCTTCTTCAAAGCAATTTTCAACCAACTGTCTTGAAATATTCGCAAAAGCACACATACTACTATAGTAAAAGGCAAGTACTACTACGTACCATTGTTTGCTCCTGTGTGCTTGCTTTGCTCATGCTGCTGCTTCTGCTACGTCTTAAACAATATTGAACTTGTTGTCGTTAGAAAAAGTAGGAACAAATGACGATGACAACGAAAGGACGAACTACTCGTCGTATATACAATAAAATAGCAGCAAAAAAAAAAAAAAATTGAAATAATAATAAAACTCTAACGGTGATGACGACAACCCGACAACAATGTGACTCAAGTATTGGTGCTGTTGTAGTGCACAATGGGTTAAAAATTCATATTTATAACAAGATATTTTTTGAGAGTTAAGTAAAGATATGTTTTTCCTACCAAAAGATTATTAAATAAAATTAGTTGTTCATCATACGCCATGTTGTACAAATATTCAAAACTTTGAACAACTGTACAGGTGTACCGATAAAACATCGCTCCTATGTTCTTTAGATATTTTCGTTAGTTTTTTGCTGCTCTTTATTCATATTTCAATTAAAAAGCTGGCTGCTTGCATTAACTTGAAAATTTTCATTGAAGTTACAAGTTTTTCTAGCAAATGATTAATAATGTTGAACCGAATAAAAATCCATGCAACTAGGCCCACTGTTTGACATTCACACACATACTCAAACGCACACATACATACATTAATACACAATTGTATGTTGAGCTGTGTTGACTGAGTGAAAAGCGGCTTGCAAGAAAAGGCTTTTGGGAATATTTTCTTGTCAACATTATTGTTGTTGTTACTATTGTCCTTGTTGTCGTCGTCGCCGTCATCGTCATTGTCAGCGTCTGCATCGTTTCTCTTTATACTACATACTCCTTTTTTTTTGTTGCTCCCTTTTCATACAGTTACAATTTTTTCTCTCCACTTGCTGGCATATTGCGGTTTAATAATGTGTAAAGTCTAACTTATTTGACATAAGCCGGTTGTCGATGAGTTTTACGCTGCAATCGGTATAGGAGTACATATACTATATACAGTATATATATTTTCTTATGCAATTATTTGAAGATTTAACAAAGTCGCAGAGAAAAAAATGCGCTTACAATTTAAGAAAAAATGTGGAAATAAAAGAAAGCTATTCCTTTTTCCTCTTTTTGTTTCAAACAATGAAAGCAATTTCTTGGCAAAAGTGAAATTTTGGCTTGAAGTGGTTGGGTGAACTGGGTAAATTGTTACAAAAATGTATTTTCAATGTTAATATTTGTAGTTTACTTGAATCGTGTGATGATATGCTACAGAGAAATAGCGCATTTTATTGTTGCATTCAAATGAAATATCACTCATACGTCATATTGTACGAAAACTAACTTTAAACAGCTATATTTTTACACCGATACGTTTTAGGCCTCAATGATATTAACAATATTGTTAAGTTTTTTTAGCACTACATAAATATTTAAGTTTAATTGCTGGTTAAAGCCACTAAATGCGCGCAAATTATTCAAGATACTAAAAATAAGCAATGGGAGGAAAATTACAATGAGAACTAACTGCATACATATTTTTATAATTCCTGTTGTCTAATTGCATACTACTATACGACCTGTTGAGCAAAATAATAAATTAATTTCATTCAACAATAATTTTGCGCCGATCTGTTTTCGGCCTCAGAGTTTAAAGCAGTTTTATATTTTTTAATATACATAATTAAAATAAATAATTTAATTTAATTATTGGCTGCTGCAGCTAAATCGCTAAAACGACCACAAGGATCTATAGAAAAATTCTAACTAAGCACATTAAATTCTTTAAGAAGTTCACAATTTTTACTTTGAACTGCCATAAACGCATGCAAATTATAAACTTCTCCCGTCATACATTCAGTGGCAATGATTGTAATTCGCATCCCTGCTTTTATCGTCATACAAAATACTATACCAGTTTGTATGTAGAATAAAGCATTCATTCGTACAGGATAAAACTCACATTCTTATGTTAATCTATATGAAAAATGTGCGCAATAATTTGGAAGAATGCACACATTCGCAGTATAAAAAAGGAGAAAGAAATAAAAGAAAAGCCCGTTTTTGTTTTTATAAATTGCTCAACAAAAAAAGAAGAAAATGGGGTGAGTCTAAGAAGAAAGCCATAAGACGAAAAGAAGCTGAAATAATGCGCATTGTTGTAATCTTTCAACTTTTCCGTTCGATTTAATCGTAATGTTCGCTCCGAACTTCTTTTTCAACAGTTGATGGATTATTATGTTTATTTTTTTTTTTAAATTTTTCTTGTTTTCATCTTAGGTTTTTTAAAATTTTTTATTCTGTTATGTTTGATTTTAGCACTTCTTTAGATAATTCTCTTCTTTGAGTTGTGCCTGCACTTAAACTTGTACTTCAATATAGTTTTTGCTTATTTTTTATATTACCATGTAATTGGAAAGGGCAAGGCATTACAACATTCTTTGATGATTTTACTTGTTTGTGAACTTGGTATGGAGCACGAGTCTTAGTTACTATATTGATAAAACAGTATGTTATGCTAGTAGCACTAAATCTCGTTGTAAATCACGTGATTTACTATACAAAAGTAAATCTACTTCTAACGAGATTAAGTACAACTCTCACATTGCCGTTTATAAAATAAACCTCTTTCGGCGGGTGGCTAGGATTTAGCACAGAGGTTCGAAAATCTCGAAGTTAATTAGTCATTTTCTTTAACTGTTTTCATACAAGCTCAAAGAAAAAGTAAGTCACAATATGGCTTAGTATCCTTATCCGAGTTTGATTACGCATGTGGATTCTTTATTTGCACTCATTTAAGCTTTTCATTATATGTGCGGAACAAAGGCGAATAGAAACAAGAGGGAATGAAAGAAAAAAAAAACTGAATGGAAAAATTAAAAACAACTTCCATGTACATAGTTCGTCACTTGCTATCAACAGGATATCAGCTAAAGAATTAGGAGTGTTGAAATCTGGCGTTATATGTACGTAAATATACTGCACACGCAGAATGGCTGTAAATGTTCATAATTATGCAAGACTCATTAGGTTTTAAGTTTGGTTTAGTGTCAAAAGCTTAAACCCTTTTCTTAGGAATAAAATTGTTGAACTATTTTCAAATGCTTGCAGACTGAAGATTTAGTGAAATCTATGTTGTACTGTCGCGTCAGTACAACGTCATGACGTTGCACATTGAAAATTGAACATTAAACATTGAACATTGAATATTGAACATTGAACATTTGAAAATTGAACATTGAACATTTAATACTGAATACTGAATACTGAACATTGAACATTGAACATTGAAAATTTAACATTGCACATTGAACATTGAACATTGAATATTGAACATTGAACATTGAATATTGAACATTGAACATTGAACATTGAACATTGAACACTGAACATTGAACATTGAACATTGAATATAGAACATTGAACATTGAGCATTGAACATTGAAAATTGATAATTGAACGTTGAACATTGAACATCGAACATTGAGCATTGAACATTGAGCATTGAACATTAAATATTGAACATTTGAAAATTAAACATTGAACATTGAATACTGAATACTGAATACTGAACATTGAACATTGAACATTGAAAATTGAACATTGCACATTAAACATTGAACATTGAACATTGAACATTGAACATTGAACATTGAACATTGAAAATTGAACATTGAACATTAAACATTGAACATTGAATATTGAACATTGAACATTTGAAAATTGAACATTGAACATTGAACATTGAAAATTGAACATTGAACATTGAACATTGAACGTTTAACATTGAACATTGTACATTGAACATAGAACATTGAACATTGAACATTGAACATTGAACATTGAACATTGAACATTGAACATTGAACATTGAACATTGAACATTGAACATTGAACATTAAACATTGAACATTGAATATTGAACATTGAACATAGAACATCGAACATTGAACATTGAATATTGAACATTAAACATTGAACATTGAACACTGATCATTGAACATCGAACATTGAGCATTGAAGATTAAACATTGAACGTATGTAGGAAACTTGTTATTGCCAATTCAGATTTCCCCATATCCTGCAAAAAATCTAGCCAATATCGGTAAAGCTGTTATTTAACATCCAAAATTGACAAGTAAAATGCATTAAAAATTTAACATTTAAGCACCCAAAAAACACCTCCACATAAAATTCCACAATAGATCATGAATTTTTATGCATGTCCCCACTAACTTAATACGAAAGTTGGGTAGATGATGAGAAAACAAAACAGCCAACACAAGCTGTTCCATTGTACCAACATCACACAATCATGACCAATATTCCACTCAATTAAGCAGATTTCTTCTCTTCTTTTTTTATATTGGTGCTTGTGTGCGCTTCTTACATGTATGCATGTTTGAGTGTTTTATTTAATCCTTGCTACTTGAACAATTTACACTATATACGCATAAGCAGACAGACATACAGACAGACATCTACACAAAATGTTACATTAGTGTAAAAGTTTTTCAAGTTATCTTGGCTTTTTTTCTTCTTGTTATTTTCTGGTTTTTGGATTTCATTCATTGTCATGTGCACACCAACACACACAAAAATAAATTTGTGGTTTTTTATTTTGTTGTTGGTGGTGAGTGAAGCAGTATTCTCTTTTTGCAACCTACAGATATACGTAAGTATATGAATTTATCTAATACAACAAAATAAATTTTTGGCATCCCACGACCCGCAAATAAGCATTGCTAACTTAAGGTGATTGTGTTAAGTTCCGGCAGAGACAGGTCGCAAGGTACTTAGTACAGAAAATCTGGATAATAACACTAACACAAAGAACTTTGATGAATTACGTAAATGTATGTCCTACCTTTTTTACTATGGTAGAAATGAAGCACGACTTTGAAATATACACTATTAGAAAGGTATATGTGTGTAGATGTGTACAAAATAAAAATAATTTTATCATTTTGCCATTAAGCTAGATAAAATTAAAAACAATTTTTTCAATATTAACAGCGAAAAAATAGGCGGTCACACAGAGCTAAAAGAAGATTCAGCACAAAGAGAAAGGCAAAAAGCTGACTGACACTGACTTCATAATTTTTGTTTTCTTTTCGTTTCACATTTGTCACTGTACCAGAGTTGATAAATGAGTTTTTCTATTTTGTACCAAATAGCAAAAAAAAAAAGTACTTAAACTGTCCAAAAAGTACCAAAAATTATTTAATGCATTTGTGGTCAAATTTTAACCATTAGGCGATTCTAGTAAACATTAAAATATCATTTTTTGAACAATTTGAAGGAAGTATAATCCAGAATTCTGTCAGTATTATTTAAAATCTCTCTGTCTGTGTTAAAGTATAAAATATTTTAAATAAACCTGATGTCACTAAAAGGTATAATGTACCCACAATAATTTCCACTTTGTGCACACACACACATACACTAATACGCATAAACTCATATAAAGTCACACATACGCACTTGTACAATATATAAAAAAAAGTTAAAAAAAAAAAAAAAATAATTCAATACAAAAGAAATTTCTTCAAGCGTAACAGAAAATCGATGCTTATCATTTTGTACCCTCTTACCTTCAAAGAGTGTGGCAAGGATAATTTTTTTACCTTTTTTTGGGATAAAAAATAAAATGGTTTCGTATTTATTTGCTTCAAGATAAGTAGTGGGTGCGTTTGATATAATTTTGTTTTTTTAACCTCAATATACGTTTTCGAAAATTACTCATTATGAAGATATGACACCCTTTTAAGCTTAACAATGCATTTAATTACTTGAGTTTGGAGATGATAATATTGGAACTGGATACTTGAAGTTTATTGAAGTGAAATGTATTTAGTTCTGTGGTATTATTGTAAAAAGCTGATATTTGTAACCCTTTAACGACCAGATCCAAAAACAGGAAGCGATTTCAAAATAACAATTAGTCAAAATCGTTACAATGAGGCCTAGCCATACTTTCATTCAAGCAAATATGGTGCTTGTATACATAATTACTTTTAGTATTGATTTTAAACTTTTTTGGTATTAAATTCCGATTTTTTTCCAAAAAAATTTATTCCAAAAAAGTATGAAATTTATTCCAAAATAGTTTAAAGTTAATACTTTTTTGACATTATGCTACATAAATACTTTTTGGTTTTGAAATTAAACTAAATTTTTATTGTGTAACTTTAGAAATCTCCTGTCTTTCTTCCACGCGCAGCGATGAACCAAGCGAAGAAGGTTATCCTGGTACTAGTAAAGGAGGCAAGCGGAAAGGTCTTTCTAAATATAAAGCGGCAATACTCCTTAAAAAGAGTTTGGCAAAAAGAAAGACCTGACCACTGAAGAATCTTAAAGTCTTGCTTGAGCCAATACCACAATTGAAAGACATAGCCGATAATAGGGAATCACAGTGCATGCTAACCGATTTGTAGAAAAGCTGCTGTTATGAAAAACGCCGAATAGGCAGAGATAAAAGAATGACTCCACTGAGGCTCAACGACCTAAAAAGCGCAAGCATAGTTAGTGGTGAAACCTAAAACTGAGAAAGAGATTATGAGTGATATAGCAAAAACACACTTAACAGTAGCACTGGTCGACAACAGTGATCCATTAGGACTGGAAAAAAATGTTGGACGACAATTTGGACAAGCCTATGCTCACATTGGCCCTATGCTCCTCCTAAGAGTTAAAGTAGAATACATAGATACATGCTCACATTTGATGGAACAATAGTGTAAAAATTATCGCTTGTACAGATGATTTCTCATCAAAATAATGCAAAGATCCTGTCAAAAATCTGGGTTACATCTGAGAGGGAACGCAACTAGAAAATATTCAAATGCGCAAAATCTCAACCCTTTCTAGAGCGAAGGTTAAATTTCCTTATAGCGCACCTCAATCAAGATCAAACTTCGCAAAAGGAAAAACCCGCAATATAGAATTATTTACTGGCTATTTTAAAGGCTTTTTCAGGTGAAATTTTAATCTGTTTGGATTTTATGACATACGTTTTTTGCAACAAGATTTTTCTATATTGAGATTTTTCACCGGAAAATTTTTTTATCCCGATGTTTTCAAGTCGTGAGATTTTTATATCGTAACATATTCATATCAAGAGATTTTCTGGTCATGAGATTTTTATATCATGACATTTTTATGTATATCATGCGATTTTGTATATCATGTGACTTTTGATATCTTGCGATTTTTTATATCATGATATTTTTACATTATGAGATTTTTATATCATGAAATTTTTATGTCGTGAGATTTTGATATGACAAGATATTTATTATATTATGCGAATTTTTATACTGATCAGTATATATACCACATTGTGCCACCATACATACCACATTACCTCCAAACTTTTTGAAAATACAATAGCTTTTTTGACTTTTTTCAGATTTTGCTCAAATTGCACACATTTTATTGAAATATACATATTCTGTAGCCAATACTTCAATGATTAACATAAAATAATTTGGCTGAAATTGATCTAACGCTTCCCTTTAAAATTAGACCTAAGCATTAGCTATACCACAATAGCATCAGTTCCCGTATGCTTTCAATTTGTTATTACAAAAAATTTGTAGAGAAAAGAGGAAGAAAACACAAAATGAACAGGTAAACCCGGGTTAAATAAATAAAAAGAAGTGCCATTTTTCTTCATCATTTTTTATCACACAGAGGCGCGAAGATACAACAATAACATCAATAGCAACAGCCACAACTCAAGTGTAAGAAGGAAAAAAAAAGGAAAAATCCTGAAAAATAAGGTGAAAATAAGAAAATGTTGTACTGTTATAAGATATCATTGTATGTGTTTTTGTACACATATACATATGCTTATGTGTGAGTTTATATTCACTTGCGGCAACTTCCATTTGTATTGATGTTACGTTATTTAGCCGAATGTGACAACAATTTTTATGGATTTTTAGCTTGAAGCATTTTAAAGATTATAAAAGTTTTACGCACACGTACGTTATAAAACAACAACAATAACAGCAACAAAGAGAGAAAAGAATACAAAATACAATACGCTGAAAAAAAAGGATATTAATACACAAACTTTTGTGCAGTCAGCTGTGAGAGTTTTTATAAATTTCATTTGACATTTGATGCTATATGCCAAAAACTTTTATGCTTAAGTTTTGCTTTTATTGATAGTCCGTCTTTTGACTGCAATGCGACAGAATTTTCTTGGATTTTGCAATCGTTACTCGTATAAATGTCGCCGTAACGCTTTAAAACTCTTTTAGTTAAGATTTTCAGCCAACTTTTTAAGTATTTTCACTCGTTTCACCACACAAAAAAAAAAAAAAAAAGAAGTCATTTGGAACTCATTACGTTTTTGACACAGAAAAATCATGTGCACGTAAAAATTAGTGAATCATTTGACAGAGTGTACTTCTTTGGGTACGATATAACTGACAAAGAAGATGTGCACGAAAAAAATTAAGTCAATCTTCTAAAAAAATGCCATATGCACGAAAAAAAATAGGCAATCATTTGGTGGTTTAAAGGTTTTAGTTTGATCCATATGACTTCATTCTGTTCTAGAAGAAAAAAGTTCATGTGCACGAAAAAATTGGCCTACCATTTGACTGAATGCACTTCTCTTAACAAGATGCAATTGATAAAGATCATGTTGACAAAAAAAATGAATCAATCTGGTGGTTTAAAAAAGTTTTCAATACAAACATATATGTGTAAATCTCCGAAAAATGTAAAGAAAAAAAAATTATTTTGATAAAATTTTGGGGCAAAAAAATTGTGCACGAAAAAATTGGGTCGTCTACAAAATACAAATAAAATCAATAATTTCATACAGTAAGGACATTTACAGTTCAATAGATAGATTTTGTGTACCAATTTTTTCGTGCACAAGCCAAGAAACAAATAGTGCACTAAAAAAAAAATTAAAGAAAGCAGATATGACCTAAATTTTATGCTAAAAGTATATGACATTAATATCTTTTTATTAAAATATTCCTTTCAATATTTTTTTTTTTTTTTTCACATAAATATCAGTGACATTGAATTATATTGCAACACAACAAGCGCGCAAAGCTTTGCGTCTTTTAAGCACTTTTAACAAATAAAAAGGCATCATTATGGTGACAAACTTTTTAATAAGGACACGAATGTTCAAATTAAACGTTGCAAAGTTATAAAGATTTTTCTAAATTTTTATTTTTTTATAAAATATGCATTAAGGACAACACAAGACGAAAAACACTTGAAGGTGCACTTTGTGTGTGTTAGCGCACCATTAAATGCAAATGCAAACAAATAAGGATATCAGTCAAAGGGACTAACTGAAAAAAATGGCAAACAAGCAATGAATAGAAGTGGCAGCAAGTCATATATGACTGTTTGCATTGGCTGAGTACGAGCAACTTTATTAACACCAAAGAAAGCACCAGCAGCAGCAGAAAAACAAACAACAACAACGATAATAACCAACAGGATCAAAAAAAAAAAATATATAAAAAATGAAACTGCAGCAACACTACTAACATCATCATTATCATTTGCATATGCTGCACAAACACAAACACACACACACATTGACAACAAAAAGGATATGCTTGATAATGATGCGCATTTTCTTTCTTTTGTTATTTGCAATGCAGCAATTTTTCACATTTGTGAATCCCCTAAAGTATGCTTGTAAAATGTGTACGTTCGTTGGTGTGTGTGTGTATTTTTACTGCTTTTTCAACTTTCATTATATTTGTTCAAAAGCTGCATACAAACACATGAATGCGAATATGTGTACATTGTACAAAATAAGATGTAAATCAAAGTTACTCATACGCCTTGTTAAACAAAAGCAACAAAATGCTGAATTTTGCTATTATTTCGCATGAATTCGTATGCGGCCATTAATCAAATTTTTAGGAAATATTAAACAAAATTTTGCCACAAGTTATATCCGGCGCTAGATAATATAATGATTCTATATTGCTTTAAATAATTTATTTCATAAAAATTGTTTTCTCTCACTGCATCACATGCCAGTGACTATGTGGCTTGTTATTGATGCTTATATGCAAATTTTTCTGCATGTATTTGTGCAATGCATTCATGTATTCAATGGCATATACACACACAAACACATTCAAGGATATCAAGTTATAAATCGTTTTTGAGTTACACTCCTGCACGTGAGTGACTTTTTTACGTTCATTTTCTTTCTTGCAGGTATGATGACAACGTGACGCTTTCATGCATGCCTACTTTCTAACGTCGTCTGAAGAGTAGTAGCAGCGACAACAGCAGCAGCAGCCATAAAAGCAACCAGCAACATCAATTGCAAGCACAAAGCAGCAACACAAGATGCAACTCTGCGATGTGTAAGCAGCTAAAATCAACTTCACTACGCTCTGGATGAGCTTTTTATCTTGGTGTTGTTGAAAATGTCACTAAAGAAAAATTTTATGTCACTGCATAATGTCGTCGTCGTCAGTGATAGCAATAAGGATTCTTTTCATATCCTGCTGCTGCTACTTTCTGCTCAGTGGTATACATATGTGTGGGTTTTCTGTTGCTTTCAGCGAAGATGATCCTTTTCGCTATACGAGTTTGAATTGAATTACAACGCGTAAGGAAAAGTGAAAATCCTACTTAAAAACGCGTTGACATTTGATGTGAGTGATATCAACTGCAATAGTGCTTTGTACATTTTATAGCAATTAAGAAGTCACACGTCGAGTGACAGTGACATAAAATTCTAGGAAATTGTCATAATTAGCTAATTATGATTTGAAGCTGACTCATTCTTCTATAACTAATATAATTAACAGTTCAATGCAATTTGAAGCATTGCAATAAAAAAACTTATTTAAAACTCCTTTCAGTTATCACAGGACATAACCTGTTAGGTCCAAGTTCTTGTCCAAAGACTGAGCTTCATAAAAATAGAGCACAGGCTGCTTTGCCTTATGGTCACAGATTTCTTGATTTTCATTGCAACATAAATTAAGATTTTAGCATGACGTATGAGTAACTTTAATTATACTACAACATAAATACATAAATCGTTCGACAGCTTTTGTACGATGCAACATTAATTATACATATGTTTCAAGCAGAATATTTTTAACTAAAGTATGTTTTCTAATAAAATTCACTTTTAATAAATGGCCGCAGAGCCATAATATGAAAAGATAAAGAATCAAGTGTTAAGATTTTGAAGAAAAAATTAAAATCTTGATAAGTAACTCTTTTCAAAGTCAACACTTTGTTTGTGTCATAATCATATTTAACTAGACATTCTTAGAATTTTGACTTTATCAATTTTGTCAACATTATCCTACACACATCATCATCATCATAAACATCATCCTTGAAAAAAAAAACTCATCACAAATAATCATATAAAATATAAATAATTCACTTCTGTGACATTTTGTTATTCTGTTGCTGTTGCTTTGATTTATAGCATAAAATTCACTCTTGTCGTTGTCGTTGTGTCATTTTAGCTTCACATACACTATGAAAAGGCAGCAACACTTAATGCATTTGCATGCAAGAATGTGCATACTTCTGTTTATGTCTATGTTGTTGCTGTTCTTTCTTTAGTAGTTGTTCTGTGCCTTGTTGCATACCAAAGTGTTTGGCTTTATTCCTTTTTATGCTACACAATAAATGCACAAAAATAATATATGTCATAATAAATCTGTTGACATATAAACATGGTGCGAGAGTATGAGCAATACAAGAATATAGTGTTGTGTTTTTAAGGTTTCTTGAATTCAGTTCTAAATAAGATCATACTTTTTGAGGTTTGTGCTAAGCGGCCATAAATGAAATTTAAGTTTATTATAGAAAATTCCATAACAAAGATTTAAGCATATCACATTTGGTTCTAGAATACATCCAACACATCTTGTTGATTATTGTATGTAAGAGTTACTCATACGTCGTGTTTTTATCTCATTGAAAAATTCATATTATAATGTTACCTATGTTTTCAGGGATTTTGTATTCACTCTTTTTAATAAGATCGTACTTTCTGAGCTTCATTCTAGGCGGCCATATATGAAATTTAGGTTAATTTAGAACATTGGAGAAGAAAGTTATAAACATTTCCCATTTAGCCCTACAAGGCATCCATCTTATAATACTTATTAACAATCGTAAGTAGAAATTACCCATACGTTGTGTTTTCATATCAATGAAAGATTTATATGATAATGTTATGTTTTAAAAGTTTCTTATACTCAGTCTCTTTAATAAGGTCGTACTTTTTGAGCTTAATTCTCAGCGGCCATAGATTAAATTTTAGTTTATTATACAAAATTGCATAACAAAGGCTTAAGTATATCACATTTAGTTCCAAAATGCATCAATCAAAAAATATTGACAATCATACTTCGAATTTTCATATTTTGTCATGCTTTTAGGGTTTTTTTGCATTCAGTCTTTTTAATAAGATCGTACCTTCTATAGTTTGTATAGTTCGTGCTAACAGGCCACAAATGAAATTTAAGTTTATTATAGAACATTGCACAACAAAGGTATCAACATAACACATATAGTTCTAGAATGCATCCAACTAATAATAATAGCAAAAAACATCTTTATAAAAATATCAGGACTCATACGTCGTGTTCCCATCTTATTGAAAAATTCCATCATCAACAAAATCCTCAATATTTTAGCACCGATATACTTAGCTTAGGACTAAAGTGTTCAAAGCAACTTCTTGACACTTAAAATACTTAAGAAAAATTTTCAGTCTCTGAAGGTGGCCGCTAAAGTCTAAAAACCTTTAAATCGTTGTTCTCGACAGTTATAAGAAAAATCACTTGGTAATGTTTCATCGAAAATAATTGTACACCACAAAGTTACAACGCACGTGATTTTCACACTTAATGATGCTGACACTGCACATTTGCTATATGGCAAAAATACTCTAAGCCAAGCCAAGTGCCAGAGCTAATACCTTTCAACCCACTGTTAGCAAGCTATATGCGCTCTCAAAGTTGTAAATAAAATAAATGAGCTGATATCTGTTAAACTAAGCAAAGACGAAAAATGTTAGCAAAAAGACAAAAAAAAAAAAATATTCAGACGATAGAACTTTAAATCGTATGTTGCTGCTATGGAATTTTAAGCACACGCAAAGTTGCTAAGTTCTTAAGTTACTTAAGTTAACAAATGAAGCGACCAAAAGCTGACACCAATACCTACCAGCAGCACCGATGATGTTGATGACACCACAAAGTTCAAACGCATAGGGTGTGGCGTCCGAAAAGGAGTGAAAAAACCTAAAAAAAAAAAAATAAAAAATATGCAACGCTTGCAACCTTCACGTTGTAGCAGCAGCAGCAATTCTTGCAATGCTGCTGGCGCGACCCTGACAAATTGCACGAGAATTTTCGCTTTTTTTTTTTTTGTTATTTAAAAAATAAATTTTTATTTATTTCACGAAAAAACGGAGCAACTTTCTTTAAAAGCGATTTTTCTTTTTACAGTACGCGCAGGAAAAAGTTGTTCCCGCTGCTTTTGCTGCTGCTGTTGATGATGAGCAAAAACAAAGAAATATTTTTACTTTGAAGGGAGAAAAAATAAAATACAAAAAATTTAGCAATAGAATTTCTGTTATTTTTGTTGTTGTTGTTGTCGAAATATTCTCTTCTATGTGCCGTGCATTCCAAAACAGCGCTTCGGTGCAAATCTTAGATTATACCAAGTTATTTGCACCAAGTATTGGTAGCAATGGCAGTGCACAGTGGGAGAAACAAAGTGACTTCGACTTTCGCTGAAATCTTTGGTAATTTTGGTGCCAACTCTTGGCGGCCAGTTATCAAACTTAAAAAAGTTCTTGCCAATCTTCTAATAAAGCAAATTTGATTTGAAAATCTGCTTTAAATTACATCAAACTTAAGTTCCACACACAAATGCAATGTAAACTAAGTTCCGAAACTTGATGCCTATCTAAGTTCTCATTCATTTTTTGGGCAGTTTTTGGCAGCCACTCAACAAATTTAAAACAATTCTAATATAAAGTTTAAATTACTCAATTTCATAAGAAAATTAAATCCAAAGCGCATCAACTTTAAGTTAACAAACTTTTGGCGGCCGCTTATCAAACTTGAAAAAATTCTAGTGTTTCTTCTCAGGAAGCAAATTCGATTAAAAAATCTGTTCTAAATTACATCAAACTTAAAATTTAAGCAAAAACAATGAAAAACTAGTCACAAATTTGATACTCCAGAAAGTTTTTGATACATTTTGTCAGTTTTTGCCAGCCACTCAAAAAATTTTAAATTGTAGTAAATCGTCTAACAAACTCATTTTCATAAGAAAATTATATCCAAAAGTTTACGAAGGATTATTTTGTATAAGAACGTCACCGAAAAATTGCATTACTTCTTTTTTAATATTATTACCTCACTGTGCAACCAAAGTACAAAAACAAAGTAGCTAAGAAAATTTTCTTAAAAAACGCTAAGGTTTTTTTCACAAAATTTTTTCCTTTTTTCGAAAAGCTCGTCTAACGCAACGTGATGAATACAAATGCGGCCAACACATACACTCACATATAGAAGAATACATGCACCCAGCACATGCGGCTACTCACACACATATATAAACTCAACAAAAATATGGGCAAAAATATCAAATACGAACGAAAAAAGTAACAAACAGACCTATACGTACGTATTTTGTTCATAATTCAAAGATATAAAGAAAAATGTCACAAGTTTGTTTTAAGCGAAGTAAAGAGAAAAATAAAATAATGCCCTACGAAAAAAAAAAAAAAACACTTTGACGTCAGAAAAAAGTACTAGAAAACTTTTTATTTTTCTAACGCAGTGTAAAAAGCTTCGACAAGTTTTATATGACAGCTGCCAAATAGCAAAACCCAAACCTTTGCATCCCCTACCCATACATACGTTATATGTACTTGCTACTCTTGTAAATATTGTATATCCTTTACAGCAGCGCTGCATACATACATATGTTGCAGCTCAGCTTAATGCAGTTGTATTATGTCGCAAAATTTGCAGCTCTTACCCTTCTTCACCTATAGGGGTGAGTCACTTTAGAGATTTGTTAAAAAAAGGAGGAAAATCATGTGAAAATCATTTATTTGTCTGGCTTGTGACTTGCGTGTGATTTTGTTCCATTTTTTTCACTACTATTATCATGAATAATTTAAATTTCGATTGGTTCTCTAGGGGGTTAACATTTGCTTGGGGATTGACATTTTTTATAACTTTTTATTTGGTTTCTTTGTACAAAAGTATTAATGCATTTGTTATGATACCGACCAACATGTTGTATGATTGACTATTATAAATCATCAATAACTAAGGTCCGATACAATTAAGGGCATTAACTTCTTTTAAAAATTTGTAGCTTTAAAGAAGCACTACAAAACTGCAAAAACTGGGGCGTGGCTGCCTAGTTTATGGCCAGAAAAAACCATTATTTCCTAGATTTTTTTTTTACTTTTTTGACCAACAAGTCGTATAACTCACTTTTATAAATCTTCAAAAACTAAGGTCCGATACAATTAAGGGCATTAATTAATTTAAAATTTTTGTAGCTTTTAAGAAGCACTACAAAACGACAAAAACTGATGTGTGGCTGCCAGACTTTTGGCCTGAAATGATCATTATTTTTATTCTTTTAAATTCATATAAATATATTTTTTATTGTCGCACAATTTCAGACACTGAAGAAAAAGTTTCCTCATTACATTTTATATACAATTCTTGAACTTAGGGCAACATGACGTATGAGTTACAGTACAAAAATTTTAATAACTCAAGTGCGATGCCATTTATGAACGATTTGTTTTTGATGTCATTCTTATTTTTATAAAATATAAATTAATAATAAATTAATATAAAAATTTAAAAGTGGATGCTGACGATATTCTTATCTATCGGCCAAAAACATAGGCATATAACACGCCTACATAATTTCTTTGCAAATTTTCTTGAAACTGAGTTATAAATCATCTTAATTTAATGCCATCAACAACATTATATTGTCATAACGATTGCATGTGAAAGTGAAACTCTTTATTGCTGTAAAGAAAAATCTCTTCAGAAAAAAACAACATAAAAATTGTGTTGCAAGGATGTGAATAGCACAGCACTTATTTCAAATCCATCAAGGAAATCAATTCAATCATCCTTATCACAAACAACTGATCGTCATAAGCAACAGCAACAACAAAAATCAAACAATGTTGGCAATAACGACATCGTCATCATCGTCATCATCATCATCATTATCATCAGTAGCAACATCATCTACAAACAGTAGCAACATCATCAATAACACAACTGCTGGAAATACAACAATAATAACTTTAGCAACAACAAGACAATTCAACCAAACCAACGTTCTGGTTGCGCTACTGTTGTTATTGTTGATTTTTGTCGTTGATTTAATAAAAAAAAAATATATCTCAAAGTTTTTTTCTACTCAATGATTTTTTTGCTTTTCCTTTTTTCTTGTTATTTTTGTGATGGCGTCGTATTGACGCGCTTTTCTGCTTTATAAACACAATCAAAAGGAAATCAAGTGGGGAGGTAATACTTTTTTTTTGAAAATTTTACAAAAAACATTCTACTGTAGAAATACAGTTTGTCAGTGGAATTTGAGTTGTAATAAATAAAAAGTAGCAGTAACAATTGTATCAAAGTTATTGCATGCTTTATTTAGCTTACAAATTCTGTGAAAGTTTGGTTTTCCACAATGTAGTGGGTTAAATTTCATTTTGATCAAATGTTGCTCATACGACGTGTTTTATTTTTTCTACAAAACTTGTGTTATATCCACTTAGATTTAGCTGAGCATCAACGTTTTCAAAAATTATTATGCTCTGAAAGTTGCTTTTGATTAAAACAAAGTTCTAAATTTTGGCCGCGAAAAACTGGTGTCACAATTCAGCATGCAGTTTTTAAGTAGGTATGACACTAGGTGGTGAAAGTTTCTATGAAAAGGTTTAAAAAATTTTAATATTATTTAAATTGAACTTAATAACGAAAAGTCAAAAGGAGAATGAAAACACAGTTGACAAATGACAGGGGAGTGACAATTTAGCAAATAAGCTTGAAAAACTGTAGCAATTACATTTTTCTGTGAAATTCTGTATGTATTATTTCAGACTGAACTAACCAATTAAGAGTTAAAACCTACCAGGAGATAGTAAACGATGTTGACAAATAGCAGGGGAATGAAAACTTAGCAATGATTTGAAAAAAAGCCTTATAGTTACAGCAATATTTTTTTCTGTGAGATATTTTTAAATATTATTTTAGATTTAACTAACCAATAAAGTGACAAAACCAATCATGGAAATGAAAACAAAGACGACAAATGGCAAGGGAGTGATGACTTAGTAACAATTTAGAAATTAAGCTTAAATTACTTTTTTTCTGTGAGATATTTTTAAAGGCGCATCTGCTTCAAAAATTGAAAACTTTCTACTTATTATAGAACGAATTTAATCTCAGGTCCCTCGCTTTATTAGGTTGTTTCTATATAAAAGTAAACTTATTATCTTCCAAACCATATATTATGGTAACTCATCAGCGATTCCGTTGAAGGATTTTTATGGTTTTATAACACTAGGAGAGCTAAAGAAAAGATTTGAGTGCAAAAAACTTTATTTGGAGGTTGCGCTTTTGGGTAGGAGGCCATGTTGCCATATGGCAACGTTCGCGCGAATTCAGCTTAAATACTTATATGTATAGAAAATCAATGAAATAAATTTATTGCAATGAAATAAATTGATAAGATTTTAATTATTTCAAACATTAAACAATATTTTCACAAATTATTTGGCCTATGGTCTTAAAATTTTTATCAAATGAAAGCACTTAAAATTTCTATATTTTTCTTTCTACACAATTAAAAAGCATATTTTACTTTTCTTATTTTTGATTCCTTTTAGTATTGACTGATCGTGATTTAATACCAAAAAGTTTGAAATTTATACCAACAAAGTATGAAATTTATTCCAAAATAGTTTAGAACTAATACTTTTTTTGACATTGTTCTATACAAATACTTTTTCGTTATAGAACTAATCTAAAAAATTTACTGTTTACTAAATCAATGAACAATTTTTTTCATGCATTACATACCATATTATAATATCTATTTCATTTTATTTTAAATGCCAAAAATATACAAATACCTTTACATTTTTTTATTTTTTTGTTTTCAAATATCTGAAAAATCTTTCAAAAACCATATTTGATTTCTCAAATGCACTTAAAATTCAAAAAAAGCTAGGCAAACATTGAAAGCTTGAAGCTTTTAGCGTATTTAAAAAATTTTTGATTGCGTTACGGTGGATTTTCACTGATTCACAAGTGTTCTTCCAAAGCTTTATATTTTGTGCCATATGGCAACGCACGCTTTTAATGGGCTAATTTACTCACAAAAATGGTTTTTGATGACCGAGAAGTTTCTGTAAAGGGCATTTAATCTCAGCTAGATTCAAGCGAAATGTTTAATTTTTCAAATTCGTCAAACAATTTCTTTATTTAATGTACAAGACTAATGACATTTGGCTGAAGGAAAATGCCGTCTGCAGGCTTGTCAGCCTCCTTAAAGTTAAGCCTACTTGGCATATTTTTAATAAAACTTCCTACACTTCAAATGCTTACGTCACTTGTCTCAAAAATATGTACATTTATAATAAGAGCCCATCAAAGATGTCGAACAAATCCCAGAGACAATGAAAAGTCATAAAAACAAACATCAACACTAAATGCTGCCGCTGCTGTTATCAACAAAGAGAGAGGGAGAGAGAAAGGACCAGAGCAGTTACATTATCATTGTCCCAAAATGCCATTACTACCCTGCCTATTGTAAGCGCCTACCCTCGCCAGCCTCATGTTGCTGCTGCTGCTTCAACAAAAATTGTTGCCATTACTAATGTTAATGAATAAAATGTAAGGGTGTAACTGACTGAATGCTTTTGGTTGTTTTTGTTTTTTATTTGTTTTTATTTTTTATTTGTTTTTTGTTTTTTCTCTTTTTTCGACAATTTCAATACACGCAGCCAGCTACTTACTTAAAAAAAAATATCAAATTACAAAACGCGCATATCCTTACAAAGGAATTTCAAAGTTGTAACCGAATAGGATGAGGATGATAAGTCAAGTAATGAAATAGCGGTAAAGTAAATAAAATGCCAGTTTATAGCAGTCAGCAGCAGCAGCAGCAAAGCATTTAAAAAGTCACTTTGTGCAGAGATGAGCATGAGAAACGTTTGATTATTAACTGTCACTTTGACAGACGCGCGGCGCTATGTAAATATAAAATTCAAATATTTTGTGTTAAAAAAAAAAAAATGGAAATGCGAATGATGAAAGGACTTCTATTTCGATTTCGATTAGACGCAGCGAAAAGAAAGTGTGGGAAGAATTTTCCGGCCGCTAAGCTAATAGATTGAATTGAAAATAGAAAATTGAAATTGGAAAATAGCTGAATATAAAGCGAAGATATATTAAAACGCTTGAATGAAATGTAAGATTGTGAGTAGAGCGTTAGTACACTTCAAGAATTTAGGTATACCGCAAGGTAACAGTCAACGGAGATTGATACAAATGCAAGGTAGATATCTAGAAATTGATTAAATGGAATAGTTTACTAATATGATCATAGTTCATACTTTATATGTACTATTCACACAACTTCCCTGAAGGACCACGGACTGTTCCAAAACTAATTTGCAAATTACTCTTTGGGGGAAACCGACTGGTCCAAATTCTGGTCCCATCACATACCTATAAGGTTCTATAACCAATTGTCTCTTTATGTATTGCAATAGGACCAAAAAAAGGTCAATTGTCTTCTTATGCATTACATTCGGACCAGTAAAAGGAAGTTTTTTTTATTTTTAATTTAACTAATAAAGTTCATAGAAATTAATTTAATACACAAATTTTACACAAAAACGTCAAAAGGTTTCATAGACGTATGTGCTAAAGAGTATATATTTCTGAGCATTGTGTTCCGGGTTCGAACATCAGAGTGGATGAATTTTTTTTTTATCAACTTTTTTATTATTTTATACCTCGGCTACGTTGTTTCATTTTCCGCTCCGAAGACTCTTTAAACAAATCGTGTACAAATGAATAGAAATTTAAAAATTAAAATTGAAAATCACCGAGTGGAGGATTTTAACCTGGGCCTCTCCACACAGCGCAAGTTATTAGACCGATACACTATCGATTGCTCTACTTCACAGTTGACGTACTGCCAAACAGTACGTAGTTAGTAACGTTAGAGTTTCACTGACACCATCTATACACAATTGGACTACTTTTGGTACAAGTATAGAATTATGCATTACATTTGGACCATTTTTGATACAAATGACAGAATTTGCATTACATTTGAATCATTTTTGGTACAACTGATAATTTAACTGAATTTATTCTAGTTTTAGGTGCAGTCCGTTTTGATCCACTTACAAAATAACTAGACCAAAGATGAGACTATTGAGACAATTGTCTCCGCCAGTTCTACAGGCTTATTTCAGTCAAATATTTCTCTCAGTGCAGTAAATTGCTTAGTATTGAAATGAAAAAAACAGCAAAGTTATTGACATTTCACTCATTTGCATTTTATTAGCGCACACAGCTGAGCGCCAACCAAGCGTATGCGTGCGTTTTAACTTGGCAGGACAAAGTAGCGAAGGACATTCTGTTTTATTTTTAGTTCAAGGCGCTACTTTTTAATATGGAAATATTTTTTTATATTTCTTTTATATTGCAAATATTTTCGCTTTTTCGTATTGAAATGACAAATGTTATTGTTAGCTGTGCGAAATTTTGGCTTTAAATTTCAAAGTGCTTCGTTGGAAATAGAATTCTTATGGGTTTTTGTGATAACCACTAAAATGAGAATAAAACAAAATAAAATTTTCTGACACAACCAACAGTGCTTTGTTAAAAAACCGCCCCTAAACATGTAATTTAAAAAGTTAATCAAAAAATTTCGCCTAAAAATACGCAATGATTTTTAAGCAAAATGAACATGAATTTTTTAATTACAGAAAGGATACAACAGCTCATCATTTGTTAATAATATGAAATTATCTTTAAAAAAAGTGAAGTTTATACAAATGCATTGCTTAAGACGCTAAATTCTTAGCAACTCAAAAGCAATCGATAAGCAAAATCAAAGTAAACTATATTGCATACTTTGAGGCTGCAGTGCAAAAGGGTTGATTTTTCTCTTTGCTTTATTAAAGGAAATAAAAAGAGTAAAAAAATGTATTTCATTAAATTTGATAGGAATTTATAAACAAAATATTTAAAAATTTAAAATATAAACGAATCTAACATAAAATTAAAAACTTTAACACTTCCCCACCCACTTGAACTAAAATAATTGTCCACGCTATATTTATTAAGTAAAACTGCATTAAGCGTCTACTACTATACGCACACTAACAAACAGCACAACATAAAGTGTAACACAAAAGTTTAACACTGTAAATTTTTCACTCACAATAAGGATAACAAAAAGGATCACGTTAAACCGCAGTACCGTGTTATTCTAATTGTTTATTAACGCAACAATGGACCTAGGCAGGCAGCAGCAACGTCGCACTAATAACAACAACAACAGCAAAAGTAGCAGCAACAGAAAATAAAACAAAAAGCAGGAAAATGCTTCCTGTTCGGGAGCAAAACAATGAGTTTAGTAGTGTTGCCACCTTTTTGTATTTTATATATATTTTTTTCGCATTTCTTTTTGTACACACTACACTACTACAACGAACTTTTCAATGCTCAAGTGAGCATAAGAAAATAAATTAAATAAAAAAAGCGCCACAAAAAGAACGAAATAAAAAACAACAATAAAACAAAATGCTGGGTAATAATGGGGAAAAAACTCAAGTGCCACAAAATGCCCACAAGGCTTTTACAACGACGGTAGGTAGCCCCTTTAGCTTTGCGTTACACAGTCTTTCGCCTCTTTCACTTGCGCTAAAGTGTACGTTATGAATGGGTTAAAAGCAAAAACCGCGCGCTAAAGCATACTGTGCCAGTAAAAGATGCGTTAAATTGCGTTGACACAAAAAAAAAAAAACGGAAATTTACTAAGAAATAAAATATTAAGTGAAAAAGAAATGTTGTTGTTGTGCAAGTAGGAAATTGAAAAATTGAAAAAAAAACTCTATTGTTTATGTGAAATATGCTCCTGAAAGTGAACAATTCAAAAGGAAGCATAGAAGTTTATTCCCAGTGACCACACTTTGTAATTTAAGCTTGAAATTAATAGTGTGTGTGCTCATCTTGAGGAAAATGTGGAAAAAAGAAAATAGAAAAGGAATATTCAATTATGGAGTAAACAACGTTGAAAGTGTGGAAATGATTCTCCAGGACATTGCAACGATCATTCAAAATGAGCGCAGAAAAAATTATGATATTTTTCTTTGGCGATATTCTGTTCAAAAACAAAACACTTTAGAATGACCTCAAATTAAGACAAAATATGCCTATTTAGAATTGGTCTCAGTAAAGAATTGTATTAAAACTGTTTTCCATTTGAATCTCCTTTTAATATTGCATTAGTTTATTCATAGGTTTTTTAAGGACTTTCAGTGTTTTTACTTTTTTCGACTTCATAAACATTTTTTAATTTAAAAGTCCAAAAGTATCGAACATCTTAAATATTGGTTAAACTCCAAAAGTATCGAGGACATCTTAATTATCGGTAAAAGTCCAAAATAATCGTAAAAAACTAAAAAACCGGTTAAATTCCAAAAATATCGTAAAAAAACTAAAACATCGGTAAAAGTCTATAAATAAAGTAAAAACTAAAATATCGGCAACTGTCCAAAAGTATCGTAAGACATCTTATGTATCGGTAAGAGTCAAACAATATCGTAGATAAACTAAAATATCGGCAACAGTTCAAAAGTATCGTAAAACATATAATACATCGGTAAAAGTCCAAAAATATCGGTAAAGTCCAAAGTATCGAAAAATATTTAAAATATCGGTAGAGGTCTAAAATTATCGAGAAACATTTAAAAAACAGTTAAAGTCCAAAAATATCGAAAAACATCTCAAATATCAGTAAAACCCAAATATATCGAACAAAATCTAAAATATCGGTAAAAGTCTAAAATTATCGAAAAACTTTTAAAATATCGGTAAAAGTTAAAAATTATCGAAAAACATCTAAAATATCGGTAAAAATCCAAAAATATCAAAAACATCTAAAATATCAGTAAAACCCAAATATATCGAACATCTAAAATATCGGTAAAAGTCCAAAAAAATCGAAAAACATCTAAAATATCGGCCGGAGTCCAAAAATATCGAAAAACATCTAAAATATCGGTAAAAGTCTAAAAATATCAAAAAACATCTTAAATATCGGTAAAACCCAAATATATCGAACAACATCTAAAATATCGGTAAAAGTCAAAAATTATCGAAAAACATCTAAAATATCGGTAAAAGTCCAAAAATATCAAAAAAACATCTAAAATATCTGTAGAACCCAAATATATCAAACAACATCTAATAAATCGGTTAAACCAAAGTACATCGAAAAACATCTAATATATCGGTAAAAGTCCAAAAGTATCGTGAAATATCTAAAATAGCGGTTAAAGTCCACAGTTTTGGTGAAAACTATAATTGAATTCTATATCTTACCAAAGGATCAACAAACTTATCACATTTATGACCACCAGGCTACTAAAGGATTTGGAAAATAGTCATAAATAATTCCTTAATACCACTAGGGGTATCACAGAAGGGTGACTATTGATACCGCCAATTTACTAAAAGTATCAGTAAAGAAACAGACTATTTCTTTATGATATTGACGGCATCACAGAAGTATCCGCCATTGATGCCAATAACTTAAGTCTCAATAGAGAGTCACAATAATTTGTTTTTTTCTGAATCACTATTAATGCCAATGTGCTGCAAAAATTATCAGTAAAGAGTCACAAGAGATTCTTGTAAGCCAAGAAGGAAATCACTGAATGCATTTTTCATTAGTGCCATCAACTAACAAGAAGTATTAAGAAAAGATCACAAACGCTATATCTTTTCTGCCAAGGTAATCAAAGAATAATCACTATTGATTGCAGTGAGCTACTAAAGTTATTAATAAAAAATCACAAGCCAATCTTCTACTTAACAAGGGGAATAAAAGGAGTATCACCAATGATACCATCAAGAAACAGAAGAATCACTATTGATGCCATCAAGTCACATTGAAGAATCACATGCACTTTTGTACACTAATAAGATTATTGCTGAGGAATCACAGCTATACACTATTCCTTTATACTAACGACGGAATCATAGTTCAATGCACAATTGGTGTTAATGATTTAAAACAACAACAATCAATTCAAATTCACAAGCGGTTCCTCTGTACAACCATGAGAGTCACTGAAGAATCACTATTGATGCTAATGAGTTAAAAACTTGTCAATGAAGGCTCACAGACGAATCTTTGATGTCACTGATGGAATAACAGGAGAATCAGCAAGGATATCATAAGACAAACAAATGCATCAATAAAAGTTCGCTACCGCGAGAGTCACAGAAGATTCACTATTGATGTCATCAAGCTAAAAAAAAAACATCACAAGAACTCTTTACACTCTACCGATGGAATCAGAGTAGAATCTAATCTTGAAAACATTAGATGAACAAAAGTATCACTTAAGAATAACAAGCGTTTCTTTACGATACCGAAAGAGTCATAGAAGAATAATCTGTATCAATAAAACTTTCATAACCATGACTCATTTCAACTGCTGAGTAGTTCAACAAGTAAAATACACAACTTTCCACACAGTTCCATGAAGAATTTTGAAACTGAAGAATAGATACTTCTAAAGAAGAAATACAAAAAATTTAATAAATTATGTTTACAAATACCACCAAAAACGCCCACTGTGCACGTCACCTATTCTGTGACTCATTGTGTGATTCATCCAGTAGTTTCAACGCGGTGATGCCACCTTCTAGCAATCGTAACAAAGAACAAATACTCAACTTCTCAACTCAAGCAGTGGAAGAACAAAACAGCACAAATGCCAGAAAGGACACTTTAAGGTTTTGCAGCTGCTGCTTAGTAGTAACAGGGCCATTTTCACTTTTATTTAAAAAAAGTTATAAAAAAAACAATTCAAATAAAACAAATGAAGAGTTTTAAAATAAAACAACACTAAAGTAGGGACGATGAAAAACAAAAAAAAAAAAAAAAAACTAAGTGAAAAAGTGGCAAATGTTCATGTTGTTGTTATGAGAAATTAACAAAAAGAAGGAGCAAAAAAGGAGTTAAACACTAAAGTGCCTCACTGCTGTTGCTGTTGTTGCATAGTTAATTAAAAGGATAATGCAATTATTTTGTGGGCGTTGAATGAAAGTAGCTACTTTTTTTTTTAATGTTTTAAAAAGTAAATTAATTTGAGCTAAGCGTTTTGTTATGGCTTCAAATAAAAATGTGCTGTGGCTGGATGAGAAAGTACAGTGGATTTAGCCAGTTTATAGTAGTTTAAGTGCACATATTGACAATATCCTTGAATATTTGAAAATTTCGACAAATTTCTTGTAAGAGTAAAATACAGAGTTATTTAAATTGTTTTGTTAGTGTCCAAATGACCCATTTTTTTGACATCACCTAGCACAAGGAATGCTCAAATATCTCAAATTCTTTTAACACTTTTTTTCATTAAATTGCTGTAAACACCTTGAGCTACAAACATTTCTCTGCTGCTGTTGCTGCACATTTCTTTCAAAACTCAAACAACAAAATGCAAACAACAAAATGCAAACAACAAAATGCAAACAATTTTAGCCAAAACTAGAAAATATTTTGATTATTTTCTTTTTAATTAAAATAAAAGCTTAAAATTAAAGTTTGTGCTGGCAAATTACATTTTTCAACTGACGGCGCACACAAAAATCAAAAGTTTTTTTTTTTTTAACAAAAAAAATAAAATCCTTAAAATATTTGGCAAAAACTCAATTCCAACTGTTGTGACTGACGTATGCATTCATTTGATAGTGGATAAATGGTACCATTGGTACCAGCGCTGCTGGTGATGAAAGCCATTGCTGAGAAAATGGGGGCACCCAAACAAAAACGAAAAAAACCTCTTGTAGAGTAAGCATTACCTCTTTTTGTTGTTGTTGACAAACTTCAAACTCTTGAAGTAAAAACTTCAAATTGTTTTGTAGTAAAGAAGTGGAAAAACCAACAAATTACATAGAAAAATTTAAATTTATGAATATGATTGAAAAATAGTTTTGGTCTCAAAGGTTTTGAACAAATCTGTGTTTTAAACATGAGTTAATCAACGAAATGAATTTAATTTACTCTGTTCGTTTATCAGCTTGTCAAAGATCTTTCCTATTAAATTATATCGTGCAAGACAAAAATTTTTAAATTGAGATATCTTTATCAGAATTGGCGATAATGCACTAAATTATTAGTTTATTGAGATTTTACTTCTACATAATAAATTTTTTGATACTGAAAGTTTTTTCACTACCACTGAATGTACTTAGAGATAGGGATACATTTTCTTCACTAAATTTAGTGATAGGTAGTGTAAATTTCTTCATTAGCAAAAATTCATTAAAAGGTAATTAAAAAATTAAACATTATCAAACAATTCATTTAATGACAGTGCACAGTTTTTCACTATCATTAAATTTATTTGATGGTAATGAAAAATTTACCATTATAGCTAAGTCTATTGGAAGGGAATATATATTTTATTGAATTTAATGAAACTGTAATGGATATTTTTAATAAAAGTTCGATTATTTCAAAAAATTTTCATTTTCATTGAATTTAATGCAAAAAATTTTAATTTTCATTGAATTAAATGAACTTCCATCAAAGTTTCATTAAATTCAATGAAAGTGAAAATTTATTTCATTAAATTCAATGAAAGTGAAAATTTATTTCATTAAATTAAATGAAAGTGAAAATTTATTTCATTGAACTTAGTGAAACTTTAAACTCAATAGATCTAGTGATAATAATTTAACATTACTATCAAATTCGTTTTTTAATAGTCGAATTTGTAAGCGTAATTTAGTGGTAAGAAAAAACTGTTCCACTACCACTTAATGTATTTTCTGATAGTGCAAGGTTTCTTGACATATCACATTTTTTCGCTAACACTAAATATAGCGAAAAATTAAATTTAATGCCATGCCTCCAAGTTTGAACTTGATAAGCGTACTTTTATAGGTCTATAAAATAAGCCATATAATTGTAACGAATTTCGTAGTTTGTGGTTTGAAATTTTCAAGCTTAACGGCAGTAGTTTCTATTTTCCAGAAAATCAGAAAAATAGTTATGTACGAAGAGCCCACAGATATAATCAGCGATTAAACTTTTTGACACAATATTTTCAAACTAGTTTTTAGCTATTTTTTCCGGAAAATTCTAAAAAGTTTTATGTGAGTTACTTTATTTTTTTCAGCGAGACAAACCCACGTTAAAGAAGTTGACAACATCTTTTAACATACAAATTTCGCCTGGAGAGGCCCAGGTTCAAATCCTTCACTCGGTGATTTTCACTTCCAATTTTTAAATTTCTCTAATTTTTACACAATTTATCTAAAGAGTCTTCGGAGCGGAAAATGAAACAAAATAGCCGAGGTATAAAATAATAAAAAAATGAATAAAAAGATATTCGAACTCGGAACACAATGCTCAGAAATATATGTATAAAAAATCGTTTAAACATTCGTCTATCCAATTTGTTGACGTTTTTGTGTAAAATATGTATATTAAATTAAATTCTTTGAAATTTATAAATAACTGGTCCGAATGTAATGCATGAGGAGAGAATTGACCCTTTTCTGATCCGATTGCAATGCATAAAGAGCCAATTGGTTACGCCCAATGACAAACAACATAAAACGTAAATAGAACTTTTTATGTGATGGGACCAGAATTTGGACCATTCAGTTTTTCCTATGGAGTAGTTTGTAAACTAGTTTGGGAATAGTCAGTGGCCCTGTAAACCCAAGATAAACTTGTTTTTTTGCTTTTTTTTTTCAGCCAAGCGTATCCTTGGAAAAAATAGACTACAAAATCTTTTTTTATTGGAATTTCGAGACAGTTTCAGGCTAAACTTCCCGATGTGTACTAAAAAACTTAGATTTATGCCTGTCTTTAATTTTTCATTCAGATTCACAAAAAAAGTTGACCATAATAACTTTTGTCATTCAAATTTCGAGCTCGATATTTCCGAAGGTCATAATGAAATTACAAAGGTCGTAACGAAATTTCGAACGAACAATTTTTAAGGACATCTTTACTAATTATATGGGTATTTTTAGACAATGTTTTGAAAAATTGGGATAAATGGGTTAAAGTATTTTCTAAGATATTCTATGAAAAATTTCACTAGAGATTATCATTGTTGAGTGGATTTTGTAAAAAAATTTTTGGGATTTACTTGATAATTCTCCTATAAGTTGGAATGCCTTTTCAATTGTCCAGGCTTCAGTTTAAAAATTTATGATTTTGTTTAGTATGTCTGCTTTTTGCGTGAAAAAACTTTCACCCAAAATTCAATAAATTACGTGCGAAAAAAAAATTCTGTGAAAGCAACTTTTAAAGGTCAATTTATGCGAATCGGCAAAAAATTGGAACATTATTTTTTTGACACGTAAGCCTCCTTTTCATAAGACCAGGTCACATATAGTAACACCCAAGACAAAAATTTGTCCTACCTTTTTTAAAATGTTAGAAATGAAGCACGAATTATACACTATTAGGAAGGTATTTGAGTACAAATGTGCACAAAGTTAAAATTATTTTAATATTTTGCTAGTAAGCAAAGTAAATTTGAATAAAAAATTTTTCGATATTAACGAGAAAATGCGCGGCCACACAGAGCTGAAAAGAGGATACACCACAAAGAGAAAGACAAAAAGTCGACTGACATTGGCTTAATGTTTTTTGTTTTGTTTATATTTCGCTTGAGTTATACCAGGGATGATAAATGAGCTTTTGGATTTTGTACCAAACAGCAAAAAAAGTATTAAAATTTTCCGAAAAGTAACAAAATTGCTTAAGACAATTATGGTCAAATTTTGACCGTTGGGCGATTCTAGTTTTTCTTAAAACATTGAGTTTTGTCTAATACTCCAATATTTTTTTAGCATTCGAAATATGATTTCTTTAATTTTTTTAAGTGCTATGTAGCTTTTTTAACCCCCTTGAACGACTTAAGGCAAGTATGCTTCATAGCTCCACATTGGCATGGATGAAAGCTTTAGTAATCCACCTATAACTTCGATTTTGATTTTTTTATTTTGAAATTGTTTACAGCGTTTGGGCCTACCAATAAAAGGGTCAAATCCGTTGTATTCAACATTTTAAGTATTTGAAATAACACAGAATACTTACAGATTTACTATATGATCATTTATATTAGTTCAAGAGCATGCCAGGAATTTACATGAAATACAGAACTTCTAAAATCATTTGATTTAATGAATTTCAACAAATTTTCTTTACTGATTTTGAGCAAAAAACCATGTTGAGAATAAAAGTTCAATTTCATCAAAGATATTTTAAAAATGCGAAAGAAATACTCTACTTCAAAGCATAAGCTCAAAAGCTTTTTGCGTACTCAACTAATGGTGCTTGAAATTCGACATTTTATTAAGTTAAAGTGAATTCAACTCAATTTTCCGGCTTCATTCGCATAATTTTTGTTTTCATATTTTTGATTTTTGTTTATTCAAAATAAAAAAAATTTAGTTTTTCTTTTTCACTTCGCTTTCAACTCTCTGCAATTTGCAATTTATTTGACTATTTGAGAGGAAAATTCTTCGTTAGTACTTTTCCGATTTTCTATTTGGTGGACATTTTCTTTTCGATTTTTTATTTCGATTTTTTGATGATTCTTCTCATCAGCTTCTTTATCGTCGTTGGTTGTTGTTGTTGCTGTTGATATTTCTATTTATTTAAATTGCTCGATTGTTGTTGTATTTATGGTTTTTTTTTTATTGGTATTATTATTGTTGTTGTTATTATTTTTTATATCCACTTATAGCTCTCTTTTTGGTTGGTCTTTGGTCTTTATCATTATCATCGTCATCATCATCAGCAACATTCACTACTACCATCGATATTCAACTTGAGTTCGTTGAGTTTCTAAGTATTTGTATTTGTTTGTTTGTTCGTTTGTATGTATATTTTATTATACCGTATGCTTGTATTATACGCTTGTATTGATTTCTACCATGGCTCCTTGCGGTAAATTGAATTTGAAAGTGATTGAGTGTGCAATTATAATTAAAAATAATTGGAATGTCATCTTCATGTTGACAGTTCTAGTACTAACACACAGCACAATTAAAGGGGTCAATTTATTTAATGAGTATAGTCGTAGAAGAAAATTATTGCATACTTTTGGGAATGGCAATAAATTAAATTGCTTTCTTGTTTGTATACTCGTATATTTTACATAAATAAATAAAATTGCCCACAACTTATATGTAAGTTCTTTTGGAGGGATAAGCATTCGGAAGGGGGATGATGTCTTACAAACTTTAAGTTTTTTCCATAAATTATGCAATTAACAAAAATGTTCTCAAATTGAATTTGTATGTTTTTGGTCAGAATGAGAATTTTAAATTTATAACTTGTATTGAGGTAAAGCACTTGATATGAAATTATGGAATAATTAATTATTGGAATATGCATGACTTAACTGGTAAACAATTTGTCTTCACTAAGCTTAAGCTAATCTCTAAGTTCATTTCATTCCCGCTAGCTCTGTGAGGCACTTGTGCTCATTGTTTAAGCCGTCAGATATATCATTACAACAATCAATAATAAATCCATACATTTTTGCTATCTATATTTTACCAAAAGGGTTCATGCACCGTAATAAAGTGATTTTCTTTTAAAGAGCTTTTTCACTTAGATGTTCACATGACACTACTTTCAGTAACTTTTTTGCTTCACTTATTATCATCAGCACTCCATCATCATACAAAATGAGTAATTTTTAATGAACCATTATCTTCTTTGGCAGCTTTTAAGCTACTTTGAGTTAAAAGCAAAAATAGTAACTTTTCATACATTCCATTTGAAATTTGGATATTCATATGTGAAGCTAAAAGACATTAGACTGCTTCATAATTTTTTTTGCTTCCAATTTGCTTTCCAACAAGTTTTTTTTGTTAAAATGGTAGAATCTAAAAATTAATTATTAATATTTACTGGTGGCGCATCGTATTTCTTTGTTTTAAGTGTGAAAGGGTGCTCCTCTGAACACTTTTGTACATATCTCGTGAAAAAGAAAACGCAGACAAATGAGACTGCTACCATTAGAAAGAACATAAAATTTTTCATAAAAAGTTTATAATAATTTTTTTCGTAAATATATCACTTCGGTAGTTTTTTAGCTTTCAAAGTTTAAAATCGTTTTAAAACTGAAAAAACTGTGTTTAGTTTTAAAGCGAAATATTTAGTTTTCAAAACGCTTTTTAATTTCGAAAGCTAAAAAACTACCGAAGTGGCACATTTACGAAAAAAAAATTATTATGCTTTTTTATGAAAAATTTCATGCTCTTTCTAATCATTAGATCTGCGTTTTCTCTTTCACGAGATATGTACAAAAGTGTTTAGAAAAGTACTCTTTCACACTTTAAACAAAGAAATATGATGCGCCACCAGTAAATATTAATATTATGGGCTCCCCTTGCACCAGAATTTTTAGTTTCCATCCTTTAAAAAAAAAAAAATTCAAATCTTGCGTGAATTATGAGACATCACGGAGACATGACGATTACACCAAAAGAATCTTATATTTAAAATTGTAGGGGAAGAGTTCCGCTTGCGGGCATAAATCGGGTGTGGATGTCTCCATAACTTTTGACAGAAAACAAATACTGACAAATGTTAAGAGCGTGTTATGACAGCACGAAGCAAAGAGACGCATATGCTTCGGGCTGATTAGAAATCAATGTTTGAATGAAAGTCAACACAAAAGTTTTTTTCAATAATTTTCCAAGTGCGATAAATCGAAGTGAATCAATCGAAAAGCTGAGTGCAATCTATATTTATGTAGTAAATTTATTGTATTTTGTGATTCAAGAGCGAATGCAACCAAAATGTTCACACAACACAATTTGCTCATTGCTTTTCAAAGTAGCTGTCGCAGTCGAATTTGGGCCCTGAATTGGTTGGGGTGTGGGCACCTCTCTATTTTATTTAAAGCGTGTGTTTTACTCAAATATCGTCGTGGATGCCAACATTTAAATGGTGTTCTTATGTCTTTTTACGCTTTTTTTTAGTGGAAAGGAAAGAACTAATAGGCCCTTTTAAGATATCACAGAAAAAAGGTTGTTGTCATTAAGGTGGCATACCACTTTGCGAAAAATCTCAGTATATGTTGAATTTGTTAGAGTCAATTTTTCCAAAAAAAAAAATTTATTTTGCTTTCTTCTTCATTTAATTGCGTTTTATTTCATATTTTCCCATTTTTAGCCGGTTTCCTAAGGGTGCCCACAACCGAACCAAAAATTTTTTTTTTTTTTTTGTCAGAAATGATCACTTCACTATTTTTTTGATATAGTTTTTCCAACTAACGAAATCAATTTACTTTTTTCACCAGTAGTTAGCTAAGGTCTCTATTTTTCCATTGATACTTATATGTCTGCATAATATACTTTTGGTCAAAAGTTATGAGTCCAAAACTAAAAGGTGCCCACACCCGGCACTCTTCCTCAATATATGTGACAAAAATCCTGGAAAATTGTCTTATTCCGAGTAAGGTTGTTTTAGGTCCATTAAGCTAGCAGAGCGAAAACCCGTCAGATATCCAACTCCAAATGGAAAACTTTTTATTTGCCTAGTAGAGCAAACTTTTTTTTTTTTTAAAGAGCCTAAAATTCGGCGTCTGGGCCCAAAATTAGCCTATAATTATGGCATTTTTTTTTTCAGTTCTGGCATTTTCGCTCTGCTAGCTTAATGTACCTGGTTGTTTTGTCAAAAGCCCACAGGTATGTTGGTGAGGTACTTCGAGAAGGACATTTATATGGTTTTCTCTCTTAAAAAATAGTTTACCACGTCTTGGTTTCTTTTTTAAGTTATTGCAAAAATAAGTTTTTGTCCACATTTTGCGAACTAACACCTATAAAGATTAGTCTCGAAACTGTGAATAAGAAGGTTCACAAGCTTTCGATTTAAGCTTTGAGGAATTTAAAAATTCTTTAAAGGTATAAAGTTCGGTGGAAGAAAGTTTCAGAATTATAGTTTAAAAATTCATATTATTTATAGTTCATAAAAATCTTACCAGTTGATTCCAGAGAACAATACCCATTTTCTTAAGCAATTTTAAGACAAACTAAAAGCTTTATAAGCCTGTATGTAAGCCCAAACATTTTAAGCTCTAGAGAGCTCAACAAAAAGCTAACAAGCTTCACTCAAGAAGCTGTTGCAGTTGTATACGTAAACCTTATTAAGTAGTACCTAAAACAAAGAGCAGAGTAGCTAAAGCTTTCAGCGTGAAAAGCTTTGAAGCTCTTACAAAAGCAGCGCATATATATTTAATAAATAAAGCTTAGATGTACTATGTTTTGTGAAGATATAAAAGGCATGTTTGTATGTGCATTATTAATATACGATTATGTACGATCATATGTATGTAAAATTAAAGCTTTTTAAAGAGATAAAGAGTTAAAGAGAAATGCGGTGCATATATGTAACTAATTGTAAATGAACATAAAGTTATAAAATTAAAAGAAAAACTCAACGATGAAGGGGGCGTTTGTTTTTTCTCAAGTTCAAAAAAAGGTTTTGGGTGGGGGGTTCCATTTAAATAAACTACATACAATACATACTTAAAGTAATACGTATACTCTGCTATGATATCATATGATATTGTGTACTAACCTTAATGCTGTCATAACAAGCGGTCACCTTTCCATTTTGCACCTCAACATTAGCAGGCGGATGCGCAAATTTACATTCAGTATCCTGGCGGGAACACTTATTCCTTTGAAATTCACGGCATACCTCAAGCTGAAGCCAACGCGAATCTTTGGCATTCAGTAGAGTATTGACATTTACCATGGCGGCCATATTTTCGTTGTTGGTAACTTGTTTTGTCTTGTCTTGTATTTGTTATAGATTTGAGAGTCCGCAGAGTATAGAATTCTGCTGGAGAGTGGGGGACACAAGGACACAGGCAATTGGGAGTGATGATGCACTGGAGTTTTTGTTTTCAAATTTTTACTTAATTTGTTTTGATTTGTTTTGGTTTTTCAAAACTAAAAATTTTTAAAAATTTTTTTTCTTTTTTCTATCACAATACTATGCACTTGTTGTTGTTGTTAATATTTTTTTTTGATGAAATTGTTGTTGAAAATTTCTTTATTTTTTTTTCCGTTTACACTAATGCATCCGCTAATGTACACGCGATTGAATTATTTAGAAAGTCTTGCTTTTTTGTTGTAAAATGTTTGACATTTGCCGTATGACGTCTGACAGCCAAAAATCAGCGTTTACTAAGATTTTTTCAGATTTTTTCAGAATAAAAATATTTTTTTTTCACGTTGCTATTGTTGCTTTGCAAATTGTATGGCAAAAAATCATCAATATCGACTAGAATTCGTTGTTATTGTTGTTTTCCCAAAACAAAAATTTTTGTAGGCGCCGCCTTCTTCAAGTGTTTCTTCCAGCTTAGCGAAATGATATTTGCAGGGGGTGAAAATCGTTTGTTTGCCACTTTCAAATATCCGGCTGATTTTAATATGTTAAGAATTGTTATATATATATATTTATATATAGTATATATCTTTTTCTAATCAAATAGCACTAATTTAGCAAGTTCACCTTAACACCTTTGCTATTTTTTTCTGCTCTTTACGGGAAAAATAATATTAGCACATTTTTGGCAAGGCGCATAAATAAACTACTTTTTTTTGTATTTTTAGCAGCGGCGGGTAAAAGGCTAAAATAAATATATATTGTTTTTATTATACTTTTTAGCGTTTTTTTGGTATTTTTTGAATATATTTTTTTTGCCAAAATTTCAAGTTTCTTATTATTTTTAATGGCTAAAACTGGCTAAAGCTGGGATATAGTATGTAAATGAAGCTTTAAGTTTTTCTTTAATTTTTTAGTTTTACTTTTTTTACTGTTTTCAATTCAAAACTTTTTAGCTTAGCTTGATATATAGTATATTTTTTATTTTTTGTTGGGAAGGATGGGATCGATAGAGACAAAGCGTTGGCATACACTGATTTAATTTTTATTCAAAAAATTATTTATTTTTAGATCTGAAATGAAATAAAAGAAAAGTAAAAAGAGTTAAACTTTTGCACAAAGTTTTGGTGGATTTTTATTTAAATTTTTATAAGAGATTTTTTATCTAAAAATTTATAGAGCTTATGATTTGTTAGTAGATAAAATAATTATCAAACGTTTAATAGATAATTTTAAATAGTGGGAGATTTCAAAGTCAAGAATTTGGCAAGAATTTAAACATTTCAACAAAAGATTATACAATTTAAGAAATTCTAAACTGTTCCGAAATGTACCCTAATCTGTAAAAAATCTTTAATTCTCATATGTAACATTTTGAAGTTGCGTCTTTACAAATCTATAATGTTATACAGGACTGTTCCGGAATCCATGCGATTTCAACTACATAATTTTCGTTTCGAAAACTTTGACGAAAACGGTAAGTCTTACGATAAAAAGCGTTAAGATCTTTTTTATTGAAAATCTTATGCTCCATAGATAAAATTGTATACATTTATATATAAACAAAGTATCGGGTAAGTAGATATTCAATAAAATATATGATCGTATTTTGACCGTTTTGCAGTTTTTTAAGAATATTTCCTAAACGATTAATTCTTTGTGTACCCATATACATATTATTTGTAGAGCACGTTATTCTCCACTAAGGAAATCATAATGCTTTTTGGCTTGTTTTCATCAAAATGCTTTCGAAACGAAGAGTGCACAAAGAGCACAGATTCCGAAATAGTTATGCCTGATAATATGACAAGTCATGAAGGTAAAAAAATTACCTCTTGAAGCAAACAGTTTAAAAAACACTTAGTTTTTTGTGTCTCAAAAAGTTTTATTTAATGGACAGTATCCCTTTTCCAAAAATTGTTGTTCAATAAATTCAAAATATGATTAGTGCGATTTTTTTTGTAATGGATTTTTTCTTCATCCAATCAACTATTGGTGAGATCAAGAAACTGGCAAAATCATATTTCATTACATTTTTTAGTCAAAATGCTTGGGAAAGAGAATAACCATGTTTTTACAGCTGAAAGAAGGACTTTCGGCAGAACGAAACTTCAATATTCTCGTACGATAAACCTGAAGACTTAGTCTTTGAGATAAATTGCATAAATTACTAACTAGGCTAGAATCTCAAAATAAATCTCATCTATTTAGGGTGGAAGACAATGAAACGGTGGAGCGCCACCCTGAGCAGAAAAGTTCCAGATTTCTTGCATTACCTCGGGCAACGAACAGGCAAAAACATCCAGGGAAAAAATATGAAAACAGAGGCCAAACAGGAACTTGTACGGAAAAGGGAAGGTATATCGATTGTTGCAAGATTTCTCACTACACAGTAAAAATTTTAGCTTAATTTTAAAACCAAAAAAAAAAGTATTAATTTTAAACTATTTTGGAATAAATTTTATACTTTTCTGGTATAAACTTCAAACTTTTTTGGAACAAAATTGGGATTTAATGCCAAAAAAGTTTAAAATGAGTACTAAATTGAATCAAAGGTAAGAAACGTAAACTATCATTTTTTAGTGTGCAGTTTTGCATATTAAGACAAAGTAGTTAATATACAATCACTCGTTCGTTAGTAATCTTTAAAACGTGTAGCTTAGGACAAGTTTTTTTTAGAAACAGTAGTTTTCTCAGATCTTATATAAAATTATTGTAAAATTTTAGTAGGCATATGACAATTCCAAAATAAGACGAAGTCAAAATAGTATTTCAATGAATATACTTAGTTTGCTATCGATTTAAATGCAATTTACTGATATATAAGTCCGATTTGGTGTTATCCAACAAAATGCGGAACATCTAAGGTCGAATTCAATATCGATTCGAAGCTAAAAATTGGTTTGAGAATAGGGGTGAATGTACCGTAAACGATATTTGCCATCAAGGTCTTCAGTGGATTCTAGAAGAAAGTACATATCATTGCAAAACAAAAAAATTACTAAGAAAATTTAGTAAAAGTAGTAGGACAGACAATCAAATTCCAGAATCGAATAATTTGCTATTCGATAGAGATGATACAGATGATAGGAAATGTGAGATATAGTTCCTTATATCGAAAATTGTAATATTTAAATTTGTGCTAGTGGTTTGTCTTTGGATTTTTAACTTTTTTTCAGTTTAGAAATTATTCTACCTTTCAACTTTGACTTTGGCCAATCCTTTGAGCTATCTTTAAGATTGCTTATAATGTAGTTTCTAAAGCCACCAGAGGATTTGTTAAAATTTTCGTCATTGGATGTGTCTTCTATATCATTTTATATTATCAATGGCGTAATTTTAATAATCAACTATTAATGCTTAGTGTTTTCTATAGTGTCGTTTAAAACTACACTTATAATATAAGCTATCTAGCCATTTTAATGCTAAGTTTGTAAGGTGTCAGACTTTTACCTCCTTTAATGCTTTTTACTTATTAAAGTGGTTTCGTCTTGGTGTCTTTAGTAATTTCATCTGCTTGTGCAGAATTTCATGAAGTTTTCTATTCCGTCCTTTACCAAAATTAAGTAAGAGTCTTTGCCATATTCAAGATAGTCAACGTAAATATTTTGATTTCAGGACCAAAGCGAATATATTTGGGATTGAACATGCCATCGACTTAATGTCTGCTATTTTGATGGCCAAATCAGTTTATGTACTCGACCCAAGTGTCAATATGTATAAAGACTCTGTCCATCAATAAATTTTACTCAACTTAAAAAAAATTCTCCTAACAATAAAACCAAAAATTTGGAAAATTTAAAAAAAAATTTTAATTTTGATATTCATAATAGACAATATGAGAAGAAAACAAAACAGAAAATCATAAAAGACCAAAAGTAGGCGCATTGCAAAAAATAAAATAAAAATTTCAATCAAAAAAAAAAAAAAAAAAAATAAAGGCCACATGTCAGCGAAACAAAAAAAAAAGGTCAATTTAAAAAAAAAAAATTTTTTATCGTTTTTTTTTTCTTTTTGAAAAATAAAGGAGTGCAGCATTAAAGTGGAAATATTGGGGTAAGGGCGCGGCGGGCACAGATTGCTTTTTGCGCGCATATGTAACTATTTGCTCTTTGCTTTTGCACACAGCCAGGCAATAATAAAGACAGTAGATATGTATGTGTAGATATGTATGTATGCAATGCACTTGCAGGGCTTTTGACGCTAACTAAACCTAGGCTATTTTTACTGACGCTAGTTATTTATGTAGATATGTTTGTATGTTTGTATTTTAAGGCTTAAGTTTATACTATGTATTTATGTATGTTTTTGTTGAGCATATAGTTTGAGTATATAACAAATTGTATGCAGTAGTATATGGGTATTATTACATTGAAAGCGCAATGCACGGCATGGGCCAAGTCAACAAGACACGAGTCAAATGGTAAAATGCAACTACAAATTTTATTTGGCTTAAAACTAAAGAGATAACTTACATACATAATATATATTGTTTTCAGTATATACTATATACTTTATAGTATATATAGATATATATGCAATTTACTATGTAGTACAGAAATGCAATAGAATAGAGTTAATAATATAGTTGTATGTATGCAATAAAAGCGAAAGATTTTATGTAAATAATATATTTTCTTAAAAACAATACGACGGGTATTCACAAAATTACAAAAATTTATGATGGGCGTAAGTTTACGAGGCATACACTGTGAGCAGCGTAGTATTTCGCAGATGCTTAAAGAGCAGTAAGACATGAGGAACACGAAATGTATAAAAACTAACGCGTTTTATGAAAATCAATGTCAAACGTCTTTCAAGCAGCTTTAACTTTCAAACGTGAATACCGGTCATAAATTCTGATTTTCTTTGAGTACTCTTCAATAAAGAACTTTTTATATTATTTACATAAAAATACATTGTACATAGCTTAGTACATAATATAGTTTTTCTTTTTGCGCATTCAGTAGTAGTAGATACTTTCTCACTCAAGCACAGCACATTACAGTAAGCAATTTAATGTCAAATATATTTATTTACCATAGCGAAATTCATTTTTAAGCGACGCGTCGCTACGTGTAATTTATTTTACTTGTAAATTTACTACGGTAAACAAATTATATTTGCTTTTGACAAATGCACATAAGCGGTTTTTTCTCTGCTATATATAGTTATATTCAGTTTTATATATTTATGTAATTCTAATAATTTTAAAAACGACTTACCACATACTTTATTAGTTTATTTTATTTAGACTGTAAAATTTAGAAAAAAAAAAATTACAATTACATTTATTTGATTTAAATTGTATGAAGTTTTGTAAAAATATGTAGAACTATATGTAAGGCATAGCCTAAAACTATGAAACATTTGCACGAGTAACTTCCATTGCTAGCATGTACTCGAATTTGAATAGTTTTCAGTTGCATAGTCTTAGGAGCATTCTTCTGTAAACTTAAATAACAACGCTGAATTAATTAAGTGTTTAGTAAACTTTAGCTCTTATTTTCGTTAAAATCACGTGATTTACCATATGAAAGTAAATTTCTTCCGACGAGTTTTATTTTAAATCTTCGTATAAATCTCAAATAAATTACATGTGATGAGATTTATATAAAATCTTCATATTAATCTCAAGAAGGCTAACGATTTGGACTGTTGCGACAAGATGGCACGCCATAACTTTGACAACTAGCATTACATGTCATTAATAAAATAGATAAATATTAAGAAGAAAACGAAAAACAGATCTCATAAATCTGTTTCGGCCTTCGAAACAAAAATTCGAGTTTTTCGACCAATACATGTCAGTTATAAAAAATTGACTCAAGTTTATTAAATTCCCTTTTCAAATATGACTCAACATGACATAACCGCAGCGTCAAAAAAAATCTCAATGGACTTACTTCTAAGCCCCTGAAGAAAAAATGTGTTTTTTTTAATTAAGAAGCGCAAATTCCCATACAAAATAATTTTCTCTGATAACGAAATTTGTTACATGTGTTATCGCATGTGTCGATAACTGATATCACGTATCGAATAGATAAAGTGCTATATACATACATAAATTTATATAAGTAGTACAATGCAATGACTTTTATTGACTATTAGTATATATAATAGGAAAAAATAAAAATTGCAGAAATTTAATCTGCGAATCAAAAACTTATTGAAAACCTTTTTTTTTAAAAAATAACCTTGGTTGCGTTTACTTTCACTTTGAAATGACTCACAGAACTACAAAAGTGTAAAAAATTACCACAAAATTTTGCACAAATCGAATTGTGCTGATAAAGAAATTGCTGGAAATAAAGTATTTATTTGGTCATGCAATATTGTTACAGTGATAGTGTTGCACAACTGTAACACAAATCAAATAGAACTATGCTTAGATATCTGAAATAACCAGAACTATATCAATTGTTACAGTGACTCATTTATTGTAGATGGCTGTATATAGTGGCATTTAATTTAGGGATGTTTAGACTATAATCAAAGTAATCAAGACGTTTTTAGACAACAGGGTTTAACACGTATTAAGCAACAGATTTTGAGCTGACATATTGGAAATATTATAATATCTTATAAGTTGTTTATGGTGCACAAATAGAACAGATCCTGACGATGAGTACTAATGAAAGATAAGGAAATGTACTAAGTATATACATATGTGTGATGGTATATCGTTGAGTTTTTTGAACACTTAAATTTATAAAAGAGTCTACATTCTCCAAAAGTTCTATTATAACTTTTCCTTCTGATGAGGACCAGCAGCCTTGAAAAGGAAGGCGTCCTAAAATCAATAAAAATTAAATCCATTCTAATCGATTATTGTGAAGAACTATCTGATGAAATTAAAAGTATTTACCTATTTAAGTAAATGACTAATATTTTTCGCCAGGTGTGTTTTTTTTAAATTAATTTATATGCAAATTATCAATTTGAGATCAAGCTAAAATAAATGGTGTGTAGTAACAACAACTAAAAAAAAAATCACAAAATAACACAATTTCAATATCGTTTTTTATGCAATATTACTGGTTTTTTGGGTTTGACCAGTTTTAAAGTTGACATTCAAAAGCAGACAACGAAAAAATCAACCGAAAAAAAGAGAAGAAAACAAAAACCAGTGGTGCCAAATTTGATTAACAACCCACTAATTAACAACGTTAAAGTTTTTGTGAGTTTACACGAACGTGTTATCAACAAGAAAAGAAAGAAAAAACGAAAAACAAAAAAATCACAGTGATAAAAATTGAAATGAATGTTTCGATTCAACATTCAATATCATAAGTGCTAAGGTACTCCAAGCTTTTTGGAAACGTAGATTAAAATGTTGTGCTATATTGCACATTGGAAGCAAAGCATGAGATAGTAAAAATGAAGTGAAAAAAGTGACACATTTTTATGATCCGAAAGGTGTGGAAAAATTTACGATAAGATAAAAAATAACAAATATATCCATATACTTAATATTGTATCTGTAGGTGTGCGATATATTTGTATGAATGCATATCGAAAAAGATTATAGCGAACTAGCTAGCTGCTGACTTCTAGTTACTAATTTTGGCACAATTTATGCCGACATAGTATTAATTAGTCAAAAGTTAAGACTCGACTGAACTTATTTGTGAAATGGCACAATGGAAGGCCAACTAGTGACATTTTTACCTGTGGCTGTGAAATGCTTTGACAGCTGCTGTTCAGTGGATTTTCTTTTGTATTATGTTTAAATGAAAATTTTTCTGAGCTTACCCAACTCTTGCTAAAATAAGTTTTACGAACATTTCGAAAAATTGTCAGAACTAAAGTTCATATTTATCTACAGCTAATTCTGTTCAAAACGCGTTTGTTGTGAGTTGACCTAGAGAATTCGAAATGTACCTGTTCGATACTATTGCATATCTTTTGCATTTCAAAATATACCTTGGCATCTTTTTGATAATTTTGCAATTTTCTCGATATTGTTGCATTTCATACTTTGAGATAGAAATCTTTGATACTTTTGCGTTTCAAAGAATCTTTTGTATCTTTTAGATACTTTTTTATCATTTCGATAATATTGTATCTTTTCGATAATTTTGTATCTTTTTGATACTTTTGTAAATTTTGAATATACTTTGTTATTTTTTTCATAATTTTGTATTTTTTTATACTTTTGTATTTTAGATACACATTTCTTTCTATCTCTTTTATACTTTTAAGTTTCAAAATACTTTAGTATCTTTTCTATACTTTTGCACTTCAGCGATACTTTTGTATCTTTTTAATACTTTTGCATTTTAGAGATAATTTTGCATTTTTTTGATACTTCTGCATTTCAAAGTGTATTTTTGAATTTTTTTGATACTTTTGCATTTTTACTTTGCTTTCCATTTCTTTGATACTTTTGCGTTTCAAAGAAACTTTTGTATCTTTTCGATAGTTTTGTATCTTTTCGATACTTTTGTATCTTTTCGATACTTTTGTATCTTTTCGATACTTTTGCATCTCTTTGATACTTTTGCATTTGAGAGGAAATTTTGCATTTTTCGATACTTTTGCATTTCAGAGAAACTTACGTATTTTTTTTGATACTTTTGAATTTCATTTTGTATTTTTTGATAATTTTGTTTTTTTTTTCATACTTTTCTATTTCAGAGGTACTTTGCACTCTATCTCTTTTATACTTTGCAATTTTCTCGATACTGTTGCATTTCATACTTTTCTTTATATCTGTTTGATACTTTTGCGTTTCAAAGATACTTTTGTATCTTTTCGATACTTTTGTATCATTTCGATAATTTTTTATCTATTCGATAATTTTTGTATCTTTTCCATAATTTTGTATTTTTTCGATACTTTTGCACTTCAGTGATACTCTTGTATCTTTTCGATTCTTTTGCATTTCAGAATTCTTTGTGCTCACGTTATGTCTTGTACCCACTTTTAATTTATCAAATACTTCAATTCAGTGTCGCATGCAGATGTCTTGACAGTACATGGAAATGAGAGAAGAAACAACAAATAATTCCGCTTTTTTGTTTACGCTCTCTCATTCTCTTGTGAAACTATTTGAAAACTTCCGATATGATAAATTTTATTGTTGTTTTTCTCCTCGCACGTTTTACACTGACCAGAACACGATGCTCTTAAACAGTCGATAGGTTTTTTGGCTATGTGGAGAAAATCTGGGAATGGGGTTTCATTTGTATTAGTTTAGTGGTCTGAAAAATGCAAACCCGGAAATCGTAGCTGATCATCCCCGCGAAATATCGCAAAAATACATATCTTATATAAAAAAAAAAAAAAAAATCTAAAAAAAACGCAACAAACAAAGATAAAAATAGTTATATTTAATGTATTTTGCAATGCTGAATCCAAATCGGGCCTTAGAATTGCTGTATCTCATACGGTTTTTGAGATATCTTACCCAAAACAAGGGAAAAAGCCGATGGTATGTTTTATTGTTGTGTTTTGGAGCTATATAACAGGATGTAAGTATATCCGTAAATTCTGATGCAGAAATGGAAAGCTCTAATCAATCTTCTAACTTAATTCAAATAATGTCGATTTCTTTATTTTTCTCGGAGATATCCTAACCTAAAAGTTAAAAAAGTGCAAAAAACGTGTTTTGTCATTATTTCAGTCTACGATATTTCGGAGAAAAATTAAGCTATTGATATAATTTAGATGTGATTTTAAAGAAAAAGATTGGAGCTTTTAGATAATGTATCGAATTTTGCGTATGAATGTTCTATATTCTAGTTATATAGCTTAAAATTATAGCAAAAACGGTATTTTTTCCTTGTTTAGGCTAAGATATCTCAAAAACCGTATAAGATATATCAATTTTAAGTCCGTATTCGGATTCAGCATTGCAAAATGCATTAAATATAACTATTTTGATATTTGTTTGTTGCGTTTTTTTTCCGATTTTTTTTTTTTTTATATGGGATATGTATTTTTGCGATATTTCGCGGGGATGATCAGCTACGATTTCGGGGTTTGCATTTTTCAGACCACTAAACTAATACAAATGAAACCCCATTCACAGATTTTCTCCACATAGCCAAGAAACCTATCGACTGTTTGAGAGCACCGTGTGAAGTATTTGTTTGCACACTGACGTATCTGTAAGATCGAGATTTTTGCACTGATAAAACAAGACCGTGAACTTCAGTGCCAAAATGAATTCAGTGTACAGTGGAAATTTGAATCTTGATTTTTTTGGATGATATACTTCAGTTCAGTGTAAAATGTGCGAGTAAAGAAAATGGCACTATATTTCTTGTTCAGGCCCTTATTATGCATGCATGTTTTTCAAAATTTCAGCACGTTCAATCACACTCTGTCTCTAGCAATCATTTTTAATCTCATTAAACCTCCTTCAATCATATATAATTTCTCCATAATATTGATTTTGCTATCTGGTTTCTTTAATTTTTTTCTTTTTTGCTAAACAACGCTTTCAATTCCATTTTATTTCTATTGCAAGTTTAAAATAACAAAGTACATACAATTTTTTAAATTTATTTTTTGTTTTTTTTTTTTCAGTAGTCATATGTACTACAAATTTGTTAATATTCGTTCTTGACAGCATCTTGTTAATTTCTATTGTTTTTTTTTGTATTTATTCAAGTTTTTTATTTCGAAATTTTTATATTGTTTACTCATCCAGCACACATTGAGTAATCTTTTGTTAGCACTTACAATTAACAGTTTTTGTTCTAAAAGTTTAGGTCACATTTTTTAAGGCTTTCAATTTTAGTAAGTATATACACTTATATTTAAAATTTATTGTTTTTGCACAGCAGTTATTGCAGTTCATTTTGCAAAGTAGAAATTAAGTTTGAAGAATGGAGATAACTTGTAATCGCTTTTCAATGATTTATTGGTGTTTTGAACAAAGTAACACTTCCCATATACTGCTAAAGCTTAATAATTTTTCCCAAGTTTTAATCACTTTCAACTAGTTTTAATCACTTTCAACTGGAAAAGGTCACTGGAAAAGGAAAGAGAAAGGCAAGAGATCAAAGTCGTCGCAAGGGATCGCAACAAATGGAGATGTTTCATATAGGAGAATACATACATTCAACTTGTTTTAGTCATTTTCAACTTTTTGCTCACTTACAGTTTAATTCCCTTTCAGCCAAGTCAATTAAATTCTAAAAAATTTTGGCCATTTTTATTCAGTTTTAATAACATTCAACTAGCTTTAATATATTTAAGTTATATACAATCACTTTCAACCAAATTCAATCGATCTCGAGAAATTATTATTTTCTTATAGTTTCTGTCACATTTAATTAGATTCAATCTAGGTTCAATCTCTTTCAACTAGCTTCAATCACTTTCAACTTGTTTCAATCACTTTCAACTTGTTTCGATCACTTTCAACCAGTTTCAATCACTTTCAACTAGTTTCAATTAGTTTCAACTTGTTTCAATTCTAAGAAATTTCAATCATTTTCAGTCACCTGACGACCGACATGAAAAATGAGAATCAATTCGCGACTATCATTAAGCAAGCCATTTTTTAAAACTATTTATTTCAAAGATCGGCCTTAATTCGCTTAAAAAAAATACTTGCTTAAGCAACCATTAGTCATTAATGATAGTCACCAGCTTATTCTAAATTTTCTTGTCGGACGTTTCACCTTATCAGAATTTGCTCATTCCATTGCTCAAAAGAAATGTAAAAAATTATTTTTCATTTCAATCACTTTTCAGTGCGCTATAATTTTTTTTAAATGTTATAATTTCAATAATCCATTACAGTCATATTTAATACTTTTGAATTTCCCATAGATGTTCAAAATAAACATACGAATATTTCAAAGGTTTTCAACCAGTTTCAAAAATTTTCAAGCACTCTTTGTCAATTTCAATCACAATTGGTTTAAAATTTCAATCACATTTATTTTAGTTTTTTTAAACATGTATTAATTTTTGGCCATTTCAACGTCTTTCAACTACTTTCAACCACTTTCAACTTTTCATAAAATTTAATTTTTTAAGCATTGAAAGCAAATTTGGTATGTATAACGGCACTAAATAGCCAAAACCGTCTTTCAACCACATTCAATCACTTAAGAGCATATTTTGTATTTATAAAAACACAAATTAGTCAAAACAAACATAAAAACTTAATTTATTGCGGTGGATTTACCCTTTAGACTTTTTTTGAACGTCCATTTTTTTTTGAAATTTAAAATTAACGTTGTTTTAGAAAAATCTCAGAAAAAAATCTCAATCTATATTTCGCCACTGCGTACAACGCCTACACATTGAAAATTGAATGAAACTACATAAAAATCACTATATTTGAAAGCTATAAAATTTACTAAAAACATGCGAGTTTAAGTTTATTTTTATAATTTCCAACAAAGCGAGGCAACAGAAAAAAAAAATAAAAAATAAACGAAAAACCTACACAACGCAGTACAAGTAAAGGCAAAAATAAAAATACACAAAATGTATAAAACTAATTGACGGAACAGTTTGAAAAACATAAATTAACAAAACTAAAGAAAAAAAAAAAAACAAAAATCTCCAAAAATAAATATTTTAAATGCGAAAAAAAACTTTAAGATTTAGCCAGCAGCAGCCACAGCATCACAAATCGTGCTACGGATGCTGCTGCTACGACTGCTTGCTTGGCTGACGACAGTAGAGCAAAATCTGAATTTTTAATTTTTATTTTTATTTTTAATATTGACGTAAAACTCACACTTTACAACTACATATTCAAATAAAATCGCATGCTATAAAGTTTGGCGAATATGAATCTTTTTCAACATTCATTCAATTTTTACATTTGCTGTTACAATTGCAATGTACGATGATATTTAATTGTGCAGAAATATTATATATTCAAAGAAATGCTCCATCCACAAAATCTAAACAAATACAAATGCATTTAATTACGTCAGATATTGGAACCGGCACATTGTGTATGTACCTATGATATGGAGCATGGGGCATGGTGACGGGCGGGCAACTGCTTTTGTATGCGTGCATAAACTATTAGAGTTCTTGTGTTTATTTGATTTGATTCTTCTGCTTCTTCTTCTATTTTTCGTCTTATCTTAAAATAAGAAACGATCGGTCTCTTTTCGTTTTCGTTTGTGTTTTGTTTCTTTTTGGTATTTTCATTCTGTGCTGTTTAGCTTTCAATATTATTTTTTGTTTTTTTTTTTCACATCTCAATTCTTTGTTGTTTTTATTAATAACTCACATGTGGTAGCGAACAAAAAAAAAAAAATAAATAAATAAAAATTATAAAAAAATTATAAAATTGAAAATTCCTATTGATGTTGCTTTTGCCATTCTCTCTCTCACTCATTTCGCGCTATCTCATTCAAAATTTAGATTTCTAGTCGTAACTAACTAATAAATTGAAGGTCTCAGACCATTAGAAATATAAAGCGTAAAATTATATTTTGTGTATTATTTTAATTTTAAAAATTTTCGATATTTTAAAGAAAAACATTTGACCCAAAAATGAAAAATTTTTCAATTTCATCGAAAATTTTTTAAATTCCAGAAAAAGTTTCAAGGAATTATTTCCTTAAAATAAATAGAATTTACTCTTGCGTTTCTAAACTATTTATAAATGTAAGCAAGTTGTGCATGTCACTCCCTTTGAAACAGAAAGACGCGTTTTCAATCATATGCCAAGCTATCATAAATCCTACAGAAGCCCTGAATTGGCAACTTTGCCTCCCATCTATTTATATCCACAGTTAGACAATTAAACACGATTCCCAAATATAGCTTCACTAACAGCACTACATTACATTAATCGTTATATCATGGTCTGAAATCTCGTTTGCCCCATACGTCACTTCGTTTGAAAATCAAAAGCAAATAACTTGTGGATGTGTCGATACAGGTTAAAAGCTTTTGTCTTCTTAACAAGAACTTAGGCGATGATATGCTAAAAGGGCGAAAGTCAATAAAGATCATAATAATCGGTTATTTGACTGATAACATTTTTTAAGCCTATACCATCAATTTCACACTAGAGACCAATTTTATTCATTTCCAACAAAATTTCAGCCATTTCATATTATGAAATTACTTATGTCTCATAATTGACTTTTGCCTTTTTACATACATCGATTTATATTCAAAGTACCTTAACGATATCGATGCGAAATACTTAATATTTTTCTAGAATTTTTAAAGCTTCTTGTTTTGAGGTTAAAAATGGGATACCGAATAATAAGAAACTTGAATACAGATCATTCAACAGTCAGACTACAACAAAAGCTCACCAACCTTAAACTCTTAAGTCAAAGCTGCTGACAGAAAGCAACATCACTCTCAGATTTGTACCCGACTACAGAAACATTGAGGACGATGAAAAAGTCAATTGAAGTGTGTTGTCTATGTAGCTTGCCTAGAATAATCACTTGAGCTGCCGCTGTTGCACTAAAGATTGGCAAAAGATACATCTTCATATTTAATGGACAGCCTGGTCCGTGCGTTATGTTAATATTTCTGTGTATGGAAAATTTCTTACAAAGACCGCAATACAACATTTGTGATAAGAATACTTTTTGAAAACCATAGGCGTATATGAAGTCACGCAAAAAAAGCGCTCTTTCTTAAATAACCACGGTGTAAGTTGCAGAAACTCATATGAGAGAGATTTACTCACTTACTTTCTCTGTGAGTGTGGGTTTTTTGGGAAGTTTTATCTTTTCATAAGTCGTGAGTGTTTTGTGTGTAACGTGAGCACCTGCCATGATGACTTAATCGCACAGTGTTCTTCACACTTGGTTCAGTATAATGAAGAACAGCACAGCACTCAATCAGCAAAATGCCGATGGCTGCTTACTATTTTTAGAATTATGCGATCAGGCACAAGTCGTCCCAATAGTGAAAAAATGATGATTATCTAAGCCTCTGTCCTTTTATGTATCATGGCACCCAGTTGAGAATGAAACTACACATCGAGCTTCTCTCGCTCATCTTGCGATTAAAGTTCAAACCACAGTCCCCACGAAACTCCTCGAAGGGCAATCCCAATAGTCAGTTGGAGGATCCAGTGAACTGGACTCCCCAAAGGCTTCTGACGCCCGGGCTACCAGAATAATCTATAGTCGGACTATGAAGCAGCGACGCTACTTTTGTATAGCTCTGATCAGCCTGGGAATAATCACCCGTGTCGATTTATCATGGATTGTGAAAACGCGTTTCTTGGTACTATCTTCTCTTAAAGAAAGCTGCTGACATTTTTTAGGAGAGGTAGTTCCATCCAAGGTAGCTATAGCCACTTTGCTATGTACGACTCGACTTATTATGGGTCGTGGGAACATGCTTATAAGTGCGAACTTCTCAGGAAAAACCCTTAAAATTCTATCGCGGATCACTTTGTCATATGCGAACAACTTTCTAAAGAAAGCCTTAGATTTCTTTTGACCACTTTATGCGTAATTCAACAATTAGAGATTTAAGGAAAACAAATCACCCATCCTTCCAAAAGTTACGCACCTTCTTGCATTGGCCGGTAGCCAACAATGTCAACTACCATTTCCGGGGGTTGCCGCTAGGACATGTGAAAATGTCTACGTTCTTTTGACAGAAGTATCTTGTGTTTAACGTGAGCACCTGCCATGATGTCTTAATTTCACTGTGTTCTTCACACTCGGTCCAGTTACTGACGGACGGCGTTACCCTCAATATGGGAATAAGCCCCTGAAGGTTACCATTCCTAAGTCATGCAGATGGAGCAAGCTTACCACCTTACCTGGAAATGAAGAGTATAAACCTCTGCCATTCTTTGGGTCATGGCACCCGGTTGGATGCAACTCCACATCAAGCTTCTTTCGCTCTTCTCGCGATTTTGGGTATAAACCACAGCCACCACAAATCTCCTTGAAGGGCCAACCCAATAGTCGGACTGGATAAATCCAGTAGGCTACTGACTTCCGTGACACCAGAAGAGTCTCCGGTCAGACTTTGTAGCCGAAGCTACTACCGGTATTGCTCCATCCAGCTTGGACTGGTAACCGTCACTCGCTGATACATTCATACCATACCACATATACTAAACACATTTTACAAATAAAGAACACATCCTACCTGTTCGCCAAACTACCGTCCAGTCGCTACTACCTAACAGTCTCCCTTCTAACAACCTATACCTAAAACCTATCTCCAAACTCCAATACTCCACCTTACATACAACGTACATAAGTCCAGTAGCATAGCTGGGATGGGGAGCGAAGAAGAACACCACCGCGGACGACATTCTGAGAGGGTGGCAGACATGACAATGTGGGTTACTCAATTACTGTTTTCCATATTATAGCCACTATAAGCCAGTTCAATTTTAATCGATCATTCTCAGACATTTTTAAAGGCTTTCAATTCTTTTCATTCTCTTTCAACTAATATAACTTATGATTATATTCAATCACTTCCAATTACTGGTATTCACTTTCAGTCCCCATTTAATCGATAACAATTCCATTTCCTTAGATTCTACATTTGGTTATTTTCTGTCATTTTCACTCTTCTCTACTAACATTTATGTACATTGAAACACTTTCGAAAATTTTTCAATCACTATTAGCCACTTTATGTCACCTCATTTTCTGTGAGTCACCGTACTCACCTTCATTCACTTTTCGTCACTTCCATTCACTTTCAATCACTTTCACTCACCTTCAGTCACTTTGAGTCACCTTGAATCACTTTCAATAATTTTTGATAACTTTCAATTGCATTTAATATGCATTCAATAAATCTTTTACTCCATACAACCAATAGTTTTCGTTCACTTGTAATTATTATTACTAGATCACTTTATGCCATACTAAATTACTTTCAATTACATACTTTCAAATATTGCCAAACACAACATATCTCTGTAACTAGACGTCAACATACTTTTTTTCTGAAAATATTATCGGCATTTGAAAGCATATCAAATCAGACATTTTTACAAATTATCAAATTCTGCTTGCGGTGCATAATAAAAAATAAAAACATCAAAATCAACAGCGTCGTACATCATCGTACATCAAACAAGTCAATGAGTTCAATTTCAACTTCAAGTCAATAAAATTAGATGTGATTTTATCAATTATGTATGTAACGCGCGTATTCAATGATTTTTGCACATTTTCTGTTTTATTGCTCTGTGATGATTTCCAGTTACTTTTGATAAAAAAAATATTGTGTCATGCTAAAAGTGTTGTTTGTACAGCGACCGAACAGCGAAACAAAAACAAAAATGTCATGTTCAACATTGAAAATGTGATGCTTTGTAATATGTTTTTGATTTTTTTGAAAACTGTCGCGATTATGTAGGTGATAATTGAAATAATATTGATAATAAAGTTATATATTTTTTGGCTCTTTGGCATAAATGCGGAATTTCAAATGAAATTGAAAGTATACACAACATTAAATGTTGCTTTAACTCAATTAGTTTTGAATTGAATGAACTAAGCACTTTGAGGGCTAAAAGAGTTAAAAGTCCATTTATTTTTGTGACTTTTAAATTACTTACTGTACATTTTACCTTCGGCAATCTATTGCCAACAATGTTCAATTTATTCAAACAATTTTCAACTAGTTTCAATTGTTTTGAACATGTTTTCTTGTGTTTCGCAGCAGAAAATAGTTGCATTGTCATACAATTTATGAACTAAGAAGTGAAATCAATCAGAAACAATAGTGATTTCAATTTCAGATAAATCGAAAGAATGGACAAAATAACAATGGGCACTTTTGTCTGAATAATTCGACCAAACCAACGATATAATGAATTGCAAATTTATTTGTATCTTTTGAGTTATAACTAAAGAATTGAATGTGGAGCATACTTACATTAGTAAGGAGTGTTTATGTATGTATGAATGATTATGAATTTGTTTACAAACTAAGATAATTTTTTCCCTATACCCCACACTAGGATTTACAGGATGTAGAAGAGAAAATGTGTATAAAATGCAGAAAAGTATTGGAAAAGTACGCTTAAAACTGCGTGGACACAAAAAAAAATTTTACTGAAGCCATAATGGCTTAAGTTAAAATATTTTAAAAATATCGAAAGAATTATATTTACTATCAGAAAACCTAAGTAAAAAGTTATTGACAACAGGAAAAAATAGAACACCAAAAAAACAAATGACCAAACTACTCATTTAGTGAATTTCATTAGAACCACATACAAATATGGGCATCATAAATAAAAAAAAATTGGAAATATCACGCGGATACTTTAAAATATTATTAGTAAGTTGGTCTAATATGCATATAAGTAAATGATTAAAAATACAGTAGCACGAAACGAATGTGATGTCATTCACAAAATATCCAAGTATAGATTTTGCGTGAAAAACCCGAAAAGAATAAGTATGAAATATTACTATCGAACCATAAGCATTGGTTGGCTTTGTTGAATACAAACTTTCAACAACAATTTTATTATTAGACTACGGTTTTACCGAATATTTAGTTGTGGCGAGATTTATAAATCTAATTTTTAAAACATACACGTCTCCACCGGCGAAAGAGATTTTTGAAAGTAAACGTCATAATACAAAATTCTCAACTCAGTACAAAATGTCTGACATAAGAATTTTCAACTAAATTTTTGTTGTTATACTACGTTTCTACTGAGGATTTAGCTGTGATAAGATTTTTAAATCCAGTTGTTAAATCCTACATGTTTCCACCGGCCGAAAGAGATTTTTGAAAGTAAATGTCATAAGCGGGAAAATACTAGTTGTTCTTCCTTTTTTTATAATATTTTCTTCTATTTGTTTTTTTTTTTAATTACATTTAATGACAATGCCAAATATAAGGGGTGCCATTTGGTCGAAAAAAGCCAAAATCGGTAGTTTGGTTTCGATTTATATGAAGATTTAAATAAAATCTCCTCCGAGATGGATTTATTTTTGCATGGTATATTAAGTGATATACAGTGAAATTTAGAGCTAAGTCTCGAAACAAGTAAATTTCCTCAAATCTCCGGTTGATAATTAGTTATACATAGTTAATTTTACACCTAATACAGAAAATAAAGTATAACCCGTTCGAAGCGTACACCTAATTTTCCGACTTTTTTAATGAAAATTAGCTAATTTTATGCTCCTGAACATAAAAATAAAATTTTTTTTGGGCCACTCTAGAATTTTTTCTAATATGAATTGGTTTCCACCGCTTTGATGCACTAGCAAACATTACACATAGAACACCAAAATTTTATATTGAAATCGATGAAAATTTAATTTTTTTGGCCGGAAAATTGAAATATCCTTGTAATTTTATTAAAAACACTTAAAATAACTGAATAAATGGCCCTTACATTGTATATAAATTCAAAAATAAAGGAAAACTTCTATCAGAAAAGTTCAATATCGTGAAAAATATGATAGTTTTTGAAGTATGGCCAACGTTTGAATAAAGCGTGAGCTTCTCCTCAACAATGTGAATAATTTGGAGGCAGAAAAATCAGTTTGGTGGCATAAAACGGACCCTATGACCATTTAAATGTATCTTTTAGTTGAGGAACTGATGTTGGAATGACCTACATAACGCCATGAAACAGATGGAATGGGTGCATCATGAGGAGACGTCGAAGTTGTTCCGGCATTTGTTTCATCATTTTGAACAATTTCCATATCCTCTGTTTCTTTTCTAGTACCATCATTGTATGGACTTAACATACTCGATTTCTACAAATTTATGTAACTGATTTTAATGCAAGTCAGTAATAGTGCCTCCTTCATCTTCATTTGCATCATCTTCTGTAGAATCGTAAGCAGCATCTGGTGGCTTTGTGTATATTGTACATAGCTGCAACTTTTCTTTTTCCGATTCATCATCTGACAAGGACTGTAAATAGTCTTGTACTTCATGCAATTTTATACTACCTACTAAAAAAAATCTCCAAATCCTTTACAAACAATTCAACAGATATTCTAAACAAACAACTATGTGAACATATTTTTCGAAAAGCATGTGTTTCCATACAAAATGCATGAAAAATTAAAAAAAAAATTTTGGTGATTTTCAATTTATTCCGTTAAAAATTTTACGAACATTTTAAAAATGCACTCACTTGTTCACTTTTATCGTGCTCACTCACCTGTAGGCCAACTGAAAAAACCGAAGCACAAAAAGAAAGCGGGAGATATTCCCTGACAGAAAAGTTCCATAGCAACCTATCCTTATGATATTTGTAGGATTTGGCGATACCACTTCTAAAACATTACAAATGGTTTCATATGGAACCATTGCTAAGATTGGGTTAAGAAGCAAATCTTGTACAAGTTACCAACGTTATTATATAAGAGTTACAAATCAAGTACTAGTTATACCAGTTACATTTATTCTAACATCAATAAAAAATATGCGACTTTCTCATAAGTAGAAAAAATAAAGAAGTATAGCTGTCTCTTTAATTTTTTCCAATTCTTTTTGTAGACATTCAATTTTTGTTATTTCAATTTGTGAAAACAAATAACAATCAGGGCTTTTGACCTTCCCGCGGAGTTTTCTTATTTCTAATAAGTAACATATATTTCGTGATTCTGAACAAAATAGCTTATCGGGCCCCACCGAAATTAAATCCTATTTACGCTCTTGGAGAATTCTTCCAAATAAAAACAGAATAATTTAACCGAAATGGTTTATTTTTATTTCCTTTTGACAGTGGAATAAATCTCAGTCCCGGTCGCAAAATGCTTACATGAACCTGAGAATGCTAAAAACTGAAGTCTTTAAAACTCTCAAATCATCGAAGAAGAGATATGTATATGTAAATTAATCTCTATCTGTCCACAAATATTTTCTTGCCTATAGTTTTGCTTTTATAAGCTACTGATTCGAATGAAGTTAATGTTAGATTTTGAGTAGCATATCCTTAGTTTTAATTCTTCTCACAATCAGATTTCTACAATTAAAATGTATAGTAAGAATTTTTGTATTCCAGAACATGTAGCAACTTATCGAAGTACAATCTCTAACACGGGCGAACTAAGCAAAAAATTTCTTTGATTTTATGTATTTGCAGCCGCTGACAATTAAACTCTACAACAGTTTAACTTCATAACAGTAGACAAGATTAAAAGCTTTTTAATTGCCAAAAATTGAATACTTAATTTTTTCATGTTTAATTTTAATTAATTTCAATAACTAAGCAAACAAAACAATATGTAATTTTATTAAGACCTGAAGCTAATTAAATTTTTTATAATATGCATAATTTTTCAGCAATAAATTTACGAAACGTTCAAAATATAATGAGAATTTAAAATAAAATTAAAACTGCAATACATAAAATGTCAAAAGTTGTAAAAGGAATACAAATATTACTCATATGACTGCTTTTATGGTGACTAGTATTGGAAAAGATTTGTCTGGCTAACTTTATATTAACTCAAGACCAATATAGCCATCATGATGATTTTGGCCAATGTTGCCACATTTGTTGCTGGTGGCAATACTAACTTGAATTGTGTCACTGAACCTGTTTTCTGCTTTTTTTTTCTTTTTTCCTTTTTAATTGTATGCTATTGGTGTTGCTTTTACTGATTCTGTACATTTTTTTAGCTTTATTTATAACTCAACGCAGTACCTTTAAGATCTTTTAACCAGTTTTTTATGTATTTTTTTTTTCTTCACTACTTTTTCTTTTTAATTTTGCAAGAAAATGCCGCTCATAAGTTCATATTGAAAGCGAAAATCGAGCATTTTTATGTCTGCGGTGTAAAGCAGCAGTTTAAATGCCATGGGTTCGTTTGTAACATGCTGCTTAGCAATGATGGTTTTGCTGAGGTACAGCGGAGAGAAGGAGGGGGGCAAAAAACAACAGTCGGTAAAAACAGGCTTAAAAATTGCAATTCTCTGTTATATTGGCACGTTTTGTGTGTGCAGATTTCATTATAGCAGTTAAGTAGGAATATACTAAAAATCTGGTAAATGAAATGTATGTAAAGGGCGGTGACCGGTTTTAACTGTTTGCAAACTTGTTTAAATTGAGGATCAAATACACGCTTAAATGGTTTTTTAAGTTATTAAGTAGTTTAAATGAACTCTTAATATTTGGCTTAATTTATGTATCTGTAACTCGGTTTTCACTTTTCTTTTGTGAGTGAAGCTTAAGTTAACTAAATAAGTAAATTACAGACTACAGATCTGAGAAAAAAACTGTATATGTATAAGTAATATTAGCTCGGGCGGTTTTCAGATTCTTGTAATGTAAAGTAGTATATATTTATGGATTTAAGAAGAAACAAAACTTTGTTAACAACCAAGCAATATCCCATTCTCACTTGTTTGGTTATGACGATTAGTTTTGTTTATATGCACTTAGTTTTTGCAAAAACCAAATCAGTTTAACGTATAGGTATGGGTTTTAAGTTTGTTAGAAAATAATTTGATGGAAATTTAATTCAAAATTTTGAATTTCATCTATCAACTTTTGAAACAGAAAATTTATCTGTTAAAAGTCAAAATTAAGGGATTAATTTTTTGCTAGCTTTACAAAATTGAATATACTTTTTCAAAATCAGTTATGTCTTCTTCCCGATTTCTAATTATCAAATACTACAGTTCAGTGTCACGTACAAATATCTTGACAGTAATTGATTATGAAAAAAAAATCAAATACACCAATGACTTGTCTTGTTTGATTTGCTTTAGTTTATTCCAGTGTATGTACTGTAGTACTCGCATGTATTACACTGACCTGAAGTGTTTGCTTGTACATAATAAGATACACTGAAGTATTTGTAAGAATCAAATTTTGTTTGACACTGAATAAAGAAGACAGTGTACTTCAGTGTCAAAATGAAATCAGTGTACGATGAAGATTTTAATCCTAAATATTTTGGATTAAATACTTCAGTTCAATGTAAAATGTATGGATTAGAATACACTATACTTCAAAAAGTCTTTTGCAGTCCCCTAATACGTATCTTTAAAAGGGTATGTACTATAAATGATTTTCTTTTACCAAACTGAATGCCCATGACATTTGAGTTTTTTGTGAACTTTTTTGAAAATTGTTAAATTTAACTAATGAGAAGTTAACATTTAAACTACAGTTTCTACATTTTTAGATAAATGTAACCATTATTTTTGTGTCGCTAGTGATCAGAAAAGATGATGTAGTTTTTTACCTCTTCCAAGCTTTGAAATAGATTATGTGCAAAATAATAAAATTGCTTTTTATTGAATATCAGCTGAAATGGTTGGAGTACAAATTTTTATGATCATTAAGTTGATTAATGACTTTTGTCTTCTTTCATTTTATTTAATTTAATAAATTTCAAACTAATAACATAAATTATTAGTTTTGTTTTAAATACCTTAGGTCATATAAATAATTATGATGAAAGTTCATATTAAATGAAAGTCAACATCTATACATATGGGAAGAGATTTTGGGAGTCAACATGGGAAGCCGGTATTGAAAAAATTCATTTTTATGCCATATGATATGGTATTGACATGGTATTCTCATATTAATTTAAAATTAATAAATAAGCAGTTCGATTTTTACATGAATAGGTAAGAGTATATCCGAAGTTAAGTGGTCCACAACTTAAAGTGTCCTAGTTGGGCCAGAAATTTTTTGTCTATAAAAATTTAGGCAAAATGTTTATTGTATATCTTTTTAATGAATTAAGGATTTCCACCAAACTACTAACTAAACTTGAATTTTTAGTACTTTTAATGAATTAAGGATCCACATAGTCTAATAATTGAACAACATACTTTTAGTTACAAACCACAAAAGATTTAAAATTGTATCTATCAGACATGTTCTAAAATCCGATTCATTTCGGAATCGGAATGAAAGCAATTTTCAAGAGCTCCGCATTTCGCTAATTAACACCAAATCGGAATTATATTTCGGTAAATCAAATAGGAACCATTATCTCATTTTATTTGTTGAAAAACCAATCCGATTCTACTTTATTTATCGCAATGCAGTTTTTGAAGATTGCTATCATTCCAATTACGAAATAAATCGGATCTCAGAACATGCCTGTATATCTTTTGCGAATCAATTAACATGATTATTTTTGATTTTAAATAATACAGAAACAAAATCTTTTATTTTGCGGACGTTTTTTTGTTCATAAAAGTTACAATATTAGGGGAGATGTGTGTACCTTGGTCCGAGTGTACCTCGGTCCGAGTGTCGGTTGCCACTCAACAGTTGCACGTGTACGATAATGTTCTTCTATGGAATTTTCCACTCATACCGGTGACTCATATTAGTGGACTTCAGACCGTCAAGCTGTATGCGATTGTACAAAGTGACGGAAAAAGTGTTTTTTGTGTGTAAAAATTTGTTTTTGGAGTAAGCTACGAAACGTTTAGTGAGAAACTTACTTGAAATATTTCAGTTTTACAACATCAGGAAGCAAGTTTAGTTATTGTTCTAAGCTTTTAGTGTGTTTTAGATGTATTTTCATTAACATGTGTTATGGGTGTTGACAGTTTTTAAAACATGCTGTCTGTGTGTACCTTGGACCTAGCTTATTGACCAGCAAGCCTTTTTCGACGGGCAACCAGGAAGCCATAATTGCCTCTCAATATAATATTATTATTGTTATTTACGCAATTAATGTATTTATTTGCAACCATTTTTGTTTAATTAATTGTTTTTTACTAAATGCACTTTTTTGTGTTATAATTTTTGTTTATGATTAATTTTTATTTTTATTGAAAAAAATGTTACTTTTGATCACATAATAAATGGTTATTTCATAATTTATTGCCAAAATGCAATGTATTCTCTTTTATTTTTAATAGTCCAAGGTACACTTGCATGGTGTACCTTGGACCGTTTGAGATTGCAACGGAAAAAGTAATATTTCTACTCAATGGTAAGACATAGACATATCATTGTCACGTCATTTGATGCTGCAAGCATTGTAGAAATATAACTTAATCAAAAAACTAAAGGAACTTTTTTGGAAAATCCTGCACATTGAAAAAACTGAAAAGCGGACCAAGGTACACACATCTCCCCTACTAATTGAAAATAAAATGTATAAATTTGTGTATATTTTTCACATTATTATTTATATAATTTGTTGAGAAAAATGTTAAAAAGTACCAATAGGTACCTCCTACTTATCCAAAAGGAATTTTTGTGTGAAATATCGCACCATTTCTAAATAAAATACAAATAATTTTAAAGATTTTGCAACCAGAAATCATTAATTTTCGTGAAATTAGACAAAATGATATGGACATGTTAATAGAAAACTGTCAAATATTTAATTATTTATGACTTAAAAAAAAAAAAAATTTTAAAATAAATTTGGTCGAATAATTTATTTCATTTTAGCAGCCAAAAAGTAAATATCTAGTTGAAAAGTTGCTTGTTGGGAAATTTCTGGCACAGTCCATTAATGTCTAAGCAAACTGTCTGATCCCTTTGAAAGTAATTGAAATATTTTCAGTTTAATGGATATCATATAAGTTTTTTAAGCCAGCAGACTTCTGAAATGGATTTTATTTTTCACTTTGCATGACCAGTGACTTTTTAATACAAAAGTTAAATTTTCTGCAATTTATTTACTCTACAGCCACATAAATACCGTATCACACGAATCAATTTTAAATTTATTATTACAATATGATATGTATACTAAATGCGAAAAGAAATGCGTTGTGGCATTGATTAATTGACTTTAACATGAACTATAAAAAAAAAACAAAAGGTAAACAAGATAAAAAATATTTTATATACAAAAATTGAATACTTTTACGATGATTTCAAAAAGAAATGAGGTCACCAATTTAACATTTTTTCAAGCAATTTTAAACGTTTTGATGGGGTTAACAAAAGGAACTTTAGAAGAATTTGACATCCATGTACTAAAGATTTTTTTAAATTTAATTAAATACCAACGAACCAAACTTTGAACATTTCCGGAAACATTTTAGAGTGTAAGAAAGAAGTTTTCATTGAAAGTGCAGAAGATACACTGATATATAAATTTGTATATACAAATTTCTAAGTTTAGGCACTTCCATCTTATTTAATAGTCCTATATCGCCCAACTTTTGTTAGCTCTTGAATAGCATTTGTACTCTAGAAAAGTTTAGAAAGCGAAGGTAATTTTCTATGTAAGGCTCTACTAAATTACTGGAAAGTAGAACTCAAAAAATCTCTTTTGGGCATACTGTATCGATATGCGCCAAGGATTAATCATCTTTGAAACAAAATTTTTTATTGATTGTTCAAAAACTTCACAATTCAATGCAAGGAATGCCATTAAATTATCAACATCCTGGCTTTTGCACTTTCGAAAACTTTTTTGCTCCTTACGGAACTAAATGATTATCCGTAAGTTCTTTAGAATAATATTTTTGTCAATTAAACTCCTAAACGAAACACTATAAATTCTGTTTTTTGCAAATGCAAGGCGCAAATAATAAAAAAACATATTACTTTTTACTAAGTTTTTAAAAGGTTTGGAGTCATTTGTTAATAGAAAAGAATCGTTTTATAATTTGTTTTAATTAGTGAATAGTTATAATATATTCGCGTTCTATTAAAGCTTGAGGCAAAATATATTTGGCTGATATGTAATTTGCCTATCACTTTTTATTCCGACTACTCCAAAGCAAAACTTGGAACCGTAAAATATGATCGGAATCGAGAACACCGATCTGCTTCGAGTCTACAAGAGGCTTGAACAATAGATATTATCTTTCTTTGAATATAATTATAATTATTTAATTTTATTTAGAGGAAAGGAAATCTTTTTTGGATATTTTAATAGATAGTGTGAATTTTTTTTTATCTATACGTATGCATGTATCAAATTCTGTTTAGAGAGACATATTTGTTTCAATATTTGTGTAGTATTTTAAAAAAGAGGGGAAGCGAAAGAAAAAAAAAATATACAAAGATCAAATACATGTTTAATATAAAATTTTACACAAACGTTTCACAAGCTTGCCATTGACCCGGGTTCGATCCCCACCACGCGTAAATTTAAAAAAAATTTTTTTTTTTTTCATTTCACTTTTCTATTTTCCTTTTTCTAATTTATTTACATTTGTTTAGTTAAATTGATAATGAATACTCATTGATTCTTTGTAAGGCTGAAGGAGGCATTTTCATATCAAATTCTTTTTAGACAGACATTTGCTATATATATGTACCACTAAATTTAATACCTCTTCATCATATTGGTCAGTGCTCTAGTGGTTAGTAATTGTAAGTTAAAATAGTGTGTTTTTATCTACCATACGGACGTTCCTCGGTTCGAGTCCTACTACGTTCGTTTCTTTTTTTAATTAAAAGAACGCTTACCGCCGCATTACAAATAAGAGCTTCAAAAGAAATTTTACCGTAAGGCTGCGGTTAGCTTTAGAACGCTTGCAGCCTAGGAGATGCAATGTTAAAAAGAAAGGATAGTTTTAATGGAGCGGAAGCGCTTGTTTGTGAAAAAGAAATACTTCAGAAACACTTATTTCCACTTGAGCACCTACTCACCCACTCAAACACAATGTCAATAAACAACATTCTTACATTATAGTTACACGATCTTGTAAAAAAATTTGATTGGAATGAAAAGCTTAAAACTTTAGTTGGACGAAACAACATAATTTTGGGTTTGGTAATGGAAAAAAATATGGCGTTTTGTGCTCAATGCGAGTAACTTTGGGGTTCCAAAATGTCGTAAAAATTATAGGAAACAACTTCTGCGGCGAGATCATATCTAATGGGAAATACTAATGCAGCGCTAGGTAATTTATGTTGATTCTTCCTGAAAGAATATCTTAACTATTCAAATGAAAAACGTTAAGTCAGTTTTTCAAGATATTTGAAATCTTTGATTTGCTTTTGCTTTCATGATAAAAATAAACACTTTTTAACAGAGATATGTCTCAATAGGTCTTATCAGTCTTAGTTCTTTTGACCGGTCGCTAACTCATCATAGTTGGATTTGTACCGATACACAAATTCTCCCAAAGCAAAATTCACTTACACACCAATCATGCACACTGTCAATTAACACATTACTACATTAAAGTCACAGGATCATGTTAAACAATTTGCTAGGGATGCAAAGCTTAACAGAAAGAAGTAGCACCAATAGATTGTACCACCAGACCAAAACTTAGAGCTTAAATAGGTCGACTCAAAAAAATTTTAAGCTTGGTTATAAAAAAAAATAAAACTGTTTGTGCAAGTAACTTTGGGGTTTCAAAATGTCGTTAAAATAATAGGAAACAACTTCTGCGACAAAACCATATCCAATGGGAAATATTGCTGCAGCGCTGTATAACTACGGTGATCATTTATTTGAAACTGAAATACAGAACACAAAAAAAAAAAAAAAGGAACACAATTTTATTAATTTTTATCGTATTTCAATGTATGTAGTGTGAGCCAAATTTTCCCACGACCAACCGTCTACCGGAAACGTAATCCTAAGAAGATTTTTTCATTTTTCCAATAAACCATGGGTCTAAGATCAATATCTAGCTCAAGAAGTTTTTTGTATCATGACGTATATCAATCATTGGTTTTGTCAGCTTTCAGAATTTATTTCTATCATGAACGATTTTTAATGCTCATGCCGAGTTTTGAACAGGTTTTCTTGGTCGAAAATCCTGAAAAATTTTGTTGAAATAAGACTTTCTGATCAAAAAATGAGAACCAGCAATTTTTTTAATTGATATCGCTTTATTTTGTTGTTTAAAAACTCAGTCAAAAATCTTCATCGAGATCACTGCCGCATAAAAAGTTGTTCAGGCTCAATGTTTACGAGGATATTTGCAGAAAACAATTTTAATGCTGAAGTGATATGGATGATGCTTTTTGACATTTGTTATTCAACACCAAATTAAGATTCCAATCAAGAAATTGCTCTCTCTAATTTTATTATCATTTTTTCAAAAAAAAAAAAAAAAAAAAAAAAAAAAAAACCTTTAAAATTCATTCAAGAAAAAAACAGATTCGGAAAGTTGACAAAACCAATGATGTTAATTTTTATTAAAAGATGAGACAATAATGTTTTCTAAAGAAGGTATCTTTTTAATATAAAAATGTAGAATAATCTTCACGTTAAAAATCAGGGGCTCGATATTCATTTTAGACCAATCTTTTACTGGCCAAATTTTCTTAGAATTTTCCGTAGATTACTTTTCCGCTAAACGCTAGGTCATATTTTTTCCACCTGAACAATTTGGACCACACTAATGTAGGTTTGAGATCATCAGAGCAAATTATCATTCGAGTAAACACTGTTACTGACACCTCTTTTTTCATTTCAAATTAGGGTTTCTATGCAATATTTATATACACGTTGGCAACAATAGCCGTGTTTCCTTTGACGCGTATACACAATTATGTTAGTTTTCAAATTGCGATAACTCATAAACAGTGAGTCGCACGATAAAAAGTCCGAGGGCTCTTTTTATAGAGAATCACATGCTCTACAAAAAGTTTTCATTTAATGCAAAAAAAAAAAGTTGCCGTTAAGGTGTTATTTATTAAAAAGTGATTTTTTGATGTTTATCGGCGCTTAACTGGTTTTTTTTGGAATAAATCCTAAACGGTATTTTTTTTTTTTTAAATAAAATCCGAATTGTTTGTAGAGTATGTAATTTTCCATAAAAAAAACCCTTGGAATTGTTAGCGTGTGACACACCGTTCATAAGGTATCGTAATTTGGAATTTAACACAATTGTGTAAACGCGTCAAAACACTGCTAATATTTCGATTTTGCTGGTTTTTTTAAATAATTTTTTGGTGGAAACCGCTTTACAAACAATTTTTCGAAATACAGAACAAATACAGAACACTTTCTGAAATACAGAACATTTCTACTTTTAAAAAATTATACAGAACAGAGGCCTCAAATACAGAACTGTTCTGTATACTACAGTACGGTTAGTCACCGTATGTATAATTTATGTGGATTTTTTTTTTTTTTTTTCAGGAATAACGTCCCGATTCAAGTGAATAGTTAATGTAAAGTCAGTTTTTCAAGATATTTGTAGTTTTTTTTTTTTTGTGGAAAATGTTGATTTGCTTTTACTTTTATGATGAAAATAATCACTTTTCAACAGAGGTATGGCTCAACGAGTCTCATCAATCTGATGACTTTAAATTTTAGAGCAGAAGTATCCAATAACTCAAAACTCGGTAAAACTAACTTAAAAGTTTTTCAATTGAACGGTCCGATATAAGAAACCTATAGGTAAATGTTTCTTTAAAGAAATGTTGGTCTTTCGTATATAATCCACAAAAAGTTTCAAATAGGCAATAAATAAGTTGAAACAATTAGAACTTTGTATATAAATCTAGATTGCGCAATTTAGCGCATACAGTTTTTTTCCCCTTATTGTTATTACCAATCTCACAGATAATAACCATTGAATATGTTAACGAAAAGATATCTATTTAAGTAAATAAATAAATCCATAGATTAGCACCTCTTTCCGTTGTTGTGTTTCTTGGAGATGTTGTTGATGGCTTTCAGTCAGCTTTGCTGCTGTTGTTGTATTGATGAATTCAAAAGCTCTTGCCTGTCTGTTGTTGTTATTGATATTGCCGCAATTGTTATTGTTGAATTGGAAACTTTTTTACTAAACCACAACAAAAAAACGATTCTCATTCACTAAACAATTTTCAACTTTTCGACGGGCGTTTGGATTTTTTATTTTATTTATCTTCTTTTTTCGTTACTCCGCCGTTTTTTTCTTATTTCGTTTTGTATTTTCTTTTGATTATGCTATTTAAATGAGAGACTTTACCACTTTTCTATAGCTCGTCGTATATGGTAAAAGATTGCATGACGTCATAAAATGCCGGTTAAATTTTTTCTTTCTGATATTTTCTTGCTCTTTCGCTCACACTACTGTATTTAGCGGATATATTGCGTTCCTTATCTGGCTTTCTTTGCTATTTCTCGATTATTTTTGTTTTTTTTTTTTTCTTCTCAACTGACTTTTTTCAGACTCAATATTGTTGTCGTTGTTGTTGGTTGGTTGCTATTGCTCAAGTTTATTGGAAATTTATTTTTATTTGTTGTTGTTTGTGCTTGGCTACATACGCGATACACGCGATTTTTTATCTTATAAATTTTTCGCTCTTGTACATTTATATTTTATCTCAACATATGCCACGGTATGTAGGGTACAAGCAGATTTTGTTGTTTCTCAAATTATTTTAATAAAATTTCAAATAAATTGCGTAAATTCCGCCAGAATGTACAATTTATGTTCACGCAAACTTTTCTTTAAATTTCCTACTTGGGTTTTCTGCTTTGAATTTTCCTCTACTGTTGCTAAAAGAAAATTTTTTTTTTATTCACGCTCCGTTTTATTTTTAAATATTTTTTTTTTTTTGGAAATATCTTAATTTTACACGCGCGTTTTTGCCTTTCTACTTTTTTTGTATTTTCTTTCTCTTTATTATTTATTTATTTTTATTTGATTTGCTCCACTATACACACGAACACATCTTATTATTTCCTTTACTATTTTTTTTCTTTACTTTGGGCAGCAGAAAAAACCAATAAAAAATAAACACACACACACGCTCTTTTGTTGTCGGTCGTCGTCGTCGACGTCTTCTTCACCGTTTTCTCGCAACACGTCTCGCTCACTGGGATATGCAGTAACGAAATTCAAAATGCTGTGCAGTGCTCGACGCCTGTTCACAGACTGATTGGTAAATAATTTCGAAAACTCTCACAAGCCATACACTGCTACTGCTGCTGCTGCCGCTACGCAGAGACACGATATAAAATACACAAAAAACAATAACAACACAATAGAGTAGGTACGACGAAACAAAGATACCGCACGACCAAGTTCAACGAATACAACTGCAGCAGGAATAGGCGAATACGAACAGACATAGCGAAATCTTAGCACGTCGTCTACGTTGTTTGCCTTCTTCTGCGCGTCTCTTCAACGGGGGTATGAAGAGTACAAACTATTGCTATTATACTCACGAAGACAATGCGTGTGAGTGAGATGCAATATGCCGAAAAGACAAAAAAGCATTTTTTTTCTTCTCGACTCGGAAGGAAAAGTTTAATTTTTCGACCAGAAAAACATATGGTATCAACAAATAACAGAGAATGCAGCGAAAAAAAGAGCGCGAGCGTAAAAGACAACAATGTTTGGTCTCTTTTTTTGTCACTTTGCCACAAAAATAAGCAGCAGTAAGCATCGTTAGTGTTTTTGTTCCAACGAGTATGTAACGAATAATTTGGTTGACTCCAGCTAATGGCGAAGAGAGTGTGTCAAATTGGAAAATTTCGCCTGAGAGTTATTTGCTTTTTACTCTTAATTTGATTTCCTATTGGAAGTGCGTATTTGGCTCTCCCCCAAAAGCAACAAATGTTTGAAAGTACAAAATGTAACGATTAATTTTAATCAGTTTGGGCTTATCTTCCTTTCATTTGCTAAGTATTTGTTTGAATATTTGATTGCGACTTTTGAGCACTTAGTTTTCTATACCCTACACCGAGGGTATATTAATTTTGTCCTTCCGTTTGTAACGCAGAGAGGGAGGCGTGGCAGATATAGAAAGTTATGTGTATACTTGATCAGCGTCACCTCCTGAGTCGATATAACCATGTCCGTCTGTCTGGCTGTGCGTAGAAATACAGTTTTTGAGAAAACTATGCAAGATAACTCAATGAAATTTGTTACACTGCCTTTGTCGTCAAAGTTATCGCTTTGAATTGAAAATGAGCGAAATCGGTTAACGAACACGCCTACCGCCCATACAAAAAATGCAACTTTAGGAGTATTTTTCACTACAATGCAACCAAAATAATTATAAATACTAGGAATGGTTAGCGCAACTCTGAGCAAAAACTATGCGAATTCGAGCAAGAAGGCGTGGCACCTCACATATAAGCAAAAACTTTAAAACGGTACACTGAAAACGTGTTTTGAGACAAACCTTCTAAATTTCGCACGATACATAAGAACTATAAATGCAAGCTCTAAGCAAAAACTTGGTGTACTCGGAAAAGAGGGAGTGGCACCTCCCTTATAAGCAAAAGCTTCAACATTTATATTGAAAACGTTTTTTAAGACAATCCTTTTAAATTTCATGCAAGCTCAGGTTGAACTCGGACAAGAGGACGTGCCACCTCCTATATAAACAAAATTTTCAAAATAGTGCAGGGTATTTAATGTTTAGCCAGGCCAAAGGTAGCACCCTTACTAGTTAAATTTGTAGGTTTTCAAAAAAAAGAGAACAAAAAATTAAAAAAGAGTTCTGTGATTAATAAGCCAACCCGTTTCGCGAAAAGGCAAATCTTTAACATTTCTTCCAAATCTGTTCCAAAGGCTTACGAAGAATACTGTTATCTTAATTTTGACAAAAATTACTTTTTCACTTATTTTTTATAGAAATAGAACTTGAAAATGCAATCGTCAGTGTTGATTTGCAGAAAAAGAGAAGGTAAGATGGATGGTGGAAAAGAAGGGTAGTGCCGTTGAAAATTCTTCTTGAATCTACATACTAATATCACAGCTGTCGGAAAAAACGCCCGCATAGAGATTGTTCCACAACTTAATCGTGCAATCAAAGAACGTTCTACCCCATGGTGCGATGTTTTACTAAAGACCGTTGCAACGCAACAGGGATGGGCCTGATGAGACGCCTGAGTGCTGCGAGAGAATATATGAACTGCTGAAACCAGCTCATGAATTTCTCTAGAGCACATCCCTTTGCAATATCTATAATGAAAGGTAACACACCCAACGCTATGATGTTGTATGAGGGAGCCCATAGACGATACTACATCTTCATCGCCTATCAACTTCATCACAAGACATTGAACTCTTCTAGCAGCTTGAAATTATTTTTGGAGCCCTGACAAAAATGTGTGAGTTGTACTCTAGATTAAGACTTATAAAGGCGGAATAGACTCTGCGGAGGTCAAGAGGAGTGAAGTACTCATTCCTTACACAGTTTGAAATAACCAAAGCTTCTTTCGACACACCAAATACATGATATGTTCATATCACGTCAACCTGAATCGATATATCAAGAGTTACTAATCTCATGTTGTCTTTGCCGGTCATATTAAAAGGTGGAGGGTACAAGTTACTCGGCTGTGAGACAACAGACAGCATTGGATTTTGGTAGAGTTAAATTCAGCTCTATTACCATTTGATTACCGTTTGAGTACATTTAAGAGCGTGTCATTCATACACCACCTGTTTCTCTAAACCTCCACAGAGCTTGGAGGCTTTTTTAAACAATACAAATAACAAATGCTGCTGTCATTTGCAAAGAGGTGGATTGGATTAATGCTCGATGATAGAAGGTCGTCAATAAAAACAAGGATAAGAGACGGGGATAGGACGGAACTTTAGAGAACTCCAGCGTTAATGGAATATTAGATGTGAAACCGTCCAGCAAAACACGTATGGAATGGACACTGCATAAATTCGTAGTTCAAAGAGCGAAGGAATCAGCGACGTCACATACAATAAGTTTTTTTACGAGCGCACCATTTCACACTCGCTCAAAAGCTTTAGAAATAACTAGAGAAATGTTCATACTTTCAGGGGAATGTGGACAGATTAAACCCACCTCTCAATGACGAAAGTCATTAAGTCTCCGGTAGAGTGAGCTCTGTGGAACCCATATTGGCGATCATTAAGTAGTTCGATGTGCTCTAGATAATTCTGAAAGTGAAAGTTCATAGCGTTCTTCATAACTTTGGAGAGCGCTGAGCATAATGCAATGTGCAAATAATTATTAGGGTTAGACACTGACTGAACACTGGCAACCTTCCAATATGATGGAATTTCAACATAAGTATAGGAAATGCAAAAAAGATTGCGTAATAGGCAAGCCATTGTAGAGGAACACTATCTCAATGCATGGGATGATATGCCAGTCTGGCCTGATGCTTTATTAATATTGAGCTTAGCAAGGTACTTTTTCACCATCTTAGTTTGAAAGTAGAGATGCTTGACGTAGCCGACGACTGATTGATATCAGCGAGTGTAGCATCCTTAGAGATTAGCTTCATCAACGGGATCAACGAATATTTGACCGTTCATAAAATGAGTTGGAATAGGCGACGAAGACTTATTCTTCACTCTTCTAACAAACAACCAAAAGCTGTTGCTTGTAGAAGGATTCTCTTGCGCACATCGAGCTCGAAAAGATGCTTTTTACGCTGATTTGTGCGACTACAGGGATTTCTAGTCTAATTGATGCGTTACATTACTTTAACTTAATTTATTCCTGCTTTGATATTTTTCATCATGTCCGCCTAGGTGAAATGTATACAAAAAATTAAGAAAACCTAGAAATAGTTTTTGGGCCAACTTTTATTTCATTCTTGACACTGAATATGGTTGAAGTTGAAATAGTAATTCGGTTTTTTATGCCAATATTTTATCAAATTTCTTTTTTCTGGAATTTTTTAACGGAGAATCGGAATTTTTTGAATTTTTTGACCTCGTGAGGGTCGACTATGCACCAAATTTTTTTTTTTTTTAAGCATATTTAGAGGGAATCAGACATAACTAACCATTCCAGCGTTTAGAAATTTTAATATTAAAAGCAATATCCAAACATTAAACATTTTTTCGTTTTACAGAATATTCTAGCACGATGGTAAGACTGCTCCGGAAAACCTTCGACAATTTCTCTCTTCGCTGCCTGTGTGTAACTCTTTAAAGGCGCCGCTAGTAGTAATGCATTGATAATGATGGGCCCGTTGTTATTTAAACTTTTTCTTTCATTGAGCGGCGATGATTTTCCCTCAATTCTCTTGTATGCACTGGCTCTCTTCTTTACAAAATAATTCTACTGAAAATTTCATTTCATTTAGGCAAATATTTAGAACTAACAATTCTCATACAGGCGACGGCCTAAAGCAAATTGTAAACAATACCTTGCGGGGGCGAATTTTTTCTGTTTTTTTAATTCAATTTGATTTTCTATGGTTTTTCCTGTACTCAGTTGTTCGTACTGTGAGTGCATACAGTGGCGCCAATTTAATTAGCACCATTGCAAGTATGGAATTTCTTTAACTGACTAAGTAAAGAAAAAGTATTTTCTTTTATCTTTTGTTGGTTTACAAGGTTAAAGTAAAGAATCAGACGTCTTCATAAGATATCTGTACAGAAAAGTTTTTACACATAGATATGATGACAGCAAATGATAATGATAATGATGCCACCATGTTTCACTTTAAATTAATCGAACTCTTTTCAATGTTAATTTTTGAATTTCCCAAAAATTATTTTAATGATAAAACTATCAACATGATGCCTCTGTGTATTCGTCATAATTAATGATTGTTGTGTTAAAGAAAAATCATGTGTTCTCATTTCTAATGCATTGAGGAAATTATTTTTAATACCTTGTGTGGGGGTTATTTTTGTTCGTTTTTCATATTTCAAATGATTGGGTTATTTTTGGAAGCCAAAAAAAAAATTTTAAATAAAAAAATTATGGGCAGATAATTCAAATCGGAAGAATTTTCGAAAAAAAAAAATTACCCAGAGATAATTAAACTGAACAGCAAGTTATAGAATGTGATTTCTAATTGGAATTATTGCTTTTACTATAAGTATATATTTTTCACAAGTGTGAAAAGAATTGTCGATTTGAAAAAAGTTTTACATACCTAAAAACATATCTACATAAATGATTAAATCGTGAGGAAAAGTTATTTGCACGATAATAATGTTTTGAGCAAAATTCTTAAGATATCTAGCAAAATAAAACTGCTTTACAGTGCAGTTCCCTTGGGTAATTTTGACACTTTTATCTTAGTTCCAACTTTTGAATTGGGTACCCGTCTAAAAAAAAAACAGATAAATTCAAAAAACCGAATGATTCGTTTTGTCGAAAATTTTTTTTTTTTTTGTTTTGAAAATCATTTAAAAGGCTCTTCTTAAGAAAAAACTAGGTATCATAAGTCTGATTATTTTTTTTTTGTTTTGTGATAAGAAAAATATTCTTTCTAATATCAGGAATATGTGCGCGGAATAGGCTGATCAAGCGTCTTGAACTTTCCGGTACAATCCTGTTTTTCGCGCTCGTATTTCGTGTTTAAAAACTTGCCGGAAATATCTCAAGTATTTACAAAAGCCCTGGAAATGTCCCGGATTTATGTTGGGCGCATTCGTTTTCTTCTAAAACAATTTTAGTTTAACATTTTCTCGAAAATTTTGGTTTCCTTTCCTTGATCATGTAATACAGTGTTCTCAAATCTTCAATTTAGATACTAAAAAAATATATACATTAAAATATATATATTAAAAATATAATATATATTAAAAATAAAATATATATATTAAAAATAAAATATATATATTAAGAATAAAATATATATATTAAAATGTTTGTAGTTATATAGTGGAAATAGAACTATATGTTGCTTTATAAAGACGCACGTTTATAAAATATATTTTTCCTATAACGGATTGGGCCATCAAGAAAATGGTCAGCGTATCATAGACAAAGAAATCAGAGACCATATAATAACGAAAAACATAAAAGACAGATCATAGGCAAGATTCCATAAAGGACAGATCATCGATCAGATACTATGGACTATAGATCATAGACCATAGACCATAGACCATAGACCATAGACCATAGACCATAGACCATAGACCATAGACCATAGACCATAGACCATAGACCATAGACCATAGACCATAGACCATAGACCTTAGACCATAGACCATAGACCATAGACCATAGACCATAGACCATAGACCATAGACCATAGACCATAGACCATAGACCATAGACCATAGACCATAGACCATAGACCATAGACCATAGACCATAGACCATAGACCATAGACCATAGACCATAGACCATAGACCATAGACCATAGACCATAGACCATAGACCATAGACCATAGACCATAGACCATAGACCATAGACCATAGACCATAGACCATAGACCATAGACCATAGACCATAGACCATAGACCATAGACCATAGACCATAGACCATAGACCATAGACCATAGACCATAGACCATAGACCATAGACCATAGACCATAGACCATAGACCATAGACCATAGACCATAGACCATAGACCATAGACCATAGACCATAGACCATAGACCATAGACCATAGACCATAGACCATAGACCATAGACCATAGACCATAGACCATAGACCATAGACCATAGACCATAGACCATAGACCATAGACCATAGACCATAGACCATAGACCATAGACCATAGACCATAGACCATAGACCATAGACCATAGACCATAGACCATAGACCATAGACCATAGACCATAGACCATAGACCATAGACCATAGACCATAGACCATAGACCATAGACCATAGACCATAGACCATAGACCATAGACCATAGACCATAGACCATAGACCATAGACCATAGACCATAGACCATAGACCATAGACCATAGACCATAGACCATAGACCATAGACCATAGACCATAGACCATAGACCATAGACCATAGACCATAGACCATAGACCATAGACCATAGACCATAGACCATAGACCATAGACCATAGACCATAGACCATAGACCATAGACCATAGACCATAGACCATAGACCATAGACCATAGACCATAGACCATAGACCATAGACCATAGACTATAGACCATAGTCCATAGACCATAGACCATATACCATAGACCATAAAAGACTGTTCATAGACCATATATTCTAAGCCATTACTTTTGTTTTCTACAGTTAATGTCAAAAGCGGGAAAATTAAAGTTTTTCATCCCATTCCTCCATTTGCTTTTTTTATGACAATTATCGAAAATCGCGGGAGTGCCACTTGGTTTTCAATGTCTTCTTTACCACACACTAAAAACTATAACTTATTTTTCTTACTTTTGGTTTCTTTTAGTATTGATAAGTTTAAAATCTATACCAAAAAAGTATGAAATTTATTCCAAAATAGTTTAAAATTAATACTTTTTTTTGACATTGTTCCATATAAATACTTGCTGGTTTTAAAATTAAACTAAAATTTTAACATAGCAGCTTTAAGTCCTATTAAATTTCTGGATGGGTTCAACATTGTACTTCCTGTCTTAAATGCTTTGATTTTTAAGCGCGTTTAGCTCTTTAAGTGGTAGTCACGTTTCCTGTGGAATATTGCATATAAACATATGCTTTTGGTGACAATGTATCATCGCTATGCGACTGTCCTTTTATTTTTACACAACTCTTTTGAATTGCACTCCTTATAATAATTTTTTGAAAATCTTTTAAGAAATGCAAAAGTTAATAAATAATTAAAAAAAAGTTACGCACCCAAAGTAAACTGGACTCTTTAAGATTTAGGTATAGAACATAAAACAAAACTCGTTTCATTTCTAAAAGACCAACAGGCAGACAGTTGGACGGACAGTTAAACAGAGACACAGATATATCTATAGGCACGCTGACTAAGCCAAGACACAAAAAAAAAAAAAAAAAATAAACAAAAAATTCTAAAAGGAAAAGGCTGCTCAAATCCAATAAGACTTTAAGTAGAACGGGGCAACATGCCACACAAATATCGCGTGCATTGTTACGTTTTTCGAAATGTAACCGGTTATAAGGTATATAAATCAATGTTATAGTTTTCATGTTCTTTTTGGCGAGATATTTTTTTTTGCTTTTTCAGACACACCAAACCACCGAGAGAGACGACTGGTAGATATACCTACCACACAAATTAAGTTTTATTCGTTTTTAGTCAGTTTGTCTATTAATATGATTTAACTATCAACACCACAATCTAATTAACCCTTATCAGACAAACTCTCTCACTGCCGCTAGGCAAATTATATTTGTCTGCTAATTAGAAACAATTGGTTAATTGGAATATCACTTGGTGTACCTATTGGAAAAAAAACAATTTCTTATTAAAACTGATGGTAGGTTCGGGCTTTACTTCTTTTTATATGCATATTTAAGAAATAAAAATATGAGAAATTTCCATTAAGACACGGCCAGGAGAGTAGATATTTCGTGAAATACCACACACGACGAGAAAAAATTTACACTGAGCATTGAGAGCATTGGCTCTGCATCGAATGATTGACCGTTCGTAATATATGGGCAGATAATCATACTAATTTTTATGTTCTTTTTCGAAAAACTTTCTCAAATGCTTTTTTAATACTAGGACCAGAGAATTATGTGTTGATTTCTGACTGTTTCGAGATTTGGCTCAATCACGTGTTTTACTACATAAAAATAAAATTACTGCTGACGAGATTTATTATAAATCTCCGTATAAACCTCAAGTTTTCAAATCGAAAAATTTAAATTTTTTTCGGGACTTCCAGAGGGAAAACTTTTTAGCTTAGAGCAATTAGAAAAAAACTAAAAATGTATGAAATTAACACTTTTCAAGGACTTTGGAAATTCAAAAACTGTCAAAAAACACTGCTTTTTGTTCAGGTCCATAAAGTGAGCCATACATACGGTGACCATTTATTTGAAACTGAAATACAGAACACAAAAAAAAAAAAAAAAAGGAATGCTATTTGTATTTACTTTTTATCGTTTTTCAATGTATTGTAAGCCAAATTTTCCCACGACCAACCGCAAAGCGGAAACGTAATTTACAGAAAATTTTTCCAATAAACCTTGGGTCTAAGATCAATATCAAGCTCCTACTTTTAACGAGAAGTTTTTTGTATCATGACATATATCAATCATTGGTTTGTCAGCTATCTGAATCTATTTTTTTCAATAACGATTTTTAATATTCAGGCCGAGTTTTGAACCGGTTTTCTTGAAAAGTAGTTGAAAATGCTGAAAACTTTTATTGATTGAAATTGAAAAAACACTTTTAATGCGAAAATGATTTTTGACATTTGTTATAAAACAAATTTTTATTTTTCTGGTAGAAACTGCTCAGACACTGAGAATTATAATTATAAACCTTTCAACAAAAATTTGGTGAAATCAGATAATGGGGCGCACAGTGTGAGATTTTGTCAATCTAGGACGTCAAAATGAAAAAAAACAATATGCTTGAAAATCGATCATATTTTGTAATTTGTTAGAAAAGACCCCAATTGCTACGAAAATAAGCATAAAAGAGAATAAAAGAAATGTCATTGACATGATAACAGCAATCAAACACGAACTATTGAACAGCATGCAAAAAGAAATTTTCAAGCTTGCATCGATAAGAAAACTTTGAGCGTTCAAATTAAAGTTGTGTGCGTTTGTTTTTTGGCAAAAAGTTTTTTGCATTAAAGGTCAATACTATCACTAAAAATTTTTGCTATACACAACCCTTACATTTGCACTTAAGTATTTTAATCAAATTATTTTATAATCAGCTAAATGGTAAGACAAATTTCAAAAATCTTGAATCTTTCATAGACTATAACTTACATGTTGGGCGTGATTAGGCTATGACAAAGCATACAGAATGAGCATACATACTCATAGAATAGACTCAAAAAACAAAATCTTGCCCATATTTTGCCAAAAGACTACTTTTTTTACAATGACTGAAGTGTTATAATGAACAATTGCACTGAAATCATGAAAAAAAAATTTATGTTATCTTTTTTAATCACTCCCATTTTTTGACAGTAGTATTCAGTTTCCACTGAAATGGTAAATACACATTTTCAAGTTGATATCTTCATTACAACCAATTTTTTTAAATTTTGTTTTACAAAAAAAGTCACATTTGTATGGGAGGTGGAAGTAGATTTTGTCCGATTTTTTCATCTCTGAACCAAATCTCCGCATAAAGAATTAAAGCACATATACAAAATTTCAACTCGGTATCTTTGAAACTACGGCTATAATTGAATTTTGACGTCCTAGATTGGAAAAATCTCACACTGTGGGGCGTGGCACCTTCCATATAAGCAAAAGTTTCAAAATGCTATTATACTGAAAGAAATTTTTGAGATATTCCAACGAAATTTCACTCAAATAGTAAAGACTATAAATGCACGCTCTAAGCTTAAACTAGACAAACTCGGACAGGAGTGCATGGCATCTCCTATATAAGCAAAAGCTTCAAAACGCTATACTGAAACCTTTTTTGAGATAATTCAACCAAATTTTTTTTAGAAACTAAGAACTATAAATGAAAGCTCTGAGCAAAATCTGTATGAACTTGGACAAGAGGGCGTGGCACCTCCCATATAAGCAAAATTTTCAAAATGCTGCAGTGTAGGGTGTTTAATGTTTGGCCAGGCCAAAGGTAACACCCTTATTTGTTGCCGCTAGATTTCAGAAAAAAATACTTTTCAAGAACAATCCGTTTGAAGGTTTCGCTATATAAAATGTAGTGCGTGTGTTGTTATATGCAAAATTATTTTTTCTGATCTCAAATTAAAAAACTGGTATAACAAATGTCTAGTGAATACATAGAAAGTACCTATATTAATAAAACCTTTTTATACTCAAATGGCTGCCAAAGTCAAAAAATAGAGAACAAAAATTTAAAATATCAGCTTTAAAAGTCCAGAGCTTTGCAAAATTTTTTAATCTTTACAAACCAAATATACTCTTAGAAAGCTCGTAAAACTTTCTTACAAAAAATTTCTCTGAAACGTTAGGATGACCCAAGATAATTTGTTTTGTAAAACATGTCAGAAAATACATTTAAACCCTATAACGCATCCCAGAAGCTTCGTAACCTTATGCGATACACCATATATATAATAAATATATAACTTTATTTGAAATGGCATACCTTATCGAAAATTCCTCTACGAAATGAGCGCTAATTAGTATTTGTATCACAAATTTTAATTTCATGCATTCAACCGCTAATTTCTATTCTACCCAAATATACGAGAAGAAACTACATGTTGTAGTTGAGCGAAAACGTGGCATGTATCGCGAACGTGTGCTGGTTCTGGTTCCAGTGAAAGAGTTAAGCGAAGGACAAACAAAATTCTTGTAAGTAAAAGTTCAAGTCATATACGGAGTAGTAAGTAGCGAGCAAAGTTTCTACAAAATTTTATATTTATCTTTGTATTTTCGTTTTAATTTCTGCGCTTGTGCCTTATTTGTTGTAGTGCTTGAAGTTTTAGTTTTCTGTGTTTCGTCTTTTTTTTGCCGGATATGGTTCCCTTATTTTTTAAATCTGCACTTAAGTTAAACATGAGTGGTACAAGTTGGTTAGTTTGTACATGACTTGGCGCTATGAGTAGTTTAAAAGGTACTGGGATTTTTTTGAGATTTTTTTTTCTTCCTTCTACTTTCTTTGATTTTGTTGTTACTTCTTTTGATTTACTTACTTTGCTATTTTTCTAAGTACACGACTATTGTAAAACTTACAAATAATGCGAAAATGCATGGGGTGCACACTCACGTGACTCTTGGCAATTTCAAGGATAACCAATTGCAATTACATACGGTTGGATATGTTGGCGGTAGGTACCTACCTGAAAAGAGAGTGGAATAATATGAAATAAAAAAGAGATTAGATTTTTAATTTTAAATTGTATTTTTTATTAAATTTAAAGTTATATAGTTAAGAATACCATTATTACAAGAGAAAGTCTCCAGCTGTCCCATGTTCCACATATCAAAGAATTCTCCAATATTTGTCACATGAAAAAACTAACCAGAAAAAATTATCAAACTAAAAACTAAGCTCATATGAGTAAAAAACATTTAACAAGGACTCAAGGATTAAAAATAAAAAACTTTTTCCGACTCTCTCTCCCTCTCTCTGTTGAATTAATTTTGACTTTCGCCCATGTTGTGGTGACATATGACGCTGGGTATATTGTAGTTAACAACAGCGATAACACGATCATAAATGTTACCAAAGGAGTAGAAGAATGAACCCCCTACTGTTTTGGCAGCATTTGGCACAGTGTGCAAAATGACTACGACCACGTTTCAAGTTGGGACAACTTAAAAATGCTAAAGAAGTTGAGTGCTTGAAGGATATGAATACTAAAAAAAAAAACACCAATGAAACTGAAGTCATATTGGCATAGTTCCAAAACGCAGCAGGCATTAAAGTATGTAGTAGGTACTACCAGCAACTGCATAGTAGCGAAAAATCGCAGTAGAAAAAAACTTTTTTTTTTTTTTGAAGCAGCTTACACAAAATGAAGCCACAAATATTGTGTACGAAAAGTAGGAAAAAGTACTTTTCCCAAAAATAATATGCAAATAGCATGAAAATATATAATAAAAATATATGATTTTTATAGGAATTGTCAAAATTTACTGCACTTTTTACTTTAATTATATGCATATGCAATTTTTCGGCAAAAACTATATACAAAGAAATAGGTAGTGGTACTAAAAAATCGTTCAATGAATATGGCGCATTTTTATTTCGTTCAAGGCAGTAACTTCTAATAATGCACCCATTAAAAAGCAAGTTATTTCGTAAGTCAAAAATATATTTTTAGGCCGCAATTTGAGCAATCAAGTTATCGAATTTTCGAAATCTTAATATAAGTGTGCGCTCATATGAATTGCAGTAACTCTTAGTTGATGCTACATAGCACAATTATGTCAAGGTAGCTTTTATAACAGCTTATTTTTTTTATAAAAATATTTAGTTTTTATTAATGGCCGAAAGTGGAAAACTGATCAAAATCAAATGAAAACGAATCTAATTGTCTTCACAAATGCAAACAAAATGGTAAGTTTTCATCTATAAATTCTCAAATAGCGAAATACTTGCGCATGAATGCCTTAATTGTCTGCAAGTGATCCTGTTGACATTTTAAAATATTTATTTTCAAGATACGTTATGTCTTGTACCCGCTTTTTATTTATCAAATACTTCTGTTCAGTGTCGCGTGCAAATGTCTTAACAGTGCTTGCATATCAGAGAAGAAACAACAAACACAGAAATGTTCTGTTTGGGCTTGTTTCAGATCAGTTCAGTGTATATATCGCAGATTTGGTGTGCACAACAAAAATCTACTTGGGTGACAAAGGGAGTTTCTTGCTCTCTTCTTGTGCGTCTTCTTCGTTTGCGCTCTCTTTCTCTCGCGAAAATGTGTGTAAGCTACTACACAGTAAAAATTTTAGTTTAATTTTAATGCCAAAAAGTAAGGGAATGTATCCGTTTATAAGACGGGTTTTGTTTTTGAGCAATAACTTTTTACTGGTCAAACCGTTCAAGGTGCTTTGTATATTGTTCAAAAAGTAAGAAATGCACACAACTTTCTTCTGAAGGACGTAGAAAGTTACTTCATCATATTGAAAAGTTATGGCCAATTTTCAAAGTACTTTTTTTTAGCAATTTAAATTTTGTATCCGGGTATGAGACACCTAGAAAAATGCAATGAAAATCAGAAAATAAGAAATAAAGACCCCATGACTGTGCGTTAGCACAAACTTTTATTCATTTTTTGTTACATTAATATTGATATTTGATAGTTGCACTAGATTTTGGTTTGAAAGAAAAAATTTCCATATCGTTACAAATTTTGTATCCAAAAAAAAGTAACGTTTCAACCATTTATATTTGCACAAACAAAGTAGATATAAAACACTAAACGCTAAATCATGACTTACACCATTTCCAGTTGATTAAATATAACACTTTGAAACAGATCATAAAAAACTTTTTACAGTCGAGTTGCGACCTGAGGTGTATAAATTAAATAAGCGGTGTTGGCTTAAAAACTTGGTCATAGTAAGAGGATAGTTCGACAGTAGTCAGATTGGCAATATTTATTTTGCATCATAGAAAAAATCGACTGTCTCATACCCAGAGGTGTCTCATACCCTTATACATTCCCGTATTTATATGGTATAATGACAAAAAAAAGTATTAATTAATTAATTAGGTTTTGAAAATTCGAAAGCAAAGTGTTTGCTGTATTTTGACGCTTACTGTATTTTGGAATAAATTTCAAACTTTTTTGTCAAAAATATTGAATTCAATACCCAAATAGTTTAAAATTAATCCTCGTAAATTTTTTCAAATTTCATATTAATTTTGACATTTATTCGAGGCATATACATGTTTTAAGGAATGCCCTCAATGACCTGCATGCAATACAAATTACTGAAGTATTTGCTACCATCAGGCTATGTTTTGACACTAAAAGATCAAGATAATGTACTTCAGTATCAAAAAGAAATCAGTGTACAGTGAATCTTGAATTTTTTGGATGGTATTTTTTAAGGTGATGCCTGATAAAATTTTTCGTAGAATATTTTAACCCATTATAATCAAGTATTTGGGAAAAGGGGGCCCATAGAAAGACACGTTGAAATGCGATAAACGGATGAACATGAAATCAAGAATCTTAGTCCATTATTTCCCGTTTTCACGGGTCTTTTTGACCCCTTTTTCAAAAAACTTGGACTTTTGATAAATACAACACGTAAACAACTTCAAAAATCTCATAACTTGAAATTTGCAATAGATACCACGATGTTAATGATCGCCAAATAATTATATTGTAATATAATTTACTTTTAACCAAAAATATTTAAAAATAATAAAAAGGGTACTCCGAGCCCCAAAATGTCTTTAAAAAAGAATATATGCTTTTTTTCTTTCCGGTACTTTTCTCACTAACCCTGAAAATTTCAAAAATGTGAAACTCCAAAAGTTGGTTCGAACTTCCAAAGGCATCTTGGAAATTTTTGGGGTTTTTAAAAATCATTTTACCACAGCCTTTTTGCGATCTCGGGATTTTCGGGATCAGAAATTTGAATCCGGGATTTTTCGGGATTTGTATGATATTTTTTTTAAATACAGCAGAAAATTTCCCAATATTTTGTTTTATAATAGGTACTTCTGTAAAGATTTATTTTTTTTTTTATTTATTAACCCAAGTGGAAAAGAATTGCTTCAAAAACCCTTCTGTAGTGCTTCTTTTTCACCTATAAGCACCTCCGCTCCGTAAGAACTATTCTTCATTTTTAACATTGCATGTTATAGAATGTATACGCGCTTAAACTTACCGCGGCCTTACTTCAAAAGGCCTTTTGAAGCGCTTATTTGTTATGCTGCGGTAAGCGTTCTTTCAATTAAAAAAAAAGAGCCGACCGCAGGAGGATGCGAACCTACGACTGTCAGTGTGATAGATAAAAACATATTATTTTTACTTACATTTACAAACTCGTTAGACCTCCACACCATTGACCGATATGATGAAGAGGTATAAAATTTGTATATAAAGTAAATAAATAAAAGAAAGAAAAATGGAGAAGTGAAATAAAACTAGTAAGGGTGTTACTTTTGGCCTGGACAAACATTAAATACCCTACACAGCAGTATTTTGAAAAATTTTTCTTGTATGGGAAGTGCCACGCGCTCTTGTCCGAATTCACCCAGTTTTTTCTTAGAGTTTGAATTTATAGTACTTAGCATTTGAGTGAAATTTGGTTGGATTATCTCAAAAAATATTTTCAACATAGCGTTTTGAACCTTTTGCTTATATGGAAGGTGCCACGCCCTCTTGTTCGATTTTATCCAGTTTTTGCTTAAAGCTTGTATTCATAATTCTTAGTGTCTGAGGAAAATTTAGTTCGATTATCTCAAAAGACGCTTTCAGTATAGCGTTTTAAAGCTTTCGCTTATACGAGAGGTGCCACGCCCCCTTGTCTGAGCTAGCCCATTTTTTGCTCAGAGCTTGCGCTTACAATTCGTAGTATTTATGTGTATTTTGGTTGTATTATCGTAAAAATACTCAAAAAATTGCATTTTGAATATATTTTTTGTATGGGCGGTAGGCGTGTCCGTTGACCGATTTCGCTCATTTTAAATCCGCCGAGCTAACTTTGACGACGAAGGCTGTGTACCAAATTTCATTGAATTATCTTGCTTAGTTTTTCCAAAAAATGTATGTCCACACACAGCCAGCCAGCCAGCCAGCCAGCCAGCCAGCCAGCCAGCCAGCCAGCCAGCCAGCCACCCAGCCAGCCAGCCAGCCAGACAGACATACGGACATGGCTATATCTACTCAGGAGGTGACGCTGATTAAGAATATATATACTTTTCTATATCTGCCACGCCTCCTTCTCAGCGTTACAAACGGAAGGACAAAGTGAATATACCCTGGGTGTAGGGTATAAAAATGTTGAATAAAAAATATTACAATATGAAAAATATTATTAAAAAAATAAGGCAAAAGAGCAATTAAAAAAAATTATCCGCGCTGGGTTTGAACCCATTTTGTTCTTACTGCAGCCTTACAAAAAATCATTGTGTTAGTGCTTCTAAATTTCTATGGGACAAGCGCTTTGAAAGTGCTTGGCTCAGAAGCGCTTGAAATGTTTCGTATTGGGAAGTATCAAAAATCCCTAGTATACATAAAATAATAAATAAAAATCGGAGATGTCAACTGAAATGTTAATCGATTACGCAAAGATTGACCTCACTATATTTCAAGATTTTTTTGCAGGTCCCTCTTTTTAAATTATAGCTTACTGCTGCAAGAGATCTTTGTAGTAGATACAGTGGCTGTCAAAGATTATGCTCTTCGTTATCTTTGTGAATGTTCAGCGCTTAAACACCAACATTTTTAGATATTGGAAGGAGTGCCTTAAAATCTTTCAAAATTGTTTAGAATCTACTGAAATGAACATACTTAAGTTGTAGGAAGTGATACAGCTGCGACCCATAATTCAATTCCAACCTCTACTAATACGTGCAGATATACGATTTCTTGCAAGCCTGACGAACATATTTGTGCAAAAAATGTGCCAGAACTTGTACTGAAGCTTTTTATTGCAGTCACTCGTCTTTTTTTACTCCGATATCTCTTAATTGTTGCAGTTTTAAACAATTGTGTAACAAAACTAAGTCCTACCCATAAATGTCCTATACAAATATTCGAATATTGTTATTGGCTGCCCTCACGGAAACTAATTTTGTCATAAAATCCATCATAGCTATGAAGTTGACACACTTTGGTCCGTTTTTAATTACTGATATTTTAACTGCGATATCAGTTAGAATAAACATTTTTAGCGAAGATCTCTTTGCCCATTGGTGTTCTATACGAATTTTAAGTTTTAATTAGTAGCCGCAAGAAAAACAGGAAATTGTTTAAGCAAAATTTGACAAATTTTCATAAAACCAGCAATTCTGTAGAGTTTTTGAATAAAAAAAAAAAGTTTCTTAATTAACTTTATTGCAGAGTTTATGAAACATGTGTTTTTGCTTTCAAAAAAATATTGCTAAGCAGCAAGCTTAAAAGGTAATCCATGCTGCAGCAAGTTAAAGCATTTTAAATTCTGCAATAATCTTTGCTTAAAGCATATCCTTCTGTTCTTCCCATGTCAAATAGCAATGCAGCAAAATGCATTTTTTTTTTGCTGATATCACTTGACGTAAACTCCCTTATCACTGGCAGAAAAAAAATAATAAAAACTACAACTATTTGGACATTTCGCGTGATATTAAAATGAAATAAATTTCATTGTTTGCTGCTGCTTGTGCTGCTGTTTGCAGCTTTTTTACTGCAAGAAATGCTAAATATTTATGCGCTGACAACTAGAAAACCCATTAAAATACCAGAAATGACACAATTTACAATTCACGCGACTACTGTCGAATAAGACCATAGCACCACGCTATACTATAAATACAAATACAAACATAGTTTGTGTGAAAAAGAGATAATGACGACGAAGTGAATGAGACAAACATATAGCAGAAAGATTGGCGCTTGGAAAGAAAGGAGTACTAAACGTTGATATAAAAATAAATTGAAAAAAATAACATGTATGGGTATAGTATAATTTATTTATTCTTTGTGGAAAATGTCACGAAGGGGGGCGTGGCCAAACATGCAATGCAATAAAAATTTCAATTGAAAATCCTATAAAGCTTTAATATGTTGCACTTCAATTTTCTTTGACTTTATTTTCAGAGTTATAAAGGAGAATGTTGCATTTTATGCTTAAAATATGCATTTAAAGCTGGTGAGCCATACAATCCATATAATCGACTTTTCGGCTTGAAATGTTCGATCAACATTCCTATGTCCTTAAGCTTTAAATTTTTCTTATTCTAACTAAAATTTTTTTATATATTGAGTACGTAGAGAACTGAAAGTTAAGAAAAAGATAGATTCACTGTACTTTCATCTCAGTCAATTTTGTTTTTTTTTTTTTTAAAATAGTTTAAAAATTTTGTAAAGAACGCATATTACATATTACTAAACATATTATTTTATCTTTATACAATCGTATCAGTAAACAATTAGAGGGGCTTTCCACCAGCTTGAACTTTTTTTATAAATAATTGCTATTTTAATTGTGATATTACTGTTTATGCAACATTTCTTCATTCTCCGTGTAATCATTCTCCGTCCTTTTTACCAACATTTCGTCATTCTTTGTTTAGTAAGCTTCGATTGATGTTTTTGTTAGTTTTATTTCAAAAAAGAAATTTAAAATTTAGCCTCAAAACACCTAAATATACTTTTAAAATTCTAACATAAATTTTTAGTGCTGCCACCTGGATAGTTTTGAAAATCTTATATAATTACAATATTATTTGATTTTTGGTTTCAGAACCGCTCAGAAAAACTTTTCTGAAATTGTACAAAAATTTCAATTGTCTATATCTCATTCGCAATAATTAAGTCTACAAAAAGCTTTCTCTTTGCATTCTTTTAATATTACTGGGTACTATATTGAATAGTAAACAATTTACTTTACTGCAGTGCAACCAAACTATAATTGAATAACAATCTGCTGATTACGGTTTGAACTTTTCAAAAACTATCTAAATTATCTAAGGCTGTGCAATACAGAAACCTTCTCGACGGTTCCAGCGACAGCTATGTACATACATAAAAACGCAAAATAAAAAAAAATATTATATACAAAAAAAGAAAACTAACGAAGCACAGTAGGATTCAAACCGTGTTTTGTCCGTGTGATATATAAAGACATATCCTCTGCACTACTCGCCCATATATATAAAATTTGCATATGAGGCAAATGTCTGCTTAAACTTTTGCCAGAAATTTTAATGATACTTACCTTACTGTAAAGTTCAAACACAAAATATTATAATGTCAAAATGGTTTTATGTTTGAAATTTAGTGTTAATTACTTTAATTTCTTTACTTCCCGAGTGAAGTAAAAACTAGTAAGGGTGAAACCTTTGGCCCGGCCAAACATTAAGTACCCTACACTGCAGTAATTTAAAAATTTTGCTTATATGGGAGGTGCCACGGCCTCTTGCACGAGTTCACACAGTTTTTGCTCAGATCTTGCACATACTCTTCTCATTGCCTGAGTGAAATTGGTTGGACTATCTCAAAAAAACGTTTTCAGTATAGCATTTTGAAGCTTTTGCTCTTGTTCGAGTTCGTCTGGCTTTAGCTCAGAGCGTTCATTTATAGTCCTTAGTATTTGTGTGAAATTAAGTTGGACTATCTCAATAAACTCTTTCAGTATGGAATTTCGAAACTTTTGCCTATATGGGAGGTGCTAAGCAATCTTATCCGATTTTACCCAGTTTTTGGTAAGAGCTTGCATTTATAGTTCTGAGTAAAATTTAGTGCCATCATCTCAAAAAACGCTTTCCGTATAGCGTTTTGAAGCTTTTGCTTATATGGGAGGTGCCACGCCCTCTTGTCCGAATACACCCAGTTTTTGATCAGAACTTGTGCCTTTAATTCGTAGTATTTATGTGTATTTTGGTTGCATTGTCGTGAAAATACTCCTGAAGTTGCATTTGAAATTAATTTTTTGTATCGTCGGTAAGCGTGTCCGTTGACCGATTTTGCTCATTTTAAATTTCACGAGCTAGCTTCGACGACAGAGGTAGTATACCGAATTTCATTGAATTATCTTGATCAGTTTTCCCAAAACATTTATTTCCACGCACAGCTAGCCAGCCATCCAGAAAGACGGACATAGCTATATCAACTCAGAAGGTGACGCTGATCAAGAATATATATACTTTTCCATATCTGAACGGAAGCACAAAGTGAATATACCCTGGGAGTAGGGTATAATTATTACGCGGATTTTTCTCCGTGTGATAGCTTCGAATATATTTAGTACATGCTGCTATATACTACTCTTCTCAATGGTTCTAGCCATAGCAACATACAATGTTATATCAAGCACGACTCTAGTTCTAGTGAAAACATCGAATATGCTTCCTGCTAATTTCAATAGTTACTTTTTGGTTCATGCATCAACTTAGTTTAGTACCTTTTGTTGCACACGAACCAGCTTCATATTTCCAAAAAAAGCTAAATAGAACGTACTTTCTGCTACAGACAAAATAATCGGAAGATCTCAAGATATCAATCAATGGCACTTGTTTCGTACTGTACTGTAATAATTCGTTGATGATGCTCAAGGTTTTGGGTTAAACTGATTTTGTAAAGTTTATTAAATTGACATTTTAAAATAAAATTTAGTTCCAGAATTTACTGTGAATAGGAATATGATACTCATACACAGATAAAAAACTTTCTCAAAACTAAATAAATAATTTTTTAGAAGTGCACTATTCTCATTATAATGTAGGTAGGTACATGGTTCAGTTTTATACTGAAATATTAATTGACTCTTCACTTGAGTTCTTATCGCGGTAAAATACGTACGTACTGTACGTATTCTTATGAAAGTTTGATTTGAATTTAAACTTCCAGCTGCAATGCGATCGATTTCACGTTGATTTTATTGTACCAAAGGTAGAAAGCCAGCGCGCCAAGACTTTGACTTTGTGTTATTCACTCTATCTAAATATGTGTAGTGCTTGGAGAAGGCCAAAAATATCAAACAAATTTCAAATATCAAAGGAACTATTAAATAACTTAGAAAGTTTCTTACATTTTCAAGAATTTGTTAATAAAGTGACTTAAGTGCAATATAGTCATAAACCTAAAAGTATGCAAAGCATTTTTGCTAACAGTTAAGCAAAAATTATAGCGAAAGAGACTTAAGTGCAGCATGTAAATGCGATTGAGAGAGAGAAACAAAGAGCACACAGCAAAAATTTTAGTTTAGTTTTAGAACCAAAAAGTATTCATATAGAACAATGCCAAAAAAGGTAATAATTTTATACTATTTTGGAATAAATTTCATACTTTTCTAGTATAAATTTCAAAAAAAAAGTTTTATATCAATACTAAAGGGAATCAAAAGTAAGAAAATTAAATAATCATCTCTTAATGTGTACGATATATCAAATAGGTACAGCCGCTGCGATGCGCTTGGTGAAACAGTTTGGAGTTGGTTTGATTACAGTGCAAGTAAGCTTAAGTATTTTAAATTAAAGTAAATGTAAGAATATTGTATATAATGTAGATTTGAATAAAGTAAATTCAAATAGAAATAATTTCAAAGAGATTGTGCTGTGATATGGGTGTGAGAGTTTTCAAAAGATCTTACTTAGCTCAGTTCGCATGCCAACCTAACTCAGTGAGCATCTTTCGCTTCGAAAGTTTTACCTTTAGTTCGAAAGAAATTGCAAAAATCCATTGCCGGAATGGTATCAATTAGGCTAGTATGACGTTGCAAGGCATCGATATATTTAAACATCACATTTAGTCTTAGTTACCAAAATTTCCATATCGATACTTTTTGTAAAATGTCACTCGGTACATTCTCTGATGCAAACTTCTGCCACTATCCTCAAATATGATGTCATCTTCTTCGTATCGAAGTTGAAATTCATGAAATCGCAATGAGTCCTTGGGGTTCACTTTCAAGAAGTTGCGCGTGAATTTTTCAATACTTTTTCTTTTCTTTCGGTGCGATTTTTTTCTTTTTTTCTTCTTTTTTTTTTTGAAGCCAACAAAGTCAACGATTATAGCGTAAAATGCATATTTGATGACTTTTTGATTGCTGCAGTGGCAATAGCAATAGAATGATAGCAGAAAAGGTGTAGCACAGAGTAGCACCAGCAATAGTGGCAAATAACACAAAATGTCTTGCATGTCCTGCAAGAGATGAGTTGGGTGCCTAACGTTGCGCCGCGCGCCATACAAAGCATTCAAGGAGTTGGTTTGGAAAATGTGAAAGAAATAGCAAAGGTAGTAGATTGAAGCACATTTGCTGCTGCTTTGTGATATCCGATGCAGGTTGTGAAAGTTTTTTTCTTTTTTCCTTCTTAGCATCGAGTTGTGCATTTCACTTGCTCCTTTTTTTACTTCCGTGCGCTATGTCATCTTTTGCAGTAGGTAGGTACTGCCAAATTGTCTATGCTACAAATCCTTTCAAGTGTGAGATAATTTGCAATGGTATACGGGTTAAGTGTTGAAATTTCAGTGGAAAATAAGAAGTTTGGATTTTAAATGAGCTTAAGAAAGTAAATATTAAGTGCGGAGCGTTGGAAATTTTTTAAGACTTTCGGATTATTTTCGCTCAGATATATAACATATTCTATGTGACGATAAAACAACTTTCGGGGCAACCACCACCAGTCAGACCGTCTACAAAAGGTCTTCAGTAAAATCCAATTATTTTGTTAACTGAAAATTCGTTTCAAAAGGTTGCAGTTTAATCGTTGTCACTTAAATTGTTTGCCTTACGCAACACTGTCTACAGATTGTCTTTCATCTTATGATCTTAGCGGCTTAGCAAGGACATACTGGCTTAATATTTCTCGTGCAAAAATTTGCCTGAAACTAACACCCTCATTGCTTTATTTTTATTTTGCGGCTGAAATGGTGACGGTCAACTTGGAAATGGGTTGTGATATGGCAACTGAAATTTCAAGAACTCAACGGCTTATGAAACCTTTTAGATGGTTTAGATCTAGTACACTACCTTAGCGACGTTTCTTCTTCACTATATCTTTTCACATCCTTTCTTTAGTTTAGAACGGTGGAGTGTTTTTAATATCTTCGTCTACCCTACACTGCAGTATTTTGAAACTTTTGCTTGTATGGGAGATGCCACGCCCTCTTGTCTGATTTCACCCAGTTTTTGTTCCGAGCTTGCATTTATAGTTCTTAGTGTCTGAGTAAAATTTAGTTCGAGTATCTCAAAAAACGTTTTTAGTATAACGCTTTGATTCTTTTCCATATATGGTGGTACCACGCCCTCTTGTCCGTCCGAGCCCGCTTAGTTTTTGCTCAGAGCGTGCATTTATAGTTTTTAGTATTTGAGTGAAATTTAGTTGGATGATCTCAAAAAACTATTTCAGTATAGCATTTTGAAACTTTTGCTTGTATGGGTGGTGCCACGCCCTCTTGTCCGATTTCACCCAGTTTTTTCTCAGAGCTGGCATTTATAGCCCTTACTATTAGAGTAAAAGTTAATTCGATTACCTTAAAAAACGCTTTCAGTATAGCTTTTTGAATCTTTTGCTTAAATGGGATATGCCTCTCCCTCTTGTCCGAATCCGCTTAGTTTTTGCTCAGATGTTGCGCTAATAATTTGTAGTACTTATGTGTATTCGGTTGCATTGTCGTGAAAAATACTCCCAAAGTTGCGTTTTGCATATGTTTTTTGTATGGGCGGTAGTTGTGTCCGTTGACCGATTTCACTCAGTTTCAATCCCACGAAGTAACTTTGACGACAAAGGCAGTATAGTATATTCCATTGCATTGTCTTGCTCTATTCTCACATAAAATGTATTTCCACTCACATCCAGCCAGACAGACGTTCATGGCTATATCGACTCAGGAGGTGACGCTGATCAAGAATATACATATATACTTTTCTTTATCTGCCACGCCTCCTTCTCTGCATTACAAACGGTAGAACAAAGTGGTCCTGGACGCAGGAAAGCAAGCATTCTTTACTAAAGGATATAAGAGCTTTATATTCCGAAGTAATAAAACTGTAGTTCCGGGGTCGAAAATGAGCTCTACGATGATGAGGGAAAAGTTTTTTAGTATACAGCACAAACCCATTAGACATTATTTGAAATGCTTTCAAAGATACTTTCAGCATTTTGTAACCTCCTCACCCACAAAAAAAAGTTGCCATGATCATTCTGACCAAGACAGTTATTTGGTCTTGGTCATTTATAGGTTATAGATCGGTCACGCTCCTATCGAGCATAAAATCGTCTTTGTATACCGAATTTGAAACATTTAAAGCGCTACTACTTTGAAATAAGGTTTGGAAATTTTGAATACAAAATTATCTCTGAAAGAATAAGGTGAATATCAAAACCATAACCAAGACTCAATGCCTGAAATTTGTCCGAATCGTAAATGTAAGATAAAATCGTATAGGCGAATATTTTAAAAACTATTATGAAACATATCGTTGGGTTAAAACTACAACTAGACATCTACATTTTGATTGCTTTGAGAAAGTTTTAAGTTTTTTGAAATTCGATTTTTGTATGAGATTTTGAAATTTTCTGCTTTTTAGTTCTTATATAAAATTGGATGGGGACTTCATTTTAAAAAACTGACAAGACTGAGACGTAGAGGCATTTTTTCTTCATGTTTCTGTAAACTTAACACAAAATATCAAAAAATGTAGATGTCTCGTTATAGTTTTAACCCGACGATATATTTTAAGTAGTTACGGGATAGTATTATGAATCCAAAGCATTCGACTTTTTTCTGTCTTAAAAAAGATAACTTTGCGGTTAATGTTTGCTATCCTGCGCTACGCTCGCCATTTAATGATACACCATTCAGTCGTTTTTCTGAACCCACAGCTAACGCACATTTAAGACCCACACAACACATACAACAAGCAACACATCTTGGTTGTACTTTTCGTCGTTGTGTTCTACAACATCACTTTCGTCAAGTTCAAATTTTGCAGATTTACGTCTGACACGCGACGCTAAGTCGTTCTGTCACTCGTCAAGTTCAAGCGTCTGTCAAATGACTTTTTGCCACCAACACACAAGTAGAGTGGATATACCAACAACAACAACAGAGCAACAATGACAGCAGCAGCTGCAGCATCCTGCCGTGCAGTTGTGTTGCAAGTGTTGCTTTGTAGTTCAGGTTACAGGTTTTGCATGAGTTCTTTCGTTGCTTTTGACTTTTGTTGTTAAATGTTGTTGCTGCATTTTGTAGTTGTTGTTGCTGTTACTGCTGTTGCGAGTGTCACTTTTTCGCTCTGCTCAGTTGCTCACGTCTATATGTGTTGCTGGCTGGTGTTGCTGAAGTTGTTGGTTGTTGTTCTACTTAATGTTACAATTTTGGTCCTTTTTTGTTTCGGTTTTTTTTTTGATTTTTTTAATTTTTTTTTTTTGCTTTCCTTGTTACTTTATCTCAGTACTCCGTTCTATCTTTTTCATTTTGGTTTTTTTTTCTGTTTTTCATTTTTTGCTATTTATTTACTTGTAGCAACAGTAGCTTATTTTCCACTTTTTTATGCTCCTGTTACAACCGTTTTATAGGGTGCCCAGGTATAGTGTCATTCATGTAAGTATGTCTTCCTTTGTAAAACGCAAAAAACTCAAACTTCCAGATTTGGAGTTTGGTTAAGTGCTTTATTTAATGCATTAAATTTAAATTTCTTACTTTTGTTATAAGCCAGGATACATTTAAAAAAAAACTTTATTAAACTTAACGAATTTATATTCCTCTTTAAAATGTAACGAGTCTTTCCTTCGTTAGCCGGGGTGTAGCTGTCGGCGTCCAGAGTTCACTACAAAATTCATATTTCCCAAGAAAACACAGCTTTTCTTAACGTTATAATTCACTTTATTCACTAAAACCTATGCGGCGATCAACAAGAGAATGCTTAATATAAACCTAGTTAATAATATAATAAAGATATCACATTGCTAAAATTTTGATCTTCCTACCCGAGGAAAGGGTTCCAGCATGTCTCTGTCTGACCGTCGTCGAGTGCATAACTGATCATGCTTCTCTGTCTTTGGTCTTTGTCGTGGAGTGCATCACCGACCATGCCTCTCCGTCACTGGTCCAGGGTCTCCGTCTGTCCGTCGTGGAGTGCATTACAGACCATGCCTCTCCGTTAGTTGTCCTCGAAATGTGTCCTACGGTTGTTAATTATAAGTCCCAGTCATGTCTCAATGTGTTCTTGTTGTTAAAAAAGTCATAAGTATCTGGATGTATTAAATAAATCAGGATCACGTCTTACTTATAAGGTAACCACCAAGGGTATCTTCAACAGGGAATACCTTCATTGCTTTTATAAAATGGTGGCCGCCTGCCCCCTTGCGTGAGGTTCAGAAGTAATGTTCGCTAGGGTGTGTTCGGAGTTCTTTGATGACGCGATATTCAGTTCTTTGCAAACTTACTTGGCCAACTGCTTAACATCATTGTGTGTTTTATTTGTATACTCGCTTAGTTAAAGAAGCTTTTCTTGATTTCTTAGGATTTAGCTGGCCCAGGGTGAAATACTTATATCTAATCATGGGAATAAGTGTTGAGTTGATGACACTCAAGGAGTTTGTCGTATGTCGGTTGTTGGTTGGCCGTTGGACAAAAGTTGCATGCTAATTGGTTGGATGGTTATAAAATCGGTTGGTCGGATGATTGGTTGGTTTATTAATTGGTTGGTTGGTTAGTTGGATAGTTGGTTGTTTGGTTGGCTGTTGGATGAAAATTGCATGCCTAAGTCACGGTGTGTAGGCAAATAAGCGTATATGATTTGCATCATCATTAATAACATTTGGCATTTATTTTCTTTCACAACCTTGTACTAATTCCATAGAACATCGCCAATTTGATTAGAAAGTGTCTTGAATTCTTGCCAGCATTTCTTGAATTCAAGTAATCTTACTTCTAATTCCAGCGATCGTTTCCATCTGTAGCTCTATTTGACTCCATAACATTAGATATTCAGCTGCTAACAAATTTGAAATTATATGACTCATTTTATGCTGAAAATATTTTTAAAGCCTTTTATGATATAAGTTACTTCTAATTAGATATTGAAACACCAAAACTATTGAAGAGTATTTTTTTTCTATTTCCATTTTGATTTGAACACCAAGCCACATTTTATTAATTCTGCATAATCTCTTACGTTCTTATGTTTGTACACTTTTACCAGAGAGGATAACTCCCCACTTATTACCACCTTTGTTGCTTCGCGATAACTTTTATACGAGACGTGGGTTTTGTACATATGCAAAAAAAAATTTCATTTCGAACGCCCTTCAAACAACACACGGCTCGTGTATACACACTCCTCTGTCCTCCACATCTCTTTCATTCACTTTCGTTGTGCAACACTTTTATTTAAGTAACTTGTATCTTTTTTTTTTGTGTTTCGTTGAATCTTCTTCCAACTTGTATCTTGTTAAAGTTTTCAAAATTTGTTGTTTTTTTATTTTATTTTGCAGCTTGTAGCGTCTCGGCATCATCATGTCATGTCTACGCTGTTATGTTTTTTGCACCATTCTACTCGACTCTCACTATTGTTGTATCTACATATTCATACACAAGACTTGGTTTAGATAGTTGCTGGTAGGAAAAATCACAGAGTTTAACATGATTTAGGAAAAATTTATTTCTATGAATTTCAAGTTCATACTTAATGGAAAGTTAAACATATGATGATATGACACTTAACAAAATCACTTAACTTATTTTTCGTCACTTATATAATTTCCTAATGGGTTTTTTGGCCTATGTTCCAGCACTAAATCCACCTTTAGTTTTTATGCTTCTACTGCATCATTCTTCGTACTACACTTCTGCCATGTGCGAGTATAAAATACTCCCTCCTCCTGACTTTAAAGATTTCTCCCATATTTTTGTTGTTGTTGTTGCTGCCAAGTCTTCCAAGAATGTTCGAATTCATTTGTTTTGAAAGTATTTTTAGCATCAGTGTGTTATTGTTGTTGTTGCTGATTCTGCTGTTTAATTTATTTTTTGTTTTTTTGTTGTTGTTTGATTGTGTGCATTAAAATGTGGCATGCGGCAGAAAATGACATGATTCCACATTTTGTTGCACAGAGTAGAGTGTGCCAGACAGAAGCCACAACTAAAACTAACTATATAACAATAAGAACAGTACAAATGAAATATCAAAAAGTCTAAATAGCAAAAGTTGGGCGAAACTACAAAATACTTTTTCGAAAAAGAAAAAACAAAAAACAAAAAAACAAAAGAAAATGCGTTAAACTTTGATTTGGTAAATGAATTTCTTAGAAAGAGAAGAAATAAATTGCAATATTTTTGGAAATAAACTCAAAAATAATTCTTGTCATTATGGAAATATGTAATTGTAATTGCTGGCTTAAAAAGTTTATTCTGATAAAAATTTAATCGGAAATAAATGAGTTTATGAACGAGTTTTGAGATTATGCATTAACTAAATATTACACAGCAGTTGTAGTATTCAAATCGAATTGGAATGAATACAGATCCACACCAGACTTGGCATAAAATCTATGCTTCAATTCGACCCGTTTATGCTTGTTCGTATAAAATGTTTACACATAATGTTTTAATACATTTTAAACTATTTTGGTTTAAATTTTAAAATATCACTACATACATAAAAATCTTTTATACTTTTTTTGTATAAAATTTATATAAAAATTCATATGGAAGTATTTTAAACCATTTTATAAATATAAAATTCATATTAAGCCCATTAGACCTTTGTTATATGGGAAAAATTAAAAATTAAAATAACCTTGCTCCCAGGGGCTAACAAGTTTCCTATTGGTTTAAGTATCAGGCATAACAAATTATGGTTCTGATCGGAAAATATAAGACCGTGCCTCCAGGACGTTAAAGGTCGGAAAAACGATATTTATATGGAAAAATGGGAATTTAATCGCAAGAATCAGTCCTATCTTTGAAACTATTTGACATAAGTGAATAAAATTTGGTATGTATATGAACAACACTTAAGTTAATTGCATTCAATAAAAAAAAGGCGATGCCACACCCCCACGAAATTTTTGTATCTCTGAAAATATTGGACTTAGGGGAATGAGATTCGGTACATATGTAATTAGCACTGGGAAAAAAATAATAAATGTGCGGGGTCACGCCCCTCCTACTAAAAAATCAAATTTGTCATATCTATGAAACTATTTGACACATATGAAGTGAAATGAAGCGAACAGGATATGGCACTGTAAAAATGTTAAACCAAGGTAGTTAGTTAATATGGAAGCAGTTCTCTGTTCTTATTTTGATCTCCTAGGTATAGACACCAAGAAAAAAAATTTGGTCAGGATCGGAACATATTTAACCGTTCCCGCAGGCCGTTAAAGGTCGAAAAAATCCTGTTTATATGAAAATAAGGAAACAATTAATCCTTTCTTTGAAACTATTATTTTATGGTGTGTAATTATAATGGCGAACATAAAAAAGGGAGATTTAAAAAAAATTTTTGAAAGCAACCATCTGGCAACCCTACACGTTTTGAGACTAAAATTTTATTTTAATTTTTAAAATATATTAATTATGCTTAATTTAAAAAAAAACATATGGCAACCCTGAAAGTTCATGTTCGTTTTTTAAAAATGTTCCAGAAGTTAAGATCATCATATTCTATTCATTCAAGTAATAAAAAAATAAAGAGGTGGGGACAAAAAACATTGCATGTTTTGGTACATTTTTTACCCCCATCTATTTTTGAAAAAAGTGTCCTACTTGCGAGACATGACGGGTGTTGTTTATTTGGAAAAAATTTTCGAGACACCCATCTTAAAAACCCAATTTATCCATTAGATTTTTTACCACAGGCTGTATGCATTAATAATAATAGAGTTTAGCTACTACAGCTATTAGCCTTCTTGGCTATTTAGCTTCAAGCTTTAAATCAAGTAAAGCTTATTAAATATTTTGTAAATGAAAAAATTATGCGTTTTAATATGTTATTTTTTTAATAATTTTTTCTTAGCTTTTTCGCACTTTCTCAACATACCCACTCAGATCACGTTTATACATAACTACAAGTGCATAAATGCAGTTGTATGTATGTAATAACATGATCCAAGGAATGAATGTTAGAAAAAATTAACCCTGCATGCTGTGGGGCTCGGACAACACAAACATTAAATAAAAAACAACCAATAACCAACAAATTTAATTATAATAATTTTTCAATCTAAGTTTGAGTTGACCTTTTGACAAGCTAATACTATATATTTCGCAATGATTTATAAGCGTTGTCATGCGATTAAAGGGGGCTGAAGCCATATAATTAGTTCTACTAACCGGTTGATAAAATAATTGATTAGAGTTACGATTACTTCTTCGGTTAGTATTAAAATAAATATATTTAAGAAGCTCTGGTGCGGCAAGAGACCCTGTAATAATCTGATGCAGATAAAGTATATCCGCTATATTTCTACGCGTTCTCAAAGACTGCATACGTAACAACTTCAAACGATCCTCATAAGGAGGAAGGTTTGAAGAATCCGTCCAATTAAAGCCTTTAAGAGCAAAACGAACAAAATGTTTTTGAATTCTTTCAATTCTATCAATATGTATATTATAAAAAGGTGACCAAACTTGGCTAGCGTACTCTAAGTGAGGACGCACAATTGTGTTATATAAAGTCACCGTTACTAAAGGGCTATTAAATTCTTTTGCCCATCGTTTAATAAAGCCAAGCAGTGATGAAGATTTTTTACAAATTTGATTAATATGTTCATTGAACGTTAGTTTAGCATCAAAATGTATGCCAAGGTCTTTGACTGAATCGACACGACTGATTTGTTTATCATTAAATTTATAATTGCACTCTATAATATTATTCTTTCTAGAAAAAGTCATTGTTTGGCATTTATCAGAATTAAGATGTAAGCTATTTTTAGAACACCAAATTTCAAAAGATTTCAAGTCAGACTGAAGTGGGAAAATGTCTTCATCACCCTTCACGATCCTGTATATTTTCATGTCATCTGCATATATTAACAGATGAGAGTTTTTAATAATGTGAGTAACATCATTTATTGCTAAAATAAACAGGAGAGGTCCCAAGTGGCTTCCTTGCGGAACACCTGAAGACGCAGTAAATGGTGAGGACAACACTTTCCGAAATCTTATTTGATATGAACGATCAGACAAATAAGATTCGATCCAACTGACAAAATTTAAAGGAAATCCAAGCTTTTTTAATTTAAACAAAATTAAGTTATGTGGTAGTTTGTCAAATGCTTTACTGAAATCTGTGTAGATACAGTCAACTTGCCCACCAGAGTCCAAAGAGTTTAATGTAAAAGAAGTGAAATCAAGAAGGTTGGATACTGTAGATCTGCCATTAACAAAACCATGCTGACGTGATGTAATGACTTCACCACAGCACACCTTGACTTGATCATATATAATTTTTTCAAAAAGCTTCGGTATTGATGATAGCTTGGCTATAGGCCTGTAATTTGAAACATCATTTTTACATCCTTTCTTAAAGATTGGACCTATGAATGATTCCTTCCAAAATTGAGGAAAATAATTATCGTTAATAGATTTATTAAATAAAAAGCTGAGTGGATGACTCAAGTTAGAACTACAATTAATTAATAATGTTGCTGGAATGCCATCAGGCCCACTTCCCAGGTCGTCATCAATAGATGCAATATATTTTTCCACGAGTTCAGGGGAGAAAGATATTGCATTGAACGAAACTTTCGGGTCATTTTCCATGTATTCAAAATAGGGAACATCAGGGCTGAATAAATTAGTTGAAAAAGATTTTTTAAATAAATTAGCAAACAATCCCGCTATTATTTCAGGATTGCTGGTAAGCCCATCACCAGTCTTGAACTCAGATGGAAAACCATCCGATTTTTTTTTTGAATTTATAAACCCCCAAAAATTCTTGGGGTCTTGAAGAATGTTCAACTTCATTTTATTCAAATATTCCGAATAAACAGAAGCTGATTTTAGCTTAAATTCCTGAAACAGGTTATTATAATTAACTAAATCATTTCGGTCCTGGCTACAGATGTATTTTTTCCAGGCCCTGTTGCGACTATTACGAATTTTCTTTAAGTCTCTTGTATACCAAGGGTATGAAGAGCTATTAATGTATTTAAAAGTATATGGCACTGCCAAAGCTATAGCTTTAAAAAGTTCTGTATAGAAATATTTAATACTATTATCTAAAGAATTATTTTCAAAAAAGTTTAAAAAATTATTGATATTGTTCTCTAAAATGTCATTTAATTTCAAAAAGTCAGCTTTTTTGAAATTAAATTCATAAATTTTCATAGAACACTTGTCATTTAAATTACCATTATTTGATTGAAACAAAATATTTAAAGGTGGATGATAAGTATCAACCACACTAAGGGCATTCGGGGCGTTATTTACAACCACCTTACTACTATCTGTAGCCAAAACTAAGTCAAGTTGTCGTCCGTGAGAATTCGTTATACAACTAACTTGTTGTAAATCCGTTAAAATGTCGTCAACAAATATTTGTTGTTGTCGGGTTTTGGGACAAGACGCATAATAGTATGTGTCATCGTCCGACAATGTCCATTTTAAGTCAGGCAAGTTAAAATCACCTAACAATAAAATGTCGTCATTAACGTCAAGTTTTTGAGTAACATATTCTACAGCCTGTGCAAGACTATCGTAGACTTCTGTGCTACTATTAGGGGGAATATAAGCGTTAAGAATATAAAAACTTGACTTAAGAATAATAACTTCAACGCATATTAGTTCAATGTCAGATGCACAGGGAATGTCAAACAAAGAACTCGTAAAGTGATTTTTTATGGCTATTAAGACGCCTCCACCGACTGGAGAAAGATCGTTTGTGTATCTGTCTCTTCTAAAAACATTAAAACTATTGTCAAATAACTCAGAGTTAAGTATATTGTTATTTAACCAAGTCTCGGTAAAAACGATAACATCATCAGAAAAATTCTGAGATGCTAAAAATATATCATGCGTCTTTGAACGTAGGCCCCTTACATTTTGGTAGTAAAGGGATAGCCGATTTAGTTTTTTGAATTGAGTCTATTATAATTTTGAGTAGCCTTCTTTGTTTCCTTGAATTCAGAAATAAAGACATTATCAACCCATGCTTTTGGATTGCAGACGGCAGCGAAATGACAAGAAGCCACCGATAATTTAAAAGAAGCATGAGTTGGTTTGTTGCCAAGCTTCCTACATGAAACATATGCGTCAAGAGGAATGATATTATTTTGCTTTAAAAACTCTTTGATAGTGTCAGAAGTTGTATCAGGGTGCAGCCGCGAAATAAAAATTGATTTCGATTTAGGCAATGCGCGCAAAGAAACAGGGATAACAACAGTATCAACAGCTTGTAGATTGGTTGATGATGAAGCGGTTGGACGGACACTATTTGGCGGATTGGACGAAGCTGTAGTATTAATAGGAGAAGGATTAGCCGCAGCCCCAGCAACGTCATTGTTACTTGAATTCCTATTAAGCTTTCGTCTCGGTTTCCTTTTTTTCTTTAAGGATTTAGGTACCGACGGGGTGGATGCAGCAACCACAGAGGCTGCAGTAATAATGTCATTACGAAGTAAGGTCTCATTAATCACAGTCTCATTAGTCACAGTGTCGTTAGTCACAGTCTCATTAATCACAGTCTCATTAAGACTTTTTTCAATTTGGGGAGAAAAGTCACAAAAGTTATTAAGAATATCTCTGAAATTAATATTCAGATTGTTTAAATTTTCCCCAAATTCTTTAATTTTGTTGAAAAAACTCAACGGAGAGAGGACCCTACAAGAAGGGCAATACCATTCCAAGCCTGATCGTTTAGAGCATAAGAGCTCTGTAACAGAATTTGAGAGTTTAGCACACTGTGCATGAAACATTTGTTCACACGGACCAGAGCAAGAAAACATTGAATTTAAAATATTTTGGCATTTGCAACTATCGCCAAGAGAACACGCGACAAGATTGTCTGAAGAAAAGTAATCCATTATGCAAAAAAGCAAAAAATTTAAAAACGTATAATGAAGGGACTAACTTGTCACCTAAGTGAAAAAAGGGTTAATTTTTGTCGAAAGATATCCGTTAGTGAGCAACAACAATTTAACACAGACAGACTGACTCAAGCTGATGCTTGCGGATAAAGCACAAAGAAGAATCAAAGAGCAGTGCAACAGCACTGCTTACAAATAAAAAAAAAAAAAAAAATTTTATTTAGAAAAATTATAAACATACACACAAACATACATGCACGTATGAAATTTATTTTAAAAATTTCTAATATACTAGAAATTAAGTAAATTAAATTAACTATTGTTATATCTTTGACATCCAAAAACACTTTAGTAATTTTTTTTATTATATTTTTTTAATAAACACAGATCTAAAACACATAAAAAACTTTAATACACATTGCCATTTGATTTTCAGTTGAATCACAGGAAAGAGACAGTGTCAGCAATTCAGAAGCCTATTTTTTGCTAAAGTTCAACTGTAACAAAATTTTGTAATTAAATAATTATTTAAAAGTTGAAACCAATTTTTGTTATTTTTTTTTCCCTCCACAAAATTCCAAACTTTATAACACAATCCAGCGAACACTTTATAACTGGCATGACTTCTTTTATGCAAAAACAAAAAGAAAAAAAAAATGAGAAAACAAAAACAGCAACACTAGCAACTCTTGCAACATTTTTGTCATCATAATTTTCCAACTCAATTATTTCGGCGAAAAACTTTTTTACCCCTTTGGAAAAATGCCTTACCTGAGCACAAAAATGAAAAACGTTTTTCAACTGAAATTAGTTTTTCATGCCACAATAAAAACACAAAAACAAAACAAAAAGCACCGAAAAAAAAAAAACAAAAAAAAAAATTATAAAAAAACAGAGTCGCTACAGTAGAAAGTAGTAGAAGTTGGTAGTAAGTAAGTAGTTTCGCACTTGTCGCACCTTGGCGCCTTTTCAATAGGATTCTGCTGCGGAGGACGAGACCAAACAGCTACGATGGCGATGAAGATTCCATTGTTTTGTTAAATTCACTTGAAAATAAGTTTGGCAAAAAGCTTATTGTTCTTGGTGTTGTTGCATTGGCATTGTTGCTTTACTGCAGCACGAGAAAGCAAAACTTGCAGCAGAAAACAATTAAAACATATTTTTGAGCAAAATATGAAAAAGAAGGGTTCATTTTATGATGTAGGACCTATACTACTAACGCAGAAATTTGTCCTTTTTAAAATGAAAAATTTTCATTTTTGTGAAAATACTTACTCAGAGGCACATATGGCAAAGACTTTAAAAAATTTCGTAGTGTCTTCAGAACTATGTAATTAAGATTAGCTTCTAACTGCTTTCAATTTAATCGTCTAAGGCTACTGATCCAATAGTACATCACGTTAATATTGTTAACACAGTGCAACATTGATTTTTCTTCATGAAATTTCAGAGCTGGCCTACAGATGATACCAGATTTTCCAAATTTATTTTGGTTCTCAAGATATCGTTTGCTTAAAAAGTAAACAGCGAACGTTATTGATTTCTGCCAATGACATCAGAAAGACATATTCTTCCTAATTTAACTTGAAATTTTTCAAGTGCATCCACACTTTCTGAATTATCATCTATCAAAGTAAAGGTTTTGGAAATCAATACCAATATAATGGAGGACTGACAGAACTAAAGGGCCAAAGTACCAGAACGAGGCAAAAGTAGAGTCATAATATGGATCGGTTGACATTTTGTTAGAAATGATTAAAATTGTTTTTTGTTTTCAAGAAAAACTTACTTGGTGTTGTGAATTAAAAAAAAATATTATACCGGTCAAATAACCGATTATTATGGCACATAACATGTATGACAATACTTTTGCCTCGTAATGATACTTAGGCACTTTGGTACAGATCCTCCTCAATTACTAACAAACTTCTAATTCACTGCCAACTAGCTACCAGATAACTATTTACTAACTGCTTTTTAACTACTAGCTAACTACTAACTAACTACTATTTAACTACTAACTCACTACTAACTAACTACTAACTAACTACTAACTAACTACTAACTAACTACTAACTAACTATTAACTAACTTCTAACTAACTACTAACTAACTACTAATTAACTACTAACTAACTACTAACTAACTACTGACTAACTACTAACTAACTACTAACTAACTAACTACTAACTAACTACTAACTAACTACTAACTAACTACTAACTAACTACTAACTAACTACTAACTAACTACTAACTAACTACAAACTAACTACTAACTAACTACTAACTATATACTAACTAACTACTAACTAACTACTAACTAACTGACTACTAACTTCTAACTACTAACTACTAACTACTAAGTACTAACTACTAACTACTAACTACTAACTACTAACTACTAACTACTAACTACTAACTACTAACTACTAACTACTAACTACTAACTACAAACCACTAACTACTAACTACTAGCTTCTAACTACTAACTACTAACTACTAACTACTAATTACTAACTTCTAGCTACTAAATACTAACTACTAACTAACTAAATATTAACAATTAATTAACTATTTACTAACTGCTTTTTAACTACTAGCTAACTACTAACTAGCTACTATTTAACTACTAACTCACTACTAACTAACTACTAACTAACTACTAACTAACTACTAACTAACTATTAACTAACTTCTAACTAACTACTAACTAACTACTAATTAACTACTAACTAACTACTAACTAACTACTGACTAACTACTAACTAACTACTAACTAACTAACTACTAACTAACTACTAACTAACTACTAACTAACTACTAACTAACTACTAACTATATACTAACTAACTACTAACTAACTACTAACTACTAACTACTAACTACTAACTACTAACTACTAACTACTAACTACTAACTACTAACTACTAACTACTAACTACTAACTACTAACTACTAACTACTAACTACTAACTACTAACTACTAACTACTAACTACTAACTACTAACTACTAACTACTAGCTACAAACCACTAACTACTAACTACTAGCTTCTAACTACTAACTACTAACTACTAATTACTAACTTCTAGCTACTAAATACTAACTACTAACTAACTAAATATTAACAATTAATATAATATGTATGACATTTCTTTTGCCTTGTAATGATACATAAGCCCTTTGGTACGGCCACTCCTCAATGTAGTCCTTTGTAAGGAGCTTTGATACATTTACTTGAATGGATGATAACTCGGAAATTAGGGATCGAATTGGGGCATTTCATAGAAAAAGTTTATTAAGGAGAAGATTATGGCTAACTGATGTTATTGGCAAAAATGATTTTCATTGTTTACTGTAAGTATAATAAAGATTTAACCTATCCTCAAAGTAACATGTTTTGCTACTTTATTCAAGGATATCTTCGCAATTAGACCCAGTTTTAACAAATATCGTACCCTGTGTACTTATCTTTAGTGAATCTATATAAGGGTGGGCCGCGGATGCAAAATTTTGGAAAATCAAAATGCTCGGATACTTTAAAAATGTCATTTGACAACAAAATGCAAAACATATTTTGCTGAACGTATATAAGGGAATTCCTCAAGTCCAGCAAACTCCTCGAAGTTTGATAAAATTGATGTAAATTGAGAAAAAACATTTATTTTTAAGTGTATTTTTTCATGGTATCGTTAGAAAGATTTTGTAAAATAATACAGTTTCTTAGTACAAAGTTTTTTTTGTGAGTGAGTCCGATCTCGAGATATACCATTCAAAATTTGAAAAAATGTTTGGATGATTGACGACTTTGGAAGTGTATATCTCGAAAACGGACATGGTCGTAAAAAAATGTTTTGTCAAGAAACTGCATCATATAACAAAATCTTCCAGTGATCATGAAAAAGTACACTCAACAAAAAAAAAAAGTTATTCCGGCAAAAAAGTTATTCAATTAACAGCAAATTTATCAAACTTCAAAAAGCTTGCTGGATCTGAGGAATTGCTTTATATGCTCACCAGCTTCAGTAAGATCTATAGCAAAAAAAGAAGGCGCCAGCGTCAACTCAGTGTGTGAGGTAGTGATGAGAAAATCGATCTTGGTTTTGAGTTTCGGTCATGGTACTTTTTCAAGATCCAGACTCTATTTTATTTCCAGACCAAGACTTAGTACCCAAGACGGAGACTGCTATGGTCTTGGCCATTAATGGCTTATAGGAGTAGCATGGCCCTATAGAATTTTACTTATTAAAAATCAAATTGCTTTAAAAAATTGGCTCGCAAACGGGTGCTGAGCGGATGATTTCAATAAGTTTTTATTTCCAAAGTCAAGATCAAGACCAAAGCTTGAATTATGACCTAGACTAAGACCGTGAACAAGATTGAATGCCCAAGAACAAAATCAATACTCGATATCCAAACCAAGATCAAGATTCAATGTCCAAGACCAAAACCAAAATCTAGGTCATAGCTGTTAATGGGTTGAGGTCTTACTATCGCATTAAGTTGCTTTTTAAGGCATTGTCTATGATTTACTGTTCATATTGCTTATCTATATATATCAATACGGAAAACAAAATTTTGTCTTACCTTTTTTACTATGTTAGAAATGGAGCACGATTTTGTATTGTACATCATTAGAAAGGTATTTTTGTGCAAATGTGCACAAAGTTAAAATTATTTTAATATTTTACTTCTAAGCTAGGTAAAATTAAATTCAAATTTTCTTTATATTAACAACAGCAAAATACACGGTCACACAGAACTGAAAAGAGGATACAGCACAAAGAGAAAGACAAAAAGCTGACTGACACTGATGTCATGTTTTTTGTTTTCTTTTCGTTTCACATTTGCCATTGTACCAAAGATGATAAATGAGCTTTTCTATTTTGTACCAAATAGCAAAAAAAGTACTAAAACTGTACAAAAGGTAAAGAAACAAAATACATTTGTGGTGAAAGTTTTACCTTTTGGCGATTCTAGTCAGTTTAAGTGTTTAAAGCGTTGATAACATTTTAATGTAAAGATAGTTGAAGTGTGTCTTTCAAAAGGACTGGAATTATTTAGGATTTTGATTGCTATACATTTCAAAGAGTAGAACCACCTTAAAAATTAAAACTCTAATTTAAAGACTAAATTTCATAACAATATGTAAAGAATAAAGTAAACTCTGCAAGTAAGGCAATAAAAATACCAAATAATTTATGAATGTTTTCTGTGCATTATGTAACTTCTTCATAGGTTAACCCCAAGAAAAATAAACCCACTAAAAGAAAAGAAAATCGCTGCGCTACAACAACAACAACAACAATAGCAACATCTGCATTTGTGAAAACTTTTGCCGCCTCATTTAATGCTGTATATCCTGTTTCCGATTTCCGTTGGTTGGCTGCCACAACAGCAACAGCAGCAGAAAATTTTGTTGCGTTTCGTATTGCATTGCATTACATTTCATTGCGTTGCGTTGGCAGCCCTTAAGGTTTTGCAATACATACATACACATAACTTTTGTTGTTTTTGCTTAGTGTTACTGCTGCTGTTGTTGTTGTTGCCACTGCCGCTGCCGACAATATTATTTTATTATCTCATTTTTGATGTCGCCTTCACAAAATGTTGCAGCGCGAATTTGATATGCAACATGAAATGAAATAAGTTTAAAGTGAAATGAAGTAAAAAAAAGTTGATAAGGAAATGAATGCTTCATGCACGAAAATGAAAACAAGTTAGGGCATTTCAGTACAAATAATGACTTTTTTCAAAGAGAAAACAATAGCTGCCTTTAAAAACGACAGTTGAGTTTTCATAAAAAAATGTCACATACTTTTAGGAACTTCTTCATCACAGCATTAGTTCTGTTTTGCTTTTTAATTTGCGATTTTTATTCCTTTAAATGCGTTTGCTCACTGTGTTTGCTCAGTTAATTAAATTTTCGTTGCCAAATGTTGAGAAAATGATATAAGACTGCATAAAGAAAATATATTTCAACAAAAAATTATGTCCTTTGCATTTAAATTTCTTTTTATAAAAATTTGTATTTTTTACCATTTTCTTCTATTTTATTTATTTCCAAGTCTTTTGTACAATTATTTGATTTTTTTTTTGCTGCTCTTTCAAAACCACACACATTCTTTATTTCTTTGCACTTCTTTGTGTATTTCCCTTTTTTTCACAGCATATTCTTTAGTTTTTCTAACTTATTCTTTTAATAAATTCTTCTTCTTTCATCCTTCTATTCCTTTCTTTTATTTTCTTTTCGTATCGCTCATACTGTGCATGCAGTTTTTATAGTTTTTGTGGCGCCCATATTGTACCATTTACGCGATATACGTCGTCGTCGCCAAAATGGCGTTGCGTGTCCTTAAAATAAATGCCTTGTGTTGTGTTGAAGGACTATAAAAAGATTTATTAACTCAAATTACGAAGTTGTGGGAATGTGCGAAGAAGCAAAATTCTTCAAAGGCAACACAAAAGCAAAAAGTGAGAAACACTATTTCAGCAGAAAACTCAGAAAAGTATGCAAAGGTTTCTTGTTTGTTTTATTTTTATTATAAATAAACTTATTTATGCGTAATTAAAGATAAATATTTTTCTGTTTATAAAGTTTTAAAACTTTTAATGTTATTAAAAACAACTTATGTTTTTATATACCTATGTATATAGAAGAATGATTTAAATTTAGATAATCACCCTCTCCATAGTCAAATTAGTTAAAAGGTTTAAATTAGTATATTGAGCTAAAAATTTTGGTTTCCTCGCTTTCATCGTCTTCTTCATTTTACATTGTTCATTCTAACAATAATATTTTCAGTTAGAATGTTTTTACGTATCTCTAAAGAAACTAGTAAGGGTGTAACGTTTGGCCTGGCCTAAAATTAAATACCCTACCTTACACTTTTGAAAGCTTTGTTTCCATTCATGTTCGAATGTTGCTTGTATGGAAAGTGCCACGCCCTTTTGCCTGAGTTTGCCTGGTTTTTGTTCAGACCTTTCACTAATTATTCCTAGTTTTTGTGCGAAATTTTGTCACATTACCCCAAATAACGCTTGCATTACAGCATTTCGAAAATTTTGAGAGTATGGGTGGCGCCACCCCTTCTTGTCAAAATCAACCAAGTTCCTGATTGGAGTTTGCATTTACTATTCTTAATACCTGTTTAAAAATTTGTTGGATTATTTCAAAAACGCTTTCAGAATAGCATGTTAAAACTTTTACTTATATGGGAGTTGCCACGCCCTCTTGTCTGAGTGCACCTAGTTTTCCCTAGTATTTGTGTCTATTTTGGTTACGTTATCGTGAATAATGCTCATTAAATTGCGTTTTGAATATATTTTTTGTATTGTCGGTAGGTGAGTCCTTTGACCGATTTCGCTCATTTTTAATCCCACGAGTTATGTTTTACGACAAAGGCAATGCACTAAATTTCATCCAATTATCTTGCTTAGTTCACCCTTAGAAAATATTTCCACGCACAGACAGACAACCAGCCAGCCAGCTAGCCAGACAAACGGACGGCCATGGCTGTATCGACTCAGAAGATGACTCTGATCAAGAATATATATACTTTTTTATACCTGCCACGCCTCCTTCTCTGCGTGTCAAATGGAAGGACAAAGTCAATATACCCTGGGTGTAGGGTATAAAAACAATTTGTCGACCATTTAATATCTCGACTGATGCAGCTTTGTATAGAAATGTTTCACTTAGAAGGTACCGTTAATACTTTTTCAAAAACGTCATAACACTTCATGGAAAAAGTGAGCCAAAGTCATTTAAAGCTAGTTCGTATGTAACTGATTAACTTTTTCATACAGCTCGGTGGTGTGTTTTTACAGCGTGTACACTAGGCTAGGTCGATAAAAAAAATATTGGAAAAACCGACCCCTATTTCAAAACTTATCTTGAGTATCTAGGGAATAAAAAAATTTTGTTTTTTTACTGCTCTAAAACAGCCAAAATTTATCTTTTTTTCATAACTTTGAAAGGAAAGTCCGATTTGTAAAAATTATTTATTGTTGTAAAGAGCCTTATTAGGCCTTATTTTTTTCGTCATGGTCTTTGGTGTAAATATATTTTCAAAAACTATGATTTCTTAAACAAACAATTGCATTTAGCAGGATACGAATCAGAGAAAACGGGTCTCACTAGCCGAATATGACTTTGTATGTCCAAAAGTTGTGAATAAAAATATAGGCCAATAAGTACCATTGTGGCCGTTTTTATAATTGCTTAAAAAAATTGTTTTTTGTTCCTTATATACTCTCAAGGTAAGCTTTTAAATAGGGGGCTATTTTTTGGATTTTTTTTTTTGTATAGAGATTGACCCTGCCTAGTGTTCACATAAAAGTTGTAGCTTACTTTTCCTACTTGAAATTCCCTTTAGTATTGATTTGAAACTTTTTTGGTATTAAATTCCGATTTTTTTCCGAAAAAGTTTGAAATTTATTTGAAAAAAGTATAAAATTTATTCCAAAATAGTTTAAAATTAATACTTTTTTTGGCATTATTCAAATAAATAATTTTTGGTTTTAAAATTTTGACACTTCTGGAAGGTGATAGAAGAAGCATAGACTAACGAAAAATTCCACTTGAATGGGGGTCTGAAATCTACTCCTGAATAGGGTTAACACTGATTTTCTTACTAGTTTTTGAAAAAAAATGTTGTTGAATGAAAACGGACGCCGAAATTTTTTTTGTAAAAAGTGTCAAATTTCGAAGGAGTCTTCATCCACACATTTGGCTTTTGACACGTACCTCACTTAACTTAAACTTTTAACTGCTTAATGTGCCCAAAAAGTAAAATTATTTTGCTTTACCTCCACAATGGCGTGACAAAAAAGAGCATTGTTGATTTGATTTGTTGATCGTTGATTTTGCTTGTAAAAACAGCAACATTGTTGACATCCAACTCAGATTGTTTACCCCAAATATTGAATATGCAACACACAACAACACGTCGTTCAACCAAATATTTGCAATATTTCATAATTTTTTCTTGTGCCATAGTTTACTACAACAAATGTTATTTTAATCGCTTTTGCTTTTGCCAAGACTAATAGAAAATAAATATTATGTAAGCACAAATAATAATTTTCGTCGTCAGCAACAGTGCATCGGCGGCAGCAACAGTGCAACAGCAGTAAGCAACAAAACCAAATAGAAAACCAGCAATTTTCTTGTACAGACACACAGACTGATTCGCTGTGCTACAACTTTGGTTAATTGTTGCGCATTTAAAAGGTGCGCATGCGCGCCCGCTGCCTCGGCAATTACTGCAATTGTGCTGCTGCAAGTGCTATTGTTGCTGCTTTCGTATCGTGTATCGTTGCATGCGTGCAACGCGCAAACAACAATGCCGTAAATAAATTGAAATGTTTGCTTGCAATTTTCTTTGCTTTTCTTTCCACTTGCAATCATCATTGCAATATTTTTTCCAATTTTATTTCATGTCTGCTTTGATGCGTGACACGCCCCCTTTCACTCTTTGTAAGCTCAGTCCATCAGTCAGCGGTGGCCACCACTCGGTAACTCGCCTTTGTTAGCCCATTAATTGACAAACGTCATGTCTGACATAATTTGTTGCATAACTGATAGACAGCTGTATTTCTAGCGGAGAGAGAAAGAGAGATAGTAAGAAAGAGAGCGAGGAAAGTGGGGTTTTCATTTTGCAATTCACTTTTTGATCGATGATAGTCACCTGCCATTGAAGCGGGGTGCTGTTGAAAGAAATTTAATTAATTGACTTTTTCTTGCCTTTGCTGCTTATTAGCAAACAGGTAATTAAAATTTTTGTCATTAACGTCACGCATTTGCTTGTGTTATTAGGACGCTTGATTTGTGATTTAAAATTTTTTTCTAATTTATGAAAAATTCTTCAAATTTTCTATTAAATAACTAACACTTAACTTGCGGAAATTTGCAGTACATACTTATGTATTTGATATGGTCGAAATTTAGATTCTTGCCGAAACCAAATCAGGATGTTACAAAAACTCTTAAAAACGATATTTGTATAATTTTTTTTTTTCATTCCGGGAAAAACCAATAGAAAATTTTTATTTTTGCAGGTGGTTAAGACGAAAAATATATCTCCAAAATTCAATCAAACAACAACACTTTCTTTTCAATAAACGTTATCACGCATTTTTTTATTGATACAAAAGTCAACAGCTGCATGAATCACGATAACAAAATGGCGTTACCCTGTTGTCGGCACGCGTTGCGATCTTTCCCTGTATACTGGAAAGGGATGTCTATATCTCCTGCTCACTGAGGTGCCACTATTCCCGTCGTTGCTTATAGAAAAGGTGACCGCTCCCCCATAACTAGGTCTGCTCCTGCACCTATTCACACGACTACCTGCATTGCCGAGTAAAAGCGTCAATTTTCCCTCCTTCTTCCCGTCATTTAACATTATCCTCCTCCTTCTTACGATAATCACCAGAATCTACCACTCCCGGCGTTACCAATAGGAATTTTATTTCCAGACCACAATCGTCCAACTTTGTTACTACCGTACTCTCCATTCACTATTCCCCTTCTACATACGATCACCATCTAGTTCTTCCACTCCCGGCGTTGCCTTAAGGAATTTTATCTCACCCCGCTACTGTCTAATAACTATTTCTAGCTTGCTCTATCTATCTGATCATTCCCGGCATTGCCAATAGGAATGATCCCAAAATTACAATTCCAATATTACTCTTATACGACCAACTCCGGCGTTGCCATAGAATTGGTTTGCTAACTATACTTCTAATACTACTAGCTAACTACTGGGGTGACTCACCGTGCTAAGTGCTGGCTGCCGACTGACTGCTGAAATCTGATCACCAACACTTTTATTACACAGCAACAGCTCAGTCGATCAGCTGTTTCAGAAACAGCTGATAGCTTTCAACTAACAGTGTTGCCAGACCTAACTTTTTGTAACAATTAAACTTTAACCACCAAACTTTCATCCAACTATTTATTTAACGACTACGGGGTTTTCTCTCATTTCAATAATTCATTATTTTTTGTTCATATTTCACTTCATATTTATAAAAAAAAAATAAAATAATTGGTGCAAAACTCAATAATACATTCCAATTTAATAAAAATACACTCAAATTCAGTTCTATGTTGTTGCCATAAACGAGCCCGCGACTTATAGCGTTATAGAGTCGGTTTCGGGATGTTTTTTTTTATTTTTTTGCTTCATACCAAATCATATCTGTCTAATATTTATTTGTATAAAATATTATCCAAAAAGGATAACTCCTTTCTTTCTAGATGCTGTATTTAAATCAGAAACCAAAATTTACTGAAAAAATAAAAGAAAATATATAAAATATGTAAATTTATAAAAAAATAAAAAACATTTGCATATTAATTTGGTTTACGTTTTTGGAATTGGAGCTGCCTGTTGTCCTGCTGAGTCCTTTGACGCTGTTGTTGTTCCTGGTGTTTTGTTATTTTAGTTGTTGAGTTTTTAATTAAGAGAGCGAGCAACAGTGAGTTGGGAGTAAATAACAGCAACGTGTTGACACTGGACCGTCATCGAGTTGAACTGACGCATAGCTGACAGTTGAAAATGAGTGAAGGAAGTACGTTGAAATGAGTTGAGTGCTAGGGGGGTTTATTTTGACTTAAAAAAAAGAAGAAAAACCAAACAAGGAAGCAAAGCTTTGTTAATGGACATTACACTAGTTGGCTAGCGATGTTGTGTTTGTTACTACAATAGTTCTTTTTGCTGTTGTTGTTGGTGTTGCTGCTAATGAATATGCATGCAAATAGAAAATTAACAACTTTCAAACCTAAAAACCGAAAAAAAAAAAAATTGCAAGTGCTGATATAAACCAAGTTCTTTCACTTAAATTATCATAATTATTATGACATGTTCTTCTTCGCTGGAACGAATTAGTTTTCTCTTTTGTTTTTGATTAAATACCATAATATACCTATGCTTTTTATGTTATAGGATGCAAAGAAAATGTTGAGGACTTTCAATTAGAAATCCAATTTACAAAATCTTTTGCATTTAAGCCTGGTTTTCACAAAAATCAAAAAAGACTAACCAAAGCTCAGCGTTCCCACTAATAAGCTTGGTTAAGTTACTGAAGTAGCTTTGCTATGTTGATATTTAAGTACATTAGTAGGTTTTCTATCTGCCTTATCTTAAATCAACTAGAATTTCTCATACAAATGCTCTTTATATGGCAAATCAAATCAGTTTGTGCATAACCAAGCATAAACCAACAAAATCGCCCTACACAAACAAGTAACAACGAACAATTGCATAGAAATTTGAATAAGTGAAGCTCTGTTCCCAGAAATAGGTACTGTGATTTTTATCCATAGTTTTTTCTTATACTAAGTATAGAGTAAGACAGATCATTTATTCTAGAAAAAACTTGAGGGAAAGAATCGGCAACAGTGATTTTTCAATAATATTTAAAAAAATTTTGACATTATCCACAAGCTTTGAGTTCAATAAAAAGAAAAAAAACAAACAAAAATACTAGGGAGGTCAAAATGCTACGGAGTGAAAGGAAACATACAATTATAATAATAATAATAATTTTTCCCATTCGATATATTCTTCTGAGTCCTGCAAGACTTTCGTCATGATTTTCCCAGACAAAATTTTTATTAAGGCATTAAATATTCTTTCTTCGGGCTTTCTATTCATCAAAAGTGTTAGTGCCAGCTTCAAAATTTCTACATACTATTGAAAGAACGCTCTTAAAAAAAATCAGCCTTGATATTATGACGCAGGTCAGCCAGCCGCTTGCTCTCCGTCTTGCGCAACAAATTCTAAAGCCTTTTCTTATAAATCGGCGTCATTAAAATGTTGGGTTGCAAGCCACTGAAATTGGAAACAATTTCGTTCATTCCAATGAAACGCAATTTCGGTTGATTGATGATAATGTCTAACCCCTAATAGAAGACATTCAGCATGTTCAAATTTTCTGGATTTCGGAAACGTTCATCCTCACAAATTTCATCCAAATGGCGTTACACCTTCCTCTGACAAGGAAATTCAGGGCTGATAGAGAATTTTCTGCAACAATATTTGCTTGTGTTTTTAAATCTCCAAATTCATTTTGATATAATGTTATGTATTCCAATTTCTCACATTAAATTATTTCATACCAAAATTGTATAAATTCTAAACCAAATTTATTATAAAAATCTAGATTAAAACAGAAATAGTAGAAAGTATGTTTCTACCTCCCTAAGGTGTCAATGATACTTCATGGAATTGAAGAACATAAAAAATAATAAAATTCATCTCTACAAAGTTTTTTCAAACAGTTGAAACTGTAGTCAAAGCAAATCTAAAACCTCAGTACAAAACAGAATGTTTCAAGAACAAAAATTGCCCCCTAAAACTATACAATATTATTTTCTTTAAAATTTGACATTTCAAACCGCATGCAACTAAATAAAAACTAGTAAGGGTGGTATCTTTGGCCTGGCAAAAAACTAAATACCCTACACTGCATTTCAAGTATATTATTAGGAGAGTATAAGAACAAATTGCTGATATGGAAAGTGCCACGCCCACACCTCCAAGCTTACCTTGATTTTGCGTAGAGCTTGCATTTACTGTTCTGAGTGTTTGAGTAAAATTCGGTTAGGTTTTCTTTAAAAAATCTTTCCATATAACATTTTGGAACTTTTGTTTATATGGGAGGTGCCAAGCCCTTTAGTCCAAATTCGCCTAGTTTTTGCTCAGAGCTTATATTTACTATCCCTAGTATTTATGTGTATTTTGCTTCTGTTATTGCGAACAATGCTGTTATTATTGCATTTTGAATATATTTTTTGTATGGGTGGTAGGCGTGTCCTTTGACCGATTTCGCTCATTTTCAATCCCCTGAGCTAACTTTTACGACGGAGGCTAAGTACCAAATTTCATTGAATTATGTTGCTCAGTTTTCCCAAAACATGTATTTCCACACACACCCAGCCAGCCAGCCAGCCAGCCAGCCAGCCAGCCAGCCAGCCAGCCAGACAGACGGACATGGCTATATCGACTCAGGAGGTGACGCTGATCAAGAATATATAAATTTTTCTATATCTGCCACGCCTCCTTCTCTGCGTTACAAACGGAAGGACAAAGTGAAAATACCCTGGGTGTAGGGTATAAAAATCTTGTCTAGTTTTAAGCACACAAAAAAAAATAGAACATCAAAAAATTCATTGAATTTGAGCCGAGAACAGAATTCATTGACTATATGAATCATTTTATTGAAATTTTAGATTTTTTCATAAAATATAAGAACGAAATTCGTAAATTTTTTTTTTTATTTTTCAAAATCTAAAATTTCAATAAAGTCAATGAATGTTGTTTTCGGCTCAAATTCGAAGAATTTTTCATTAATATTATGTTGTTTTTTTTTTGTGTGATGGGCAGTTTTTTGCTCTCGAAACATCCTGTTTTTCATATTATATAGGTACTGAGGTTTTAGATTCGCTATAACTTTTCCAATTTTAACAATTTGAGGAAACTTTGTAGATATGAATTTTATGATTTTTTGTGGGCTTCAATTCTATAAGGTGTCCTTGTCAACTTAGGCTGTTAGAAACTGAGATAATGAGTGCAAGTAGTCGAAAAAAACATTTGAGATAAATGACTTCTATGAATGAAATATAGCCCATATCGAGACATTTACATCGATATAAGTACTATACATGTTGACGTCAAATGGCAGAGATATAAGAAAAAAACTGCATTTAATTTAGAGGCCGAAAAAAAAAAATGTTTCAATATTAGCTTTCAAACTGGGGGCGGACATTCGTACTTTATATTTTTTTTTTGTATGGAGGTCGATACTATCTACTGTATAATGCCCCTGAAGGACAAAATCTACATAGTTCTAAAAATGGTTGTATCTTTAGAACCTCTTTTTTCCTATGAGGTAAGGTAACCTTTAAAAACACAAATATTCACACGTATTATGCGTTAAAAGTTTGAATTACACGTAATTTCTTTTGTTGTTGTTGTTCGCCTTTATTGGGTTTGTTGCCATATACCACTACTACCTACTGTTCACATTGTTCATCTTTAATACCAACGAAAATTGTTGTTATTGTTGTTGCTATTTTTGCTTTTTATTGTTGTAAATCACTAACGTTCGTTCGTTCGGGTTCAATTCAGTGACTTCATAACATGATGACGCCAGTTGAATTTTGCGTGCGTAAGCGTATAGGTGTTTGGTTGTATGTGCGTATGTATGTATTTTTGGTGAGTATGTGTTTGAAATCTACTTCATTTCATTCATTAAATTTCAACGCATTTCAATATCAAGTGGTGATATGTAGTAGCTGAGTATGTAAGTGTGTTGAAATACCTACAAAGCGCACGCATACTACATCAACTTAACATGTAAAATGAAGAATTTTGGTATTTTAAGCTGCCGCATTTCGTGCTCAAATGCTAACAGTGTTTTAACTCTAACGCTATCTATGTATGTGTTAATGTGCGCGAGGAGTAAGTGCAAATGTGTGCGTATATTTGTGTTCGAGCTTGTACCCAGTAGACAAAAGCTGGTGTGAAATGTGACATATAATTTACTGGGAATGGAGAAATCTTTTCGACTCTTTTCAAATTAACTATGAGATTGTTCATACATGTAATGGTGAAGTAAAGTCAAAAACAAAGAATGACCTTCTTTGTCTTGTCTTGTTTAATTTCCTACTGGGCATACTTGTAAGGTTCGCGCACCTATTCGTGAATACATGTGTGTGCGTGTTGCTTTTAATTATGCTGATTATTTTGCAAATTGAATTTCCTCTACCTAAAAGCAGACTTTAAATAATTTTTATTTCATAAAAATGTTGCTTTAGTTTTTTGGCATCGCATGTGAGGAAGGAAATATGGAATTTTTTGTTTTAAAAATTAAAAAAAAAAAAAATAAAATTACAGGAACTCTAAAGCATAAATTAGCATTATTTTTCAGAAAAAAACGGATAACGATCTCGCAAGCGAGGCAGAAGGTGTCGAAGGCACAAAAATCACGCAGTTTTCTGTTATATAAGCTAGGGTAAAAGTTATGTCATAATGTGAATATGTAATAAATAATATTAGAATCGCCCAGTAGTCAAAGTTAAACCACAAATGTATTAAATCATTTTGGTACTTTTTGTACACTTTTAGTACTTTTTTCGTTGCTATTTGGTGCGAAATAAAAAAGCTCATTCATCATCCCTTTTTTTTCTTCAAGAGAGAATATAGTATTTGAGAGAAAGAGTTATTTTATCATTAATGCCAACTTGGTGTTTTTTACCCCGAACTTGGAGCTATTGGACTTTTATCGATATTTAAGATATTTTCGACACTTTTGAACTTTTAACGATTTTTTCGATATACATATTTCAATGTTTTTCAATGCTTCGGGAACTTTATAGATGCTAGAATCACCCAATGGTCAAAATTTTACCACAAATGTATTAAATAATTTTGGTACTTTTTGGACAGTTTAAGTACTTTTTTTGCTATTTGATACAATTTAGAAAAGCTCATTTATCATCCCTGGTACAATGTTGAATGTGAAACGAAAAGAAAACAAAAAACACGAAGTCAGTGTCAGTCAGGTTTTTCTCTTTCCCTTTGTGCTGTATCTTCGTTTCAGTTCTGTGTGACCGCGTATTTGTCGATGTTAATATGAAAAATTTGCATTTAATTTTACCTGGCTTAATGGCAAAATATTAAAATAATTTTAACTTTGCGCACATTTACAGAAATACTTTTCTAATGGTGTATAATTCAAAGTCGAGCTCCATTTCTAGCATTGTGAAAAAGGTAGGACAAATTTATCTTTTGCGTATTAACACATAAGTAGATTTTAGGTATTTTCGGTACTTTTGAACTTTTATCGATTTCTTCGATATATTTCAATGCTTTAGGAGTTTTGTAGATATTTAAGGTGCTTTTCTATGTATACATGGGCATTTCCGTGATGACGCACGTAACAGTCGTACGTTTGAAACGTTAAGAAAAACAAAGAAAACAACGAAAATTATTTTTCTTTTTTGGTTTTTTGTACACCAACAAATTGCACCTGGCGGGGTCTAAAATGTACCTCTGAGGAGTTTTAGGGTTAAAACTGATTTTCTTACTATTTAAAAAAAAAAAAAAATTCTTGGATCACCCTAACGTCTTAGAGAAAACATTTCAATGGCATAGTTTTAGATCATTGTATGAGCTTTCAGATAATGTATAGGTATGGTTAATAGGATTTAACAGAATTTCGCAAGGTTCTGGACCTTTAATTCGATATTTTAATTTTTTTCCTAATTTTTGACTTTTGCAGCCATTTTAGTATGAAAAAGATCTTATTAAAATATACTTTTATAATTTTTTTTAAGTCCCCGTTAAATTTCCTACTTAACACAATTCAGCCGAATGGGTCTTAAAAATAATAACAGAATAATCTTTTTCATATGTTCACAAATGTTGATTAATTGCGCCAATATTTAAGAGAATAGTGAAAAATTAACCAATATTTGAATAGAATAACTGGTGTCTACATATGTGAACATTACAAATAAATGGACTCTAACTCTAATCGAAGATTTGATGTGTTCCAAAATATTCAAACGACATAAAACTTCGGATAGATTTAAATCGTACTCAAGAGCATGGACAAAAATTAAAGAACGTTTAAAAATATTTATATTTTTTCTAAATGTTTTTTAAAATGATAAGTTCAATATTGTATTGGATTAAGTTATATATTAAAAGAATTTTTGTATATCTTGAAGGTACATCATTTGAGTAAAAAATAATATATAAAAAATAATAATAATATCGTATCTGCATATTCACCAAATCTTAAATTTCTCACCACTGCATCCATCATGATGTTTTAGTTTCCGACCGCTTTTCACCACTTTTTACTAAAAGTGAAACCACCACCATAACTGGGATCACCACCATGATCGAAATTTTTACTCGCCCTTGCATAAGCATCCAGACGGCCACTACCATCATCGGCAGACCAAAGATTGTGATTGTATTGCACAGAGCCAGTGGTGCCGGAACTGTCACGATTAATGTCTACGCCAAGGGTACCTCCCTCCGAAGAACGTGCCTCACGCTCATGCTCTGGCGCATCAGCTGCTGCATAAGCAATCAATTGTTTCTCATTTTCATATCCATCCAGTTGCTCATACGGTATTGGTGTCGCAGCAGCAAAGGATACCGCAACAATCAGTAGTGTCACAAGTAGTAGCGAATTTTTCACAAGCATTTTGTTTTTTGTGGTATAAATATTTTTCGAGATTAAAAAATTAAATGTAAGTACAGCGTGAAAACTTACGACGTTATGGTGCCAGTTCTATTGATCGATGATGCTTTTATACCAAAAACATCGAATCTCAAATCACAAAGGATGCTGGGATTTATTACTTATGGCATTGATAAGTGCCGTTCAGCTCTTATCAATGAATAGGAAGTACCACAAGTGGTTTTTCGTCGTTATCTGTTGTACTCGTAAGTTGTAAATGAGGCTGTATATATGAAATTTACATCAAATGAAATATTCATAGCATTTTTGCGCGATAAAGAAAATCGGTTTACAATTCGTGCTTATAACGTAACTAGTAAGGGTGTAAATTTTGGCCTGGCCAAAAAATAAATACCCTACACTGCAGTATTTTGAAAATTTTGCTTATATGGGAAGTGCCACGCCCTCTTCTCCGAGTACACCCAGTTTTTGTTCAGAGCTTGCATTTATAGTTTTTAGTGTCAGAGTGAAATTTAGTTGGATTATCTCAAAAAACTTTTTCAGTATAGCATTTTGAAACTTTTGCTTGTATGAGAGGTGCCACGCCCTCTTGTCCGAATTCGCTCAGTTTTTTATCAGAGCTTGCATTTATAGTTTTTAGTGTCAGAGTGAAATTTAGTTGGATTATCTCAAAAAACTTTTTCAGTATAGCATTTTGAAACTTTTGCTTATATGAGAGGTGCCACGCCCTCTTGTCCGAGTACACCCAGTTTTTGTTCAGAGCTTGCATTTATAGTTTTTAGTGTCAGAGTGAAATTTAGTTGGATTATCTCAAAAAACTTTTTCAGTATAGCATTTTGAAACTTTTGCTTATATGAGAGGTGCCACGCCCCCTTGTAAGATTTCAACCAATTTTTGCTGAGAGCTTTCATTTATAATTTTTAGTGTTTGAGTCGAAGTTGGTTCGAATATCTCAAAAAACGCTTTCAGTATAGCGTTTTGAAGCTTTTGCTTGTATGGGAGGTGCCACGCCCTCTTGTCCGAATTCACTCAGTTTTTTATCAGAGCTTGCGCTTACAATTCGTAGTACTTATGTGTATTGTGGTTGCATTGTCGTGAAAAATACTCCTAAAATTGCATTATGAACATAATTTTTGTATGGGCGGTAGGCGTGTCCGTTGACCGATTTTGCTCATTTTCAATCCCCCGAGCTAACTTTGACGACGGAGGCAGTGTACCAAATTTCATTGAATTATCTTGCTCAGTTTTCCCAAAAAGTGTATTTCAACACACAGCCAGCCAGCCAGCCACCCAGCCAGACAGACGGACATGGCTATATCGACTCAGGAGGTGACGCTGATCAAGAATATATATACTTTTCTATATCTGCCACGCCTCCTTCTCTGCGTTACAAACGGAAGGACAAAGTGAATATACCCTGGGTGTAGGGTATAAAAATTACCTTTTCCCTTTGATACTTGAATTGTGATCATCAAAACAATAAAAATAAGTTCACAATTCTTTTTTCTTTTGTTTTTGTTTTGGCTCGTTGGAAATAGTTTGTACAACGGTCTGCAACCAAGTTCCTTATTTGCTCATGTAGTTCTGTATAGGATCCCTCCAGGGGTTTATTAACCATCTTCACAATTGGTTCCTATAATACCTCAGGTCCTTTCTAAGCTATTAATCTTAAATATTTCCCAAATTCCACAGTATTAAAGAAGCCACATATGTGGACATAAGTTTTCCAATTCAATTGTTTGCTGATTTTTTGACATTTTTTTTTCAATAATTGGTGCAGTGGAAAGAGAAACATTCGCTTTCTTTGTTGTTTATTTAATTTTCTGGTTTTTTTCTTTTTTGGTCCATTTTTCTTAACAAAAAGATTTACAAAAACAAAAAAAAAAAAAATACGTAATCTACCATTGTCCACATACGTGCACATTTGAAAATTATTCTTTAAAATATACTTTCGATCTCAAACTGAACCCAAAATGGTCACTAAGACGACCCGGAGATAACTCTGGTCATGTCCAAAATATATTTTAGACCTTTCCCAATCGATTGGTGCAATAAAATATTTTTACAAATTCGGGTCCAAAACAGTCACTTAGAGAGATTGCAAATACCTCTGGTCATGTCCAAATTATTTTTTCAACCTTTCTCTCATCGATTGGTCCAATAATTTTTATTTTTACAAAAATTTGCCCAAAATGGTCCGAGTGCCCGGAGCCAGCTCTGGTCATGTCCAAACTATATTCTGGAACTTTCCTCAGCGATTGGTATACATTTTATTTATATTCTTCACCTGCTCTTCATGGGTACAATTGATAACACTTCTGCATTTAAAATTATTAATTTTACTCACTGCAGTTCAAATATCTTCAGGAGTATTGTCGATGACACTGCTGCACTGACTTCAGTTTGAAAATATTCGATGACACTACTGCATACAGAGAACAAATTATTTTTGAGTGCGGCATACAATCATATCGGTTAAAATGTACATGATTATGAAATGTACTGAAGTAGTGTGCAATAGTGTCACAAAAAACATGAATGCAATCATGCAGATGTCTGGTCTCCATATCCTTTGTAATAAGAAGTCTAATGAAGAGTAACTGACTTATTCCCAGCCAGCCTAATAACCATGTGTAAAATCTCCAAAACCAGTGGAGTTCAGAGCTTTTATTGCCGCTTGACTGACGGTGTAGAACAGTAAGGATAAAGCCGAAAGTTTCGAAGAATTATCGAGAAGTCTAAAGGTATTGAATTAGTCGCTGGAATTTATATTGAAAAAGTTGAACATATTTAAAAAGTATCAAACCGCAGTTAGAAAATCGAATAAAGAAAAAAGTTATCGATATAGTCAATAAAAACTCAAAAGTATGTTCTGTCAAGAAATTTAATTGATTTAAAGGTATGTATAATACTAAAGTTTACAGTACTACTACTATGAAAGTACTTACTGCCTGCAATCGTAGGTAATGATCGTAGTTTTATAAAATTTAGAATCGCACAATGGTCAAAATTTGACCACAAATGTATTTAATAGTTTTGGTACTTTTTGGACACTTAGTACTTTTTTTGCGATTTGGCACAAAATAGAAAAGCTCATTTCTCAACCGTGGTACACTGACAAATGTGAAATCCAAGCATAGCAAAGAACACGGACGGTGTTAACTTTGTGCACATCTACACACAAATACCTTTCTAATGGTGTCTAATTCAAAGTCGTACTCCATTTCTAACATAGTCAAAAAAGGAGGACAAATTTTTGTCCGGCTAAAGATAAAAAAAATAACTTAAATCTGATTTTGAATATTGCCTTCTTTATTTTACATTTATTTTTTATGTAAAAAATGTTGAAAAGATTTAACTTTTACAAATTAATATGATCCTCAATAGGTCAATTATTTTCCTGGGAAACTGTGTGTAAAAGTCAATCCACCCTGAGCGTTGGGTCTGCCATGATGATCAAAATTTTTGCTTGCTCCAGCATATGCATCCAAACGGGAATTTCCATCTTTCCACAAATTATGTTCATAGTTGACAGATCCAGTATGACCATTACGATCGCGTACCACTTCCGCTGTTACACTGCCACCTTGTGGCGAACGTGCAACACGTAAATGTTGCGACTCCTCAGTTTCCAATGGTGAAGCGGCAGCATAAGCTACGGCAACAATTAGAAGAGTCACAAGTAGACAAAAATTCTTTGAAAACATTTTCAGCAAATGAAAAAAGTTAGTTGAAGTATAATTCGTTAAGAAACACTGAACTGAATGATAAATATCAGCTGAATAGCATTGGCTTATATACAAAAATTGAGCCGACGTATGGTACTTTTTGTGATATATTTTGTAAATTACATCTGATCAAGGTAGGTGGGTGCTTACCACAAGTCAATAAAATAAATTTTAATATGTTCATAGTAAATGGGGTCATCACAATTTGACACTTTGTTTCTTTGAAATTTAATGGGAAGTACCGTAGCTCTTACCACTTACATACGTGCCTTGGATCAAGACCTGCATAGATAAGGAAATGTTAATATTCAAAAGTCCCCGCGTGTAGATAATGCAAGATTTTAAAAATGCAACAAACACAACTAATGCATCATTTAACCCTCCGTTTAGCATTGTGGTCGGTCAGGCCATTTTTAAAATTTTTGTGTGATATTTTTTTTTTTCTGGAAATATTTCGGTAAATGCCGGCATAACTGTTTCGAAATCGATGCAGCGAGTTTACTGTATTATATTTTAATGTTGTTACGCGGATCGGTCCGTCAGACCACAACATTAGAATCGATAGTTGTGTGCTCTATATGACTTTTCATCTTTTTGGTTTCCGCTAAACGATGGGTTGATTTGAAGAAACACTTACCGTTGGTATATAAATCGTAGCGATCTAGATGATTTTTCGTCATTTTTTTAGCTTAATATTTATATATTTTCGTTATTCGTAAAAATATTGCTGAAATATTTGGCTGTACCAGTGATATTACTCATAGTTTCTGTAGACTTTTCCTTAGCAATGCCTCAAGGTGTCACTTTACAGAATAAAGCGGTACGTAAACATATTGGTCGACTGGTTCTGTGAACTATTTCTAATCAGAATCTTTCAGCTGCACGAGGTCACCAAAATGTTTGGTTTACTTAAAAGCAAGGCATCTACAAAAAACTTTTATGGGACAAAAACTGCTTAGAATTCTTCAATTCTTCTTTAAAATTTGTTTTTTTGTACCGATTCCTGAAATATTTTAAAACAATTCTGAAAAATTCACAAGTATACTTCGGATGATTCTAAGCATTTTATGCCTTATACACTTTTTTCGGAAAGTAAAAAAAGCGTTTTCCCGACCGCGCCAATAGAAAAACCTAAAAAGAATCGATTTTTGGAACCAAACATTATCTAGACAAAAAAGTTTATAACTTTTTAACGCAAAAATTTCTATATTTTTCAAGCATATTAAGGTTTCCATTTTGTGAAGAAAAAAAAGTTATTAGCAAAAAACCCCTTTTTTTTGCCAAGATGTGCCTTTCGTAGGTTTTTCAATAATTTTGGCATTTTTACTGATTTCTTTGAGTTTCTCGACACATTTCGATACTTTTGAATTTCACCGTTAGTTTAGAGGTATTTCGATAATTTTTGTTACTTTTTGACTTTTACCGATTTCTTCGAAGTTTTTCGATACCTTTGGACTTTCAATGATATTTTAAATACTTTTTAATACTTTTGGGCTTTTACTGATTTTTTTGATTTTAATTTAAACAGGCTTTTTATCTATGATCGACCCCGAACAAAGTCCCATCTTAAATTTTTGTCGTAATTTTTGTTTTACCTGTAACTTCTTTCTGCTTGGCGTGGGTTCAAAAATAACGAAAAATATCGGCAGTAGACCAAAAGTATCGGGAAAAAATCAAAAAAACTTCGAAGAAATCGGTTTACGTCCAAAAGCATCGAAAAACTTCTAATATGTCGGCAAAAATCCAAAAGTATCGAAAAATATCCAAAGAATGGAAAGCGCTCAATTAGTTTTCCTTGGAATGAAAAAACAAAATGCAAATATCGTTTTAAGAATCATTCTTACTTTTGAAACACCGTCGGTATGAATTTTTATTTCGACCCTTTTACTGGACACCCCATCCAATCCAATACATGAGTGAAAAATCTACCCGCATCACTTTACAAGACATCATTCAGTTCAAGTTTCAGGCTCACTCCCATCCTTTGGTATTTCAAAAAACTGAATTCAAATTAACATTTGCTGAGGTAAAATTAAGCTCAAATTTTTCAATATAAACAACGACAAAATACGCAGTCACACAGAGCTGAAAAGAGGATACAGCACAAAAAGAAAAACAAAATGCCGACTGATACTGACGTCATGTTTTTTGTTTTCTTTGTCATTGTACCAGGGATGATAAATGAGCTTTTCTATTTTGTACCAAATAGCGAACGAAAAAAGAACGAAAAAGTACTAAAACTGTCCAAAAAGCACCAAAATTATTTGAAACATTTGTGGTCAAATTTTGACCATTGGGCGTTTCTAGTATATTTCGAGTCGGCAGGGGTCGTTTTCCAATATGACAGCTAACCCTGAAGACATGCCATCTCAGAAAACATCCAGTTTTTAGTCAAAACTGTTCATATTTTCCACTTTAAATAAAAGAAATATTTTTAGTAAACAATTTTAAAAGTGATAAAATAAAGCAATCTGCAATTTTTTGCTATAGATTTTTCATATTTTCATTAAGTGTAATAAAGTACGATATGTAGTTGAATAGTGCTCATAACATAATTCAATACTCCATTAATATATATCAATGTCTGGATTCAAGTTATTTTTATCCTTTATTACGCTCCGAATTTCCGTTTGATACTCCATTCCTACCATTTTCTCCTTGGCGTTCATTATGATCCTTACTTCCACGATGGTCCGTATTTCCGTGCGATGTGTTACTCCTTCTGTCATATTCTTCACCTTCTTTGGAATGATGCGATTGTGCCTCTAATGAAATTTTCTTCTCAGAATGTTCATTTTCTCTGTTATGTTCATTAACTCCATTATGATGATCTAAATCTCTGGGATCATTGTTATTAGCACCGTGTTCGTTTTCGCGTTTACCAGAACTGGTGTTTTCACGATTGTCTTTGTTATCCTGATTAAACTCCACATCAACGCTTACGTGTTGTCCTGATGAAGAACGTTCTACACGATGCGGCATGGTGGCCGCAAAGGATACAAAAATTAAAGCAAAGTTACAAAGAGCTTAAAGTTCTTTGAGAACATTTTTGCAATTAAAAAATTGTCAAAACTTTAATAGAGTTTGAAGTTATGTATCACAAAACGAAATGATACAATTTAGAGTGATCGCATGTATTTATATGTGCCATATGCAGGCATATAGTTCAGTCCAAATGGATATAAAATTCTGAAATATCTGATAAGTTTAGCCCGGATTATATTACAGAAAATATAATTTTTATATATTTAGTAGATTTTAACAATTCTCATCGATCTGCCTTGGATATCTTTTACAGCCTTATCATGTATGACGAACGAATAAAGTGACTGATTTTCACTCATTAATATCAAACTTATTAAAACTTTTTATTAAGAAGTTACTATAACCTAAGCGTTCATTTTAGTTCAAAGAATAAAGTTTGTAAGCATAAACTTCAAATCATCTTTTAACTTGGAGGATATAAGCAGTTGAAAATCAGTAAAACGATTCGTTCGTCATACATGATAAGGCTATTAATCAATAAATTTTTTCGTAAGAATATTTAAGGTATATATAAATTTTTGTTGCATACGATTCTCTACTATAAACTTTTTATTCCATTTTTAGTACGACCCATGATTCAAGAGTTATCGCAGCTTAAAAAATTAGTTGTATGGTAATTATTTCTGAGAAAAAATCTTTGTTTTTCGGCACCCATGTTTTCTATATAATTTTTGCCACAGGCTGGTGCGATAGAGACTTCAGACTTTTGTTGAAGGCTTGTGTTAATTTTCAGATTTATCAGAATTTTTGCAAGGTTTGTGTTTGTTCCGATTTGACTGAATTTATTGTGCAGAGATCGAAGTCATTGATAGTAGGTAATAGTGATTATTGCCAACGATTTTACGCTTGCTTGGCACTAATTGCGACACTCAACTGTTTCTGAATACTTAGTTGCTTTATTGCTGCACGAAAACCACAGTCTATAGTATTGAGTTATTATGAGTTATTAAAGCAAAGTAATTAAATTAATTGAAATATGCAGTTTCCCCACTATTTATTAAAAAAAAATCGGCTTTTCAAATTTTCTACACCTTTTCTAAGCAAATGTGGAATTTAAGTAGAATTTTGGAAGCAATTGTAAAATTCAAGCCTAATTCAAGATTTCTTTAAAATAATTATTATCATATGTTATGGAAAAATGCGATTGTATGAAAGAAAAACTATAAATCCAACTTAATCACCGGCTATGATAAAGTCTATAGAATACTGCTAAAACAACTTCCTTCAGTTGCCCTTAAAAATCTATTGCATATTTAAAATAGTATCTTAAGTTAAGATTACTTCTCCAACTCTTGGAAAATCACAAAAATAATAAAGATCCATAAACCAGACAAAGACCTAACGCTGATGGGAGTCAAACAGACCGAACAATCTTTTGCCTCTTCCCTCTTAACTGTTTAAGAAGCTGCTGCTTGCCAAAATACATTATTTTATCCCAGTCATCAATTTGGGCTTAGACCTAGACACAGCGCTATGCAATAAGTCCACCGAATTAGTAATACCATTGCTTAGAAAAGCGTTTAAAGATAAGGAATATTAAAAAATAGATCTGGCATGAAGGTCTTACTTCCAAAATTAAAAAACTATTTCCTCCAAGCACACATCAAGTCATAGAGAGCTATTTAAGCAATATTTCTAAATATTCCAAATAAAATAAAGGGTTTTTCGATAAGAGCGCTACAAAAGTTTTTTTAAATAAAACAAAAACGGTTTTGGATATCAATGAAATTCTTTATTCCTGTGAAAGTACATTCGATGCCATTATGTATGGAACTCGATTTCTTTTGCAGAAGTCCAGACGCTGAACCCAATTTTCGACAGTTTTCAAGCATAAATCGGCCGATACTACTGCAATTTCACGATCGATATTCGTACAAAGTTCATCAATCGTCGCTGGCTTGTGGCATAGACCATAGACTTGACGAAGCTCCACAGGAAATAGTCTAACGGAGTCAAATCGCACGATCGAGGCGGCCAATCGTCTGGGCCATTTCGTGAGATAACACGTTCACCAAACTTGGTTTGCAATAAACTGATTGTGACATTCGCTGTGTGGCTTGTGGCGCTGTCCTGTTAAAACCACATATTGTCCAAGTCCATATCATCCAATTCGGGCCAAAAATATTCGGTTATCATTGAACGGTAGCAATTCCCATTCACAGTAACGTGCCGGTCTTGATCATTACGGAAGAAGTACGGCCTTATGGCGCCGCCGGCCCATAAACCGCACCAAACCGTAATTTTTTCCGGGTGCAATGGTGACTAATGGAGTACGTGTGGATTGCTGCCTGACCAATAACGCATATTTTGCTTATTGACAAAGCCATTCAGCCAGAAATGAGCCTCATCGCTGAAGATGATTCATTTCATTTTCAAGTTGTTGCTCAGCCCAATTAACAAACATACGACGCTTCTGGTGGTCAAGCGGCTTCAGTTCTTGCGTCAATTTGATCTTGTAAGGATGTAGGCCAAGATCTTTTTGCAAAATTTGCCACAACGACGTCACAAAGATGTCCAATGCTTGAGAACGACGTGTGAGAGACACATTTGGGCTTTCTTGAACTGAAGCCTCAGCGGCAGGAGTATTCTCGACACTACGGGCACTTCTTTGTCTCACTGGCACTGGGAAATTTTGTACTATGCCTGTGGATTCAAATTTTTACACTAGACGCTCAATTGTTGATCTGGTAGGACGATTATGACGACCATAAATTGGACGTAGCTTTCTTAAAGTTGAGGCCACTGACTCCGAATTTCGGTAGTAAATTTTAATAATTTCTCTCGTTGTTGGCTCGTATATCTTTCCATGATGAAATGGCAAACCTTACTGAAGAGAAATGTCAAGGGAGCGGGAAAAACTATGGCGTCGTTTGCTGTCCCAATCGGTCTACTTTTGTAGCGTCCCTATTGAAAAACCCTTTATAAAAGCTTCACCTCCAGAGGTTATTCAATAAACTAGAGTTCAAAGATACGCGTGAATTTTTTCAGAATTTTAGAGTTCTTCAAAACTTTCTTCAAAAAAAAAAAAAAAATTTAAAAAGTTGAAAAATCCTAAAAATATTCACACGTATTCTTTGAACAATTTTTTAAACGCTAAAATTTTTATAAGAACATAGTCCTCATTTCTTAAGTACCGTTTGGTATTCCTTTTGTATCGAAACAAAGTTTTGACCAAAAAACATGTTTTTTTTAGCCAAAGTAGGCCTTCAGTAGAATCATAAGTGATCTATTGGTTTTTCTCGGGATGAAAAAAAAAATATATTTAGTTATCGTTATTAAGAGTCTTTCTAACTTTTAAAACGGTGTGTGGATGAATCTTAATTTTGCTCCTTTGTATTGTCCAGTCCTCTGTGATACGAGAAGCAAGAGTTACTTTTTTACAAACTTCAAAAATCATAACAGCCTCTACAAACAATATAAATACGAAATCTTTACTAGTTCTTACCAAATATTTTTTTAAAGCATTTGATCCTTTATAGAAAAGGTCTTAGAATTTTTTATCCTGCAACTCACCGTTCAAAAGTTATCGATCGCAATTGAAACAGCAACGCGCTTCATATATTCGCAGGAAAGCTTTGCAAAGTTTCCCTCAATTGGGATTTCCCCAACACTATGGGGGTTATCGTGAAAAAATATTCCCCAGGATTTTTTCTCAGACAGCCGTGCAATCTCTTTCGCAACCCCTCTATAACTTGCACAAGAAGAACTATAACATATTTTTTGTAAAAATTAGCTTGAGCTGCAAAACTATCTGTTTGTATAAGTTTATATTCAATTTTAATTTTTGTTCCGTTTTTTACAAATTAAATTCACATTACATATTACTTAAAAATTTAGCATTCTGACTTATGCATAATAATTATTAATTATAATTAACTTTAAAATAAATAAATAATTTAATTTAATTTCCGTATTATCTCTATTCAATTCAACACTTAAAAATTATGCGTAAAACTCACACCAGCACCATAATCGGCTCTGCCATGATGATCGAAATTCTTGCTGGCCTGAGCAAAAGCCTCTAATCTGCTGTTTCCATTATTTCTTGACCAAATAAGGTGGTTGTATGCCGCAGATCCAACTGTACCAAAGCGATCGCGATCTAAGGCAAGATCAATGCTGCCTGATTGTGGTGAACGTGCTACGCGTAAATGTTCAGGAGCTACGTAATCGGGCGCCAGCACTTGATGTTCATTTTTCAAAAGTGCGTAATTTTCGTAGGGCTCATAAGGTAAAGCTGTAGCGACTGTTAGGGCAAAAACGACAGCCAACAAAGTGGCAAAAATATTGAAATTACTTGAAGACATTTTCGTTGTTATTGTTTATTTTGAAACACACTTTGAGTGATGTATTGAAGCTGAAGTATAATAACTGTATGATGCTTTTCAGTATGGTGAACAATCATTTTATAGCTTAAGCTTTGGTTGTTTTTAGCGTTTTAATCGGAATTGTGGGAATCACATGTGGCGTAGATAAGCAACATACATGTGTTATCAGTGGCTAAAGCTTTAATTAAATGGGAAGCACCGGCTCTTTTTTGGGATTTTAAAATGTACAGAATTGGGATGATGCTGAAAGATTTGCGAAGTTTATTTCTTAAAAATATAAAAAAGTACAAAAAGTCAATATGAATTCAATTCAATACCTGTCTAATAAAACTTAGCTAGAGACCACAAATTTACTCTTAATTTCTTGATGAACAAATTTTTAAATTGATTGATTAGTTTACTCATAATTGATTTCTTTTGTTGTGAACTCTTTACAAGGCAGGGGAAAAACACTTAGCAAACATTAGTGGGAGAGACAGTGACACTTCGAGGTATATTTTTTGCGAATAAATAAATTGTATTTTATTCAAAACTTTAGCATTGTTTTGAGCGCTGTTTGTAAAGAAAAGGTACGGCCGGCAGACGTTCGAATTTCAAAAAGTAAGTTAAATATAATTTTTTGCGTATTAAAAGTACTAAACAAGATATTAGATTAAGTAGTCGTCTGCCCCTGCCAACGTTTAACAAATAACGTCTGCCAGCCTCTATAATATTAAAAAAAAAAAAAATGTTTTTTCGTATAAAATAAACATTGATCTGACTAACTTTCACATAAAACTCATCAAGAAACTACAGAAAACATTAATCTGCCTCTCTTAACGACACATAAAATATGTCTGCCAACAGCATGAACATGTCAGAAAATGGAAAAAAATGTATTAAACAAGAAAAGATATTATTTTGTTGATTCACAAAGTTTAAGAATTACGGCAAGTACGCCTTATCTGACGTAGTAAGAAATTTATCTGACAAACAAGTTGTGAGATTACATCAAAATTTAACTAAAAATTTAAGTCTGCCATTCCTAACATTGTTTAAGGTACGTCTGCCAGAACATGGAAGTGTCAAAAAATGGAAAAAAACGTTTTAAATTAGAAAAGACAAAATTTAACTCATTTATTGGGCTCCATAGTTACGGAAAAATATCATGCGTCTCATCTAACGTGGTAAGAAAAGGATCTCCCAAGCACATGAAAATCATAAAAAATTTGTTTAAGTGTTGTACAACTTTAGCGAATACTTTAAGAACTCATAAAAATCTTACAGAAAATTTAAGTCTGCCACTCTTAACTTCGTATAAAGTTCGTCTGCAAACAACATGAAAGTGTCAAAAATGGAAAAAACGTTTTATATCAGCAAAGATATTGAAAAATTATTATTTTATTGATTTGTAATGTCAAGAGTTTTAGAAAAAAAACAAGTACCTTATCCGATGTGATTAGAAAAAGATTTAACAAACAAGTTGAGAGATTGATTCTAGCTGAAAATTTTTGTTTGCCACTCCTAATTTGGTACAAGTTAGATACGTATGCCGTCAACTGCGCTTCATCTCATGTGGTATAAAAAATATCTCCGAAACACATGAAAATGAAAAAAAAAAAAAAATTTGTTTGAGTGTTGTACAACTTTAGCAAATATAATGTTGTGCACACTCAAAGGACTCATAAAAATATAACTGACAATTTAAGTCTGCCACTCATAACTGCGTATGAAATACGTTTGCCTATGCAATAGAACGTATAAACAACATTATAAGGGTGTATTTAACGCATAATTATATTGATTTACATACTTATAGTCATCAAGATCAAAATCAAATGGCAGAATACACTCTAACACTCTTAAAGCTCAGTAAGATATACCAATAAAAATGTTTGCCGGCTGCATCAAATGCTGAAAAAAATACGTCTGCCGACCATTTGTGTTAAATATGGCAAACAAAAAAACATATGTTTATAGTATACTTCAATATATTGCAGAAAACTGTCGTCTGCCACTCATAATGTTGTATAAAAAACGTCTGGCGAATTCATGAAAGTGAAAAAAATACGATATTCCATAAAATATAGCAAAAAAAAATTTTCGCGTGCCCCATTTAATGCAGAAAAAAATACTTCTGCTAACCTTATATAGAGGCAAAAAAAAAAAAAAAAAAAATATATAAGGCAAAAAAATCACATACATATAGTATCCATCAAAATATTGCAAAAACTGTAGTCTGTCACTCATAATGTTGTATGAAAAACGTCTGCCGCACACATGAACGTAAAAAAAATTCTACAGAGCTTAATAAGATTTACCGAAAAATGATCGCCTGCCGCATCTAACGTAGAAAAAAAAAATACGTCTGCTGACCATATGTCTTAAATATGGCAAAAAAACAAATCATATATTTAAAATATGCGTCGAAATATTGCAGAAAACTGTCGTCTGCCACTCATAATGTTGTATCAAAAACGTCTGCCAAACGTATGATCGTAAAAAAAATAACGATGTTATTGAGCTCAATGAAATATACTTAAAAATTCATCAGCCTCATCTTACGCAGAAAAAAAAAATTCTGCCGACCTTAGACATATTTTAAACAGGTAGTTAAAAAAACACATCACATCACATGCTTATAGTATTCGTCGAGATACTGCAGAAAACGGTCGTCTGCCACTCATAATGTTGCATCAAAAACGTCTGCCGAACACATAAGCTTATCAAAAAAATTGTTATAATGCTTTTTATAAATGAAGGCAGATATATTTTTTTAAAGTCATCGAAATATTATAACAGTTATGATTATCTGCTTATTACAAGAAAATAAAAAAAAAAACAAGTCTGTAGCGTATTTTTTATATATTTATTATAATGATAGTTCAAATTATAAAAATTTAAACTAACAAAAGAAGTATTTATAGCACTGACTTCTTAGGTCTTCGGCTATATCAGGTCTGTAGAGTATATTCGCTTCAAGTATCCGTGTTTGGCATATTTTACAAATGGCACAAAACGTTTTTTCTCCCTGCGTTATGACATCAAAGGGTCGTAAATGTGTGACAAAAAAATAATAATAATCTTAATAGATAGTTATTTTTTCAGAAGCTGCAAATGGTGATTTACTTCTATTCAAAGCAAAACATTGGTTATATGCACATTAAAAGTGACTCCCTAGTTCATATATATTCGTACTAAGAAGCTTTAGATATAAACAGCTCAAACTAAAGAAAAAACATCGTTCAGATAGCACATTGACATCAGACAGTTTTGAAATTTCAAGCACTATACATCATTGAAAGCATTTCAAAATAAAAGAGAAGTTAAAAACCAACTATGTCTCTAAGGAATATCCATAACCTCGCTACTTTGCTCGTTCTCACTTTTGCCTTGGCAACTGCTTCAGCATTACCTCATAAGACCTACGAAAACTACTCCACACTGGAACATAATATTGAACAGCTGTCTTACAGCAAAATTCTCGAAAATTTACGTGAAGTACAAGGTGGTAATATTGAAAAAGAGCAGGCGCAAGTTGACCAAACACTTTCAACATGGGCCGACGCCAATTGTGAGTCGATTTGCAAGCTTGTAGCTGATTCCAATTGTATGGAAAAGTGCCGATTAATGGCAAAACTGCCAAAAAAGAGCCGAAACGATTGTTGGCCCATCAGGCATGTGAAAAATTGGACTACTGAATGCTTAACAGTTCACTATTAAGCAGGAATTACAGTGAACAACGCTTTTAAGGATTTTATTGAACTAATGCAGAACAATTATATTTTTTACTATTTAATTTATGATAATAACAATAAATATGTAATTTCAACAAAATATTTTGCAAGAGAGATTTTTTTTAGTGAGTGTCATGTATCCGTATTTAGGTCATAAATCCCTAAATATTCAAAACATATTCCCAAGAAGTATAACCTTTATATATTACCAGTCAATCTGCTAGAAATTGGAACATAGAACTCAGCGTCTGACCTAATGAGCGCCTTGATTCATTAAATAGTTGCAGAAGTATTAAAAGTATTCCAAAAATTTACCGCTGAATTTATGGACTTTGTCAAAACCAAGCCTAACCCAGGTAAAATTTTTGGAAAAAAGAGATCTATGCCCTTACCGAAACTAAAGAGTGTTGCATATTATTCGCATTGAATATTTTTTGAAACTGGAGATTTGTTTTCTGTATCATCAGGGAGGCGTTTACCATTAAAAAATTGTTTGTTGAACAAAATAAATACTTTTCGCTCTATATATATATTTATTATCCAAAATTACAATTGGGATGCACTGAATGCGAAAGCCTTCATGGAAGCTCACTATCTTAATTAAAGCTCTATATGAGGTCTTCAAGTTAAGAATTACATAAAATGTGAAGCTCTCAGACTTTTTTTCAATTCCAAGTCTGGTGTTCGTAAAGTTTGTTTGATAAAAACAATCCCGTTTTTAAACGCAAAGGATAATGTTCTCAGTAGAGCGTTAGAGTCTACAAATTGTGATATTCAGTGAGCCTTCAGTAGGTGATTCCACATTATTAAAAACATTGACATAAAAATACAACTCAGAAGCTTTGTGCTCTAAGGCAAGAAAAAGGATTTGAGGATAAATTTGAGCCACTACAAACAACTCAAAAAAAAATCTACCTAAATATGTATCTATACAGGAGTATTTAAAAGCATACAAGAGTTTTTCGAGATTTTGTTTTTAAATTAAATTTAATATATTTTTATACAATATATGTAAACAGTAAGTACAATAAATAAATAAATTAAATGTTTCTAAATAAATTACTAAAGATTTGATAACGATAAGATAAATAAATAACAAAATAATTTGATTTTGCTGTGCAGCTGCTCATTGTCCTGTTGTCCTTAGAAACGATGTTCAAAAGTTAAACCACCACCATAATTTGGTCTGCCATGGTGATCAAAATTCTTGCTGGCCTGTGCATAAGCATCCAATCTGCTGTTGCCATGATTTGCTGACCAAAGATTGTGATTGTATTGCGCAGAGCCAACGGTACCAAAACGATCGTGATTTACGCCAAGATCAATGCTGCCTCCTCGTGGTGAACGTGCCACACGTAAATGTTCTTCAGGAGCTTCGTAATAGTTCAGCTGTGCAATATCTTCCAATGGTAAATAATTGTCGTAGCGCTCATAAGGTAAAGCTGTAGCGGCTGCCAAGGCGAAAGCGACAACCAGCAAAGTAGCAAAGATGTTAAAGTTCTTTAAAGACATTTTTTTTGTAATTTTTATTTGCGTTGGAATACGCTGAGTGTTGTATTGAGCTTGAAGTTGAAGAACTGTTTGTTGCTTTCATGCACGTTCAAAAGCGTTTTTATAGCATGTGGGCTTCTGACTTAAAGCATCTTACGATTAGCCTAGAGTTAATGTGGGATTCACTTTTTTTGCCGTAGATAAGAAACTTTATGTGTTATCAGTGCATTCAAAATATTTATTTCTTTAGAATAAGCAAAAAGTACCAAGCATTTTTAATTTCCCAGCTGTTTCGGAAAGTGGAGCTTATTTTTTCTGTCTTTAAAATAACAGCAAGTCATATTAAGAAATGATATAGAAATGCAAAGTTTTGAAGTGCTTAATATGTACGTATGCATTTAAAATATTTTTGAGAGAGGTTTGAGTTTTCTTCAAATAATAATTAAAGAAATTATAGAATATACAAAAGCAATGTGGTAGTTTTTGTTGAAAAAAGTTATTTTTAGAGAAATTTTTTAATATTCCAAAAAGAAAAAAAAAATTGTTCAAGTTCCAACAATATCTGTTTCTCAATAAGTGTCTTTTGCAAGACCGAATACTCCAAAAATCATGAGATTGTATAGAATTGAGAATTTCAACTTTAAAAACGAGTTTTTTCGTTTGTTTTGTATTATTTTTATTTTTTAAATGTCTCATGGGACTATAAAAATACTATCATGAGATTAAAAAACTGTCATGAGAGTTTAATTTTTATTCTTAATTTTTTTTTTATGTTTTTTTCTTTACAAAGGCAAGAATAGTGTTTACGATTTCCTCCATCATTTCTCTGAAAAACTACTTAATCTATCGTGTACTCTGTAGCTCATGAAATCTTTTACAATTGCTCTGCACAGCCATGACATTTTATAATATTGAAGTTTTAACTTTAAAAACAAGCTTTTTCCTCTTTTTAAAACTTAAAAATTTTTTTATGAAAAATCTCATGAGATTAAAAAAAACTCTCATGAGACTTTAAATAAGTGTCATGAGTTTTTTTAAATAACTTTTTTTTTGAGAAAAGCAAGAATAGTGCTTCAATTCCCCCGAATATTTCTCTGGGAAACTAAGAAGGCTATCGCTCATGAGATTTTACAAAATTGTTCTCCATATATACCCATGAGATTTTATAATATTGATAAGTTTTAACTTTAAAAAAGGGTTTTTTTTGTATTTTAAAATAAAAATTTTTTATGAAAAAACTCTCATGGGACTAAAAATATGTGTCATGAGATTTTTTAAAATTTTATTTTTTTGACAAAAGCAAGCATTTTGCCTTCAATTCCCGCCAATATTTCTCTGAAAAACTAATTACTCTATCGTGTACTCCATAGCTCTTGAGATTTTATACAATTGAGGATTTCAACTTTAAAAACCAGCTTTTTTGTCCAGTTTGCAGTTCAAAAATTTTTTCTAGAAAAATTTTCATGCCATTAAAAAAAAACACTTTTATGAAATTAAAAAAAAAACTAACATGAGATTTTAATTTTTTTATTTATATTTTTAGTGACAAGAATGGCTTAAAAATTCTTTCCAATATTTCTCTAGAGCACAAATATCTTGCTGAAAACACAGTTTCCGGTGATTTAGAACAGCCGCGTTTCCTGACAGTTTGAAAGTTTCTTACCAAAGGTAATAATTAGAAATATATAATTCCTCCACAAATATAGGTATAATTCTTAGCCATATTCCATTGAAGGCATTTATTAATAAAACTTAATATGAATATTTTTTTTAACTTGTTACTAGAGTGTTTCCCCTTCGAGCATAGCCGTATCTACTTAAAAATTCAAGCGAAGGCATGAATTTTGAAACAGAACATCGAATGTAAAACGTATTTCCCCTAAAACAAGTACACTACTACACATTTCACATTCATTCATGAAATTTTAACGTAATTTTTTGATCACTCATAAGCTTACAACCTTTAAATTATTCTGTTTGCAAAAAATTTTAAATATTTATTGAATTTGAATGAAAAATACAAGGCCGCAGGGGGACTTCTCTCAAACAGCATCTTTTCCATAAGTAAATATAGAGCGGTGCATCCCACATATAAAATAGGTACTCTACTTACAGATAACAATTAAAATTTCTTATCTACAGCTCAAGTGAGTCCCAGCAGCAGTCAGATAATGCTAAGCGCCAGAACAGCACTTGCTATAAAAACGTAAACATTTGCGTTTATTGGCACCATAAAGTTCTTACACTTCAAGTACAATACATCAACGCTCAAAGCATTTTCTCAACTCAAAACAAAAATGTCTTCAAAGCATTTCAATCTTTTCGTCGCTTTGCTGATTGTTGCTGTTGTCGCCGCAGCTGCTTCACCAATGCCGTATGATGCTTACGAAAGCTACGCACCGCTCGCAGAGGAATATCAACAGTTTGCAGCTGAATATGATGATGTACCCGTTGAGCATTTGCGTGTTGCACGTTCACCACGAGGAGGCAGCGTTGGTGTTGGCGTTAATCATGATCGCTTTGGTACCGTTGGCTCTGCGCAATATAATCAGAACCTTTGGTCAGCAAATAATGGTAACAGCAGACTGGATGCTTATGCTCAGGCCAGCAAAAATTTCGATCATCATGGTAGACCAAATTATGGTGGTGGCTTGAGTTTTTCGCATCGTTTTTAAGGACGTTCGCAAATTTAAACTTTAGCATCAAATTATTTAGTTGTCATAATTGTTTAATTTATTTATTATAAAAAATGTCAATGTGTTATTTATTAAGGAAATAGAATAAATATATAAAATTATTAAAACCAAAAACTATAAAACCATTTTCAATCCTTTTGTTCATGATCTGGATTAGAATTTCGAATACAAGCTTTTATTTACTAATGTTTCGATTACTGCCTTACACATAGATGATACCTTTTTTTATTCTGCGAAACCATTCCATCAATATCTTAGAGAAATTTCAGAAATTACAGTCGGTTACTATTGAAATAGTTGAGTAATTTTGAATCAGACTATTCAGGGTCGTTGATAATTCATAAAGCTATATCCCGACCTTCCGATGGTTATATCTCCATCAGTTTTGCGAATTTCGAAAAATGTGGTTACCGGACATAATCCCCATTTCGTAAATGGGGATTATGTCCGAAAATTTTTCGGTAATAATCCCCATTTTGGCCATGGGGGTTATGTCCGCAAATTTTTCGGACATAATCCCAATGGGGGTTATGTCCGAAAAATTTAATTAAGATTGAACAAAATTTTTGCAATAATCCATTTAAAAAATTTATATAATGTTGGATGTTATAGACTGATCCGCGGCCGAAGGCCGCCGCGAAGCCGGTGTTGGATTTTTGGGAGTTTTAAATCCTGAGCTGCGGCCGCAGGCCGCCCACTTACCCCTACCCTTATGTAAAATTACTGTGGAATTTTTGGGAGTTGTAAATCCTGAGCTGCTTCTGTGGTCAATAACAAAATATCGTTATGGGGACTATGTCCGTTTTTTCCTGGGGATTATGTCCGAAATACTTGCGGACATAATCCCCATTGAAAAAATGGGGATTATGTCCGAATAACTTGCGGACATAATCCCCATATCGTGAATGGGGATTATGTCCGTGGGGATTATGTCACGGCACCGAAAAATGTAACTAAGAAAAGTTGTTCAGAATAGTCCTAGAAATCTTACATTTTCCGGTGGTCTACCGAATCGCAACCGCCCTGTATACGTCAGATATTCTTAAAAAAGTCTGTTTATGACCAATTCCATGACTGATCGATCGAATCAACATTCAGGTCAAAAATCACCGATAGCGCTGAAACTAGATGCATGTTTTTACTGACCTGTTGGCAATATGGCAATATCGATTGGATTTTCTTCTTTTTGTTCTTAAAATAAACACAGTTTCAGCAAAATGCGCATAACAATTTGGGTCCTATACAAATATTTTTCTTACGATATGCAGAATTTAATCAAGATTTAAAAGCTGTAAAGTCTATCTTCAAATTTTGTATAGCAAGAGGAAAGTTTTTGGAAATTCTGAAGGTTAAAAAATTTCATAAATTTTTTTTTTAAATGTAAATTTTTTTTTAAAATTGCAATATATTGCAATATGTTTTGCAAGACACTAAGTATGTACTACCGTTGAAGTAAGTACATATGTGGAAAACTAGTGAAAATTTTCTTCTTTGAAATATGTCGGTTTTTTTGACAAAATTTTAAATAATTTCGGATGAACAATAAACATCAGTCATAAAATAACCATTAGTTAAACCTCGGAATTTCATTAGTTAACCATTAGCCAACTAACAGCTGATGCTGAAGAAATAAAATTCACATACGTTTTTTGAAAATTCTAAAAATGGTTTCAAACGTAGAAATTTCTATATCTGACATCGAAAGCGAAACAGATATTGACAAAATTTGGAAAACATATTATGGTAGACCGTCGGCAACAATTTGTTGGAAGTTGCTTGCCTTTTTTGCAAAACTACGACGCTACGGAATTCCATGACAGATTTCGCACTCTTTCCATTATTTTATCAGAATTTACATCTTCATAATTAAAGTATGCCGCAACTGCATTCTCCACCGTTTTAACTATTTTGTCTTACCAACCTTACAAAATAAAAAAAAACAAAAATCATATTTTTTTACAGAACCCACAAACAAGATCCAAAAATTTCTATTATTTATTGTTTAAGTTAACTTGGAGACTTTGAATATGGAACAGTAGTTAAACTCTCCTCAACATTTTAGTTAACTAAAAAGTTAATTAATGACTGCCAATCTGGCACGTTCACCAAAAGAGTTTCAACACCTTGTTGAAAGAGACGACAACAATAACTTTAGAAATTTATAGTTCATAAATTTTGCGACTTATAGAATATGCAAAAAATTCTTAAAAAGTGGAAATATGATTAAAACATAAATTTAAAATTTAAAAACCGGAATTTGACGGTGGATGTCCGTACTAACAAATGTCGTGAAAGCTCGAACTTTATATATATGCCATTTTGAAGGTACATTTGATAACTGTCAAAAACAGTCAACAAAACAGTTTTATCTTGTGTGCATCATTATTATTTTTCACGATGAATAACTTCGAAAATTGGATAAAAAGACATTTTTTTGCAAAGAAAACAGCTGCCGAAAGTCATCGCAGCCTTGTAGAAGTCTATGCTCCAGCTAAATCAAGCTGTCGTGAGTGGTTTAAAAAAGGTTATTTCGATGTCGAAGACAAAGAAAGTCCTGGTCAGGACCAGCCAGGTGTGATCCATTATGAGCTGTTGCCAGGTGGCCAAACCATTAATGCTCAATTCTATCGTCAACAATTGATCCAATTAAAGCAGAAAATCCAGACAGAGCGACCAACGTATGCGACCAGACATGAGTCAATCATTTTCCACCACGATAACGCTCGGCCACATATTGCTGCCCCAGTCAAAAATTACCTGGAAAACAACGGATGGGAAATTTTGCCTCACCCGCTTAATAGCCCAGACCTTGCACCATCAGACTTCCCTTTTTCCGATCGATGCAAAATGCCCTATCAGGAATACGCTTCACTTAAGTTCAAGATATCGAAAATTGGCTCGATTCATTTTGGCCGCCAAGCCGGCGCAATTTTTTTGGGATGGAATTCATAAATTGCCTGAAAGATGGGGAATCGTTGTAGCTTCCAATGGACAATACTTTGAATAAAATATATTGTAACATTTTTCCACAATAAAGCATCAAATTTCGGTAAAAAATTCCGGTTTTTAAGTTGTACATCCAATATTAAAATTGGAAATTTTTATTTTTTCCTTAAAAGTTATACAAAATTTACTAAATAAATTACTACGCAGCTAATAATATAATACATTGATGTTCATCTGCCAGTCCCCTGATGCCCTTAGAAATGATGCGAAAAACTCAAGCCACCACCATAATTTGGTCTACCATGATGATCGAAATTTTTGCTGGCCTGAGCATAAGCATCCAGTCTGCTGTTACCATTATTTGCTGACCAAAGGTTTTGATTATATTGCGCAGAGCCAACGGTACCGAAGCGATCATGATTAACGCCAACACCAACGCTGCCTCCTCGTGGTGAACGTGCAACACGCAAATGCTCAACGGGTACATCATCATATTCAGCTGCAAACTGTTGATATTCCTCTGCGAGCGGTGCGTAGCTTTCGTAAGCATCATACAGCATTGGTGAAGCAGCTGCGGCGACAACAGCAGCAATCAGCAAAGCGACGAAAAGATTGAAATGCTTTGAAGACATTTTTGTTTTAATTGAGAAAATGCTTTGAACGTTGGATGTATTGAGCTTGAAGTGTAAGAGCTTTATGATGCAAATAAGCGCAAATGTTTACGTTTTTATTGCAATCACTGCTCTGGCGCTTAGCGTTGTCTGACTGAAAGAATAATTCTGGGATTCACTCACGTTGTAGATAAGAAGTTTTAGTTGTTTTATGTGACTTTTTTATTGAAGATTGAAGCTTTTGTGTAAAGCACCGCTTTATACGATGTTGTTTGAGGTAGGTTCGATTTTTATTAAATTATAGACATTTTTACAAGCGTAATAATGTGATTATTGTAAGTTTATACGTGTTCACAAAATGACGCTCACATTTTATGAATGAATTTAAAATACTTAACATCTGGCTTGCTGCGGGGAAGCTATATTTTGCGGTCAGCTGTTTGTTTGAAAGTTTAAATTCATTTCGCTGGAGTTGTAAGATATTTGTTTACTTATTTAATTTATGCACTTGGATTTTTTTTTTTTAATTTTATTAAAAATTCCTTAATAAGTAAGAGTAATGTAGGATAAGGAAGTCTTGAATGTTCCCAGTGTGCCAGACGGTTCAAATCTTCGCTTTTTTATCCGTTCCGGATCCGTTACTGATCCGTTGGCGGGAGAGATTCCCAAAAAAAAAGCGAATCGTTTTTTTTTTTGGAATTTCTCCCGCAAACGGATCAGTAACGGATCCGTAACGGGTAAAAAAGCGGAGATATGAACCGTCTGGCACACTGGGTTTGCTTATTCCAAATAACTATGCCAGATACCATCTATGACATGAAACATAGTTTTACTTATATACAATAATTTCATTCAATTCGGCAGCCCATAGGCATACGTATTACGTACCGCTCAACAAATAGCGTGAGAAATTACTCTCATCTATAAAATTGAGCATGCTCTCGCTAGTTATTTTTCAGTATGCACTTCAAAAAAGTTTAAAGTTAATTGGAAAATAAATAGTTTTTTTTGGTAAATATTTTTTGGCCACGCACAATGTTTTATTTGCATTATCATATAGAAATTTATGTATTGTATTATAGTTTTAGCTTAAATTATTCTAGTCCGTAAGAAATTCTGTGTTCATAGACTAATGAAAGCAATAGATAAATAAAAAAATTCTAAGAGAAGCATTTTATAACTTGTCACAAAAATGTATCAATAAATTATATATGGCTAGAAATCACACAGTTCTTTAGTTCTTTACAAGTTAGAAGATAATATTTCAAGCAAATACAAAAAAAAAAGGTAACTTTTCGACTGTTTAAGATTTCTTAGCATCACTTTTATCACTATTTTTACTTTTAAATAAACGAAAAGCAACACTTTCAACAACAGCTGTCAAATAAAAAATTTGCGGTACTTTTTGCTTCTTCCAAAGAATTAAAAATTTTTAGCGCACTGATAACACATGCAATTTCTTATCTCTGGCAAAAAAGTGAAACCCACAATATCAACTGTAGTATAATCGCGAGATGCTTTTTGTCAGAAGCCCGCGTGCTATAAAAACGCTGCTGAACGATCATGAAAGCATCAAACAGTTCTTCAACTTCAAGCTTAAAACAACACACCAAGTATTTCAACTCAAATAAAAATTACAAAAAATGTCTTCAAAGAACTTCTTTGCTACTTTGCTGGTTGTCGCTTTCGCCTTGGCAGCCGTTACAGCTCTTCCTTATGAGCGCTATGAAAATTATGCGCCACTGGAAGATATTGAACAGCTGAGCTACTATGAAGCTCCTGAAGAACATTTACGTGTGGCACGTTCACCACGAGGAGGCAGCATTGATCTTGGCGTAAACCACGATCGCTTTGGTACTGTTGGCTCTGCGCAATACAATCACAATCTTTGGTCAGCAAATCATGGCAACAGCAGGTTGGATGCTTATGCACAGGCCAGCAAGAATTTCGATCATCATGGCAGACCCAATTATGGTGGTGGTTTGACTTTTGAACATCGTTTCTAAGGACAACAGGACAATTTAACAAACTTTCTGTATAGCAAGAAGCAAAATATTTATTATTTATTTATTTTTTAGAAAAGTTTTAGTAATTTATTTAGCAATAATTAAGAAATATAACTAAATTTAAGTAAAACTAAATAAAAAGTATTTTTCAAAATAAAAAAAAAATTTTCAATGTATAAGTAGCACGTTAAAAGTTTAATTTTATTAACAAATCTTCAGATAAGGAACACTAATTCTTAAATTGTGTTCTCAATTTTATTCGACCTTGTCCCGTTGGGGCTCAGAATTTTTAAGTAAACGTTAGCAGTTGAAGCAAAATTCTGAAAATCATCGTAGATTTGTTTTTCAAAATTTTAAATCAGTGGTGGTATATCGAAATATATGAAATTTCTGGGACTTTGACAATATATACGTATGTATACAGGATGGGCGGGAATCGATAGAACACCGGAAAATGTAAAACTCCTAGGACTATTCTGAACTAATTTTCATAGTTTCATTTTTTGAAATCCGCAAATCAACGGAGATATAGCCATTGGAAGATCGGAATATAGCTTTATGAAAACCAGTTTAAGTTGGGAATCCCATAATGGTTTTTAATTACATTAATGTCATATGAAAAGTATTTTAAAAGGGTATAAAATTGGCGTGAAAAAGTTTTAAGTCCGAGTCATGATTTTTAGATATGTCGAATTTTCGAAAATTTTAACTAGATTTTTTAAGCATTATTTCTTCAAAAAATATCATTCTAAGTCGTAGCTTAAGTAACAACTTATGGAAGCCTAATCTATTCCATTTCATTACATATGCAACTTGTACTTGATTTCTTTCATTAGCACATTTTTTATAGAACTACAAAAAAGTAAACCAAAGAAAATTTCATGAAAATTAGAAAAATTTTTTTTTTTTCTTTGAATAATTTTTGAAAAAATTTTGTCAAAATAAAAATTTTTCAAAAATTATTCAAAAAAAAGGTTCACAAAAAAATTCAAAAAAAATGCACAAGTATTTCTTCAGCGATTCTAAGCATTTTATGTGTATGACTTAATGACTTATGATGTATGACTTAAGATGGGATTCGGTCGCTAGATGAGAGTTTTTGGCTCTTGAACGCCCGCGGCAGGCAAAACTCTTTCTTTACTCATGAGGAAGGCATCTTACAAAAAAATAAAGTAGGCATAAAATGCTTAGAATCGGGTAAGAAATACGTGTGCATTTTTTTGGAATTTTTTTAAACTTTTTTTTTGAATAATTTTTGAAAAATTCTTATTTTGAAAAATTTTTTCAAAAATTATTTAAAGAAAAAAAAAAAAAAAATTTTTAACATTCCAAAAAACAAAAGTTTCAAATCCGAGCCATGATTTTCGGGATATGGCGAATTTTCGGAGTTCTTAAAATATTTTGCTAATTTTCATGAAATTTTCTTTGGTTTACTTTTTTGTAGTTCTATAAAAAAAGTGCTAATGAAAGAAATCAAGTACAAGTTGCATATGTAATGAAAGGGAATAGATTAGGCTTCCATAAGTTGTTACTTAAGCTACGACTTAGAATGATATTTTTTGAAAAAATAATGCTTAAAAAAACTAGTTAAAATTTTCGAAAATTCGCCATATCTAAAAATCATGACTCGGACTTAAAACTTTTTCACGCCAATTTTATAGCCTTTTAAAATACTTTTCATATGACAACAATGTTATTAAAAACCATTATGGGATTCCCAACTTAAACTGGTTTTCATAAAGCTATATTCCGATCTTCCAATGGCCATATCTCCGTTGGTTTGCGAATTTCGAAAAATGAAACTATGAAAATTAGTTCAGAATAGTCCTAGGAGTTTTACATTTTCCGGTGTTCTACCGATTCCCGCCCATCCTGTATACATACGTATATATTGTCAAAGTCCCAGAAATTTTATATATTTCGATATACCACCACTGATTTAAAATTTTGAAGTACAAATCTACGATGATTTTCAGAATTTTGCTTCAACTGCTAACGGTTACTTAAAAATTCTGAGCCCCAACGGGGCAAGGTCGAATAAAATTGAGAACACAGTTTAAGAATTAGTGTTCCTTATCTGAAGATTTGTTAATAAAATTAAACTTTTAACGTGCTACTTATACATTGAAAATTTTTTTTTTATTTTGAAAAATACTTTTTATTTAGTTTTACTTAAATTTAGTTATATTTCTTAATTATTGCTAAATAAATTACTAAAACTTTTCTAAAAAATAAATAAATAATAAATATTTTGCTTCTTGCTATACAGAAAGTTTGTTAAATTGTCCTGTTGTCCTTAGAAACGATGTTCAAAAGTCAAACCACCACCATAATTGGGTCTGCCATGATGATCGAAATTCTTGCTGGCCTGTGCATAAGCATCCAACCTGCTGTTGCCATGATTTGCTGACCAAAGATTGTGATTGTATTGCGCCGAGCCAACGGTACCAAAACGATCGTGATTTACACCAAGATCAATGCTGCCCCCTCGTGGTGAACGTGCAACACGTAAATGTTCTTCAGGAGCTTCATAGTAGCTCAGCTGTTCAATATCTTCCAGTGGCGCATAATTTTCATAGCGCTCATAAGGAAGAGCTGTAACGGCTGCCAAGGCGAAAGCGACAACCAGCAAAGTAGCAAAGAAGTTCTTTGAAGACATTTTTTGTAATTTTTATTTGAGTTGAAATACTTGGTGTGTTGTTTTAAGCTTGAAGTTGAAGAACTGTTTGATGCTTTCATGATCGTTCAGCAGCGTTTTTATAGCACGCGGGCTTCTGACAAAAAGCATCTCGCGATTATACTACAGTTGATATTGTGGGTTTCACTTTTTTGCCAGAGATAAGAAATTGCATGTGTTAACAGTGCGCTAAAAAATTTTAATTCTTTGGAAGAAGCAAAAAGTACCGCAAATTTTTCATTTGACAGCTGTTGCTGAAAGTATTGCTTTTCGTTTATTTAGAAGTAAAAATAGTGATAAAAGTGATGCTCAGAAATCTTAAACAATCGAAAAGTTAACTTTTTTTTGTATTTGCTTGAAATATTATCTTCTAACTTGTAAAGAACTAAAGAACTGTGTGATTTCTAGCCATTTATAATTTATTGATACATTTTTGTGATATGATTTAAAATGCTTCTCCTAGAATTTTTTTATTTATCTATTGCTTTCATTAGTCTACGAACACAGAATTTCTTACGGATTAGCTAAAATTATAATACAATATATACATTTCTATATGATAATGCAAATAAAACATTGTGCGTGGCCAAAAAATTTTTACCAAAAAAACTATTTATTTTCCAATTATCTTTAAACTTTTTTGAAGTGCATACTGAAAAGTAACTTGCGAGAGCATGCTCAATTTTATAGATGAGAGTAATTTCTCACGCTATTTGTTGAGCGGTACGTAATACGTATGCCTATGGGCTGCCGCATTGAATGAAACTATTGTATATAAGCAAAACTATGTTTCATGTCATAGATGGTATCTGGAATAATTATTTGGAATAAGCAAACATTCAAGACTTCCTTATCCTACATTACTCTTACTTATTAAGGAATTTTTAATAAAATTAAAAAAATAATAATAACAAGTGCATAAATTAAATAAGTAAACCAATATCTAACAACTTAAGCGAAATGAATTTAAATTTTCAAACAAACAGCTGACCGCAAAATATAGCTTCCCCGCAGCAAGCCAGATGTTAAGTATTTTAAATTCATTCATAAAATGTGAGCGTCATTTTGTGAACACGCATAAACTTACAATAATCACATCATTACGCTTGCAAAAATGTCTATGATTTAATAAAAATCGAACCTACCTCAAACAACATCGTAGCAAGCGGTGCTTTACACAAAAGCTTCAATCTTCAATAAAAAAGTCACATAAAACAACCAAAACTTCTTATCTGCAGCGTGAGTGAATTCCAGAATTATTCTTTCAGTCAAACAACGCTAAGCGCCAGAGCAGTGATTGCTATAAAAACGTAAACATTTGCGCTTATTTGCATCATAAAGTTCGTACACTTCAAGCTCAATACATCCAACGTTCAAAGCATTTTCTCAACTCAAAACAAAAATGTCTTCAAAGCATTTCAATCTTTTCGTCGCTTTGCTGATTGCTGCTGTTGTCGCCGCAGCTGCTTCACCAATGCCGTATGATGCTTACGAAAGCTACGCACCGCTCGCAGAGGAATATCAACAGTTTGCAGCTGAATATGATGATGTACCCGTTGAGCATTTGCGTGTTGCACGTTCACCACGAGGAGGCAGCGTTGGTGTTGGCGTAAATCATGATCGCTTTGGTACCGTTGGCTCTGCGCAATATAATCAGAATCTTTGGTCAGCCAATAATGGTAACAGCAGACTGGATGCTTATGCTCAGGCCAGCAAAAATTTCGATCATCATGGTAGACCAAATTACGGTGGTGGCTTGAGTTTTTCGCATCATTTCTAAGGGCATCAGGGGACTGACAGATGAACATCAATGTATTATATTATTAGCTGCGTAGTAATTTATTTAGTAAATTTTGTATAACTTTTAAGGAAACAATAAAAATTTCCAATTTTAATAAAAAAAAAAATTATTAATCTAAATTTATGTTTTAATCATATTTCCACTTTTTAAGAATTTTGTGCCTATTCCATAAATCACAAAATTTCTGAACTATACATTTCTAAAGTTATTGTTGTCGTTTCTTTCAACAAGGTATTGAAACTCTTTTGGTGAACGTGCCAGATTGGCAGTCATTAATTAACTTTTTAGTTAACTAAAATGTTGAGGAGAGTTTAACTACTGTTCCATATTCACAGTCTATAAGTTAACTTAAACAGTAAATAATAGAAATTTTTGGATCTTGTTTGTGGGTTCACACGTATTTCTTCAGCGATTCTAAGAATTTTATGCCTCATACACTTTTTTCGTAAGATGCCTTCCTCTTGAGTAAGCAAAGAGTTTTGCCTGCCGCTGACGTTCAAAATCCAAAGACTCTCATCTAGCGACCGAATCTTATCTTAAGTCATACATCAATTTAGAGCCTATAAATTATGCTTTAATTAAAAGTAGAGTAGAACGGGGCAATGTCGTGCACTCAACTTTGACATGCTCGTAAAGCCGTACATCTCAAGCGAATGCGACGAGTAAGCATCCGATCGAAAGATAATTTCATTGGTTACATCCATGTGTAACAACATTTGTGTAGCGAGAAATTGTGTTTGTGTAAGTGAAGAAAAAAAAAAAATGTGCACGACATTACCCCCCTCAAAATTTGTGGGGTTATGTCATGCATTGTTTTCCGAGTATAGTAAAGGTACCAAAATGTGTGAGAAATGATAGGTAGTAGTTCTATTAGAGGAGATTTAGCATTATCATGTATTTATTCATTATTATACAAGTGTGAAGTACATAATATGTTGTGTAGAGTAGAACGGGGCAATGTCGTGCTTTCAACTTTGACATGCTCGTAAAGCCGTACATCTCAAGCGAATGCAACGAGTAAGCATCCGATCGAAAGATAATTTAATTGGTTACATTCATGTGTAACAACATTTGTGTAGCGAAAAATTGTGTTTGTGTAAGTGAATGTGCACGACATTACCCCAACGGTCGTTTTAAAGGTCAACTTCGATAACTCGGCGAAGCCCAAAATTTTTTTGGAAATCAAATAATTCTTTTCTTTAGCAGGATATTTCGTTTCAGAAAACACTTACCTGTTATATTTTCCCGCAAGAAAAATTATTTTTCTGATCCGATGAAAAAACACTTTTATCGTCCCGAAAGCGTACTTTTTGAAAAAAAGGTTACTCTGTAGAGACGAACTGGTGAAAATTGCTAGTATTATATGCATAAGCTCAGCAGGTCAGCAGGTCCCTAGCTTACGAACAGTTGGTAAATCATGCAAGTCCTTGGGCTAAAACAGCCAGTGCACGACATTACCCCCTGCACGACATTACCCCGTTCTACTCTACTTTTAAAAAAAAATTTAAGGGGGTTTTTTTAAAAAAAATTCAAAAGTATTTTTAAGCTAAGAAAGATTTGGTGAAAAATTTTTTATTTTTTTTTTATTAGGTAAGTAAACTATATATGAACACGCCAAGTGTACCAGGTTTCAATTTTTTTGTCTCCGATTTCGCTCAAATTTGGCAATATGGTAGATCCGGTGTGCAAGAAGAACAATCTGGGAGGATTTGTTCCTAGTACCATTTTGTTTTTAAAATACAGGGTGTTGAAGTTGGCGTTTTTAGTCATTTTCATGAAAAGGTTGTTTTTTCAAAAATTTTTAGCTTACACTAAAGTTTGTAAATTCATAAATCTAAGTTACAGGTCCCATTTATTTTGAAGTGTTCTTTTTATAAAAAAATATTTCTTGGTGAACAAATTTTTTTTTCACCACAATTTTTTACACTTAAAAATACTTTTGAATTTTTTTTAAAAAAACCCCCATTAGATTTTTTTAAAAATACTTTAAATTAAAGCATAATTTATCATCTTACGTAAAATGTCTACTAGGCAAAAAATGCTTAAAATTGTAAAAGAAATACGTGTGATTTTTTTTGGTCTCAGAATTGCTTACCTCATACGATTTTAGAGTTATCCTAACCTAAAAATGCAAAAACACCGTTTTTGCTATTTTTGAAGCTGTTATATCAAGATATGGTAACTTTCAGCATGGTATTGAAGTTAAAAGTGACAGTCTTTTTCTTCAAAACCCAATTTAAATTCTCTGTGTTAAATATCTCTGTGTTCCTCCGAAATATCTTAAGCAGAAATACAAAAAAACCTGTTTTTTGCCCTTTTTCAACTTTTTAGGTTAGAATAACTCCGAGAATAAAAAAGATATCCGTATAATTTAAATTGAATTTTCAAGAAACAGACTGGCACTTTTAACCACTATACCACTTTTTGTGGTTGGAAGTAACCTTGACTTGTAATATCACTTTAAAAAGAGCAAAAACATTGTTTCTTACAATTTTATGTTAAAATATCTCCTTAACCGTACAAGATACAGCAATTTTGAGACTGAATTTGGAATCAGCATCAACAAATACATCGGAAATGGCTATTTTAGTTTCTTTTTGATATACTTATTTTTTTGGTTTCCTTAGAAGATCTATGAAAATTATCCGTTAACCGAATTCAATTTTAGATTAAGTGTTCCTTAGCCTTCGAACTTTTGACAAAAACATTATTTTAAAATATAAAAGTTTTGTTCATGTTATTAAAAAAAATGTTTTTTATTTTGTTAAACTTAAATTTAGTTTAATTTCTTATACAAAGTAAATTACTCAAATTGTTTATAAATAATAAATAAATAAGGAAATAATTTGTTTTTGTTTAAACAGCTTATTAAATTGTTCTATTGTCCTTAGAAGCGATGTTCAAAAGTCAAACCACCACCATAATTAGGTCTGCCATGATGATCAAAGTTCTTGCTGGCTTGAGCATAAGCATCCAGTCTGCTGTTACCATTATTGGCCGACCAAAGGTTTTGATTATATTGTGCAGAGCCAACGGTACCAAAGCGATCGTGGTTTACGCCAAGATCAATGCTTCCACCTCGTGGTGAACGTGCCACACGTAAATGTTCTTCAGGAGCTTCATAGTAGCTCAGCTGTTCAGTATCTTCCAGTGGTGCATAATTTTCGTAGCGCTCATAAGGAAGAGCTGTAGCAGCTGCCAAGGCGAAAGCGACAACCAGCCATGTAGCGAAAATGTTAAAATTCTTTGAAGACATTTTTTTTTTTTTTTTTTTGAGTTGGAATACTTTAAGTGTGTTATTAAGCTTGAAGTTGAAGAACTGTGTGATGCTTTAATGCACGTTTAATACCGTTTTTATAGCAAGCGGGCTTCTGACTTAAAGCATCTTACGAACGATCTGAAATTGAGATTGTGGGATTCACTTTTTTGACGCTGATAAGAAGTTTCATGTGTTATCAGTGCACTAAAAATTTGTATTTCTTTGGAATAATCAAAAAGTACCGCGCATTTTTTATTTCACAGATGTTGTTGAAAGTGGAGCAATTTGTTTATTTCAAAGTTTGAACAAGAGAGATGACTAGAAATGGTAAACAAGGGGAATTTTTTCGTTGATATATTATCTACTGATTTTGGCGAAACTGAGTTATTTTAAAATTATAAAGTTGACAAGTCTATTAACATTTAAATTTGTATGTCTTTGGTAATATATATTGTCTTCCAGCTTCATATTTGAATTATTATAAAACTTTTCCTTACCTAACCTGTCGTTAAAGTATGTATGTATGTTTTCTCCTTTAACTCCTAGGAGGAGCAGAGGGCCAATATGAAACGTTTCCATTTGTTGCGATCCCTTGCGATGACTTTGATCTCTTGCCGCGACTTTTCCAATTCTTGTATTTCCTTTTCCAGCGACTTTTTCCAGTTGGTTTTGGGTCAACCACGTCCTCTACTGCCTTGTGTATTCCACTCATTTCGCTGTCGTTAAAGTGTTGGCTCTAAAATCATTTCCTTTTAAATGTACCATTGCTCTTGCTAATCACGTTGTAACCACAATTTTTATTGCATATATGTTTTCTTTCTCACCTTTCTTTTAAAAGAGGTCAAAAGACGGTACACTCGAAAAAAAAAAAAAAACACAACAAACCAAAACAAAAATAGTTGATTTTGATGTAGTTGTTGATGCTTAATCCGAATCCGTTCTCATAATTGCTCTATCAAGTATAGTTTTTGAGATATCCTTAAAGTTCAAAAACACGATTTTTGAGAATATATAAGGGACGCATTAAATTTTCTTGTTCTTTTTTACTAAATGCATCGCTTAGAACTATTCTTTGTCTGCAAAATATTCTTTGTAATAAAATATCCTGACTTTTTGCGTACAATAATTCCTAAAAAATTCTTAACAACAATAAAATAATATAAATAGTAAACAAATCAAGTAAATTTATTGTGAATTTTTAAACAAACTAATGACCGGCAAAATGTATTTTCCCTACAAGCACGTTACTATATTTCAATTTCATTCATAAAATGTTAATGTACAATAATTTCGTGATCACGCATACACCTACAACCTTTGAATTATTGCGCTTGTAAAAAATCTTTATTACTTAATAAATATCGTTGACAAACGCAACGAGGGAAGTTTTTTTTTTCACACAGCATCATTCAAAGCGGTGCTTCCCACATCATAAAAAAGTTTCAATCTACTGATAACAATTGATATTTCTTATCTACAGCGCAAGTGAATCCCAGACGCGCCAGAGCAACAAAACTGCTATAAAAACGTAAACATTTGCGCTTATTTGCATCATAAAGTTCTTACACTTCAAGTACAATACATCAGCGCTCAAAGCATTTTCTCAACTCAGAACCAAAATGTCTTCAAAATATTTCAATCTTTTTGTCGCTATGCTGATTGCTGCTATTGCCGCTACTGCTGCTTCACCATTGGCATATGAAGCTTACGACAGCTACGCACCACAAGCAGATGAATATCAACAGTTTGCAGCTGAATATGATGGTGCCCCCACCGAGGAGCATTTGCGTGTTGCACGTTCACCACAAGGCGGCAGCCTTGGTGTTGGCGTAAGTAATGATCGCTTCGGCACTGTTGGCTCTGCGCAATATAATCAAAACCTTTGGTCAGCCAATAATGGTAACAGCAGATTGGATGCTTATGCTCAGGCCAGCAAAAATTTCGATCATCATAGCAGACCTAATTATGGTGGTGGCTTGACTTTTTCACATCGTTTCTAAAGACACCAGGGGACTGACACTTCAAGTTATTTTATTATTAACTGCTAAGTATTTTATTTAGTTAATGTTGTATTAGTTTTAAGGAAAAAAATAAAAATTCCAAATTTTAGTAAAAAACTCAAATTGTAAGGTTGTTTTCATTTATTTCAACTTTTTTCGGTTCTTCAATAGCATTTAGATTTTCCATCAACTTCAAATTTTCCGAATCGTTGCATTTTCAACATTATCTCAGGATCAACTCGAAACTAGCTTGAAATTCTTGTGTTAAAAGATGTCTTCGCTAACTTTTACTGTGTATTCGTCTGGTTGAAGAAATAAAGTAAGCAATAAAAAAGTTTTTTGGGATTTTCGAAATAAGCTCAAAACTTCTATGACAGAAGATATTATCGCCAACTGATCGCATGGATTCGCCTTGCTGTAAAAATAAAGTTAGCCTCAAAAAGATGATATTTGAGATTTTGTGGAAAAATTTTAGGGTTTTCCGGAAAGCACTCTACGCTTTAGATCAGCTCGAAACTAGCTCGAAATTTGTGTGTCAAAAGATTTAGTCGCCAACTACTCCCGCGGGATGCCGATTTTGACATCAAAGACAAAGAACGCCCAGGACAGCCAAATAAGTATGAAGACGAAGAATTATAGAAGCTACTCGATGAGGATTCGTGTCAAACACAAGACGAGCTTGCCAAATCGTTGGTAGTGACTCAGCAAGCCATTTCGAAACGTTTGAAAGCCGCCGGATACATTCAGAAGCAAGGTAATTGGGTCCACTATGAGTTGAAGCCGAGAGACGTTGAACAGCGCTTCTGTATGTCTGAAATGCTGCTTGAGCGCCATAAAAACAAATCATTTTTGCATCGGATTGTGACTGGGGATGAAAAATGGATCTATTATGACAGTCCCAAGCGCAAATAGTCATACGTGAAACCCGGCCAAACAGCCAAATCAACCTCGAAGCCAAATATCCATGGCGCCAAGGTTATGCTGTGTATTTGGTGGGATCAGAAGGGGCCGTTATATTATGAGTTGTCGAGATCGGGCCAGACAATCACAGGTGACCTGTACCGAACACAATTAATACGTTTGAAGCGTGCCATCATCGAAAAACGCCAGGAAAATGCGACCAGACACGAAGCAATAATTTTTCATCATGACAACGCTCGGCCGCATGTTGCAAGACCTGTGAAAAACTATTTGGAAAATAGTGGATGGGTTTTGGCTCACCCGCCTTATAGTCCGGACCTTGCTCCTTCTGACTTTCATTTATTTCGCTCGATGCAAAACGCCCTCACCGGAATACGCTTCACATCAGAGCAAGGCATCCGAAATTGGATAGATTCAGTTTTGGCCGCCAAGCCGGCGCAATTTTTTTGGGATGGAATTCATAAATTGCCTGAAAGATGGGGAAATGTTGTAGCTTCCAATGGACAATACTTTGAATAAAATATATTGTAACATTTTTCCACAATAAAGCATCAAATTTCGCTAAAAAATTCCGGTTTTTAAGTTGTACACCCAATATTTAAGAATTATTGTCCAACTATGTGGACACTAATTCAACCATTCACTTGATTTTTATGTGAACTTTTTCGGTGCGTTCTTTTGTATCAACAAAATTATAGAAAAAGGAAAATTTGAATTTCATATGTATAAGCAAACTTTGTCCACATATGTGGACAGTGCAAAAGTTTTTTAAAACATCTTTGCAACAGCCTTTTCGCAAAACTGCAAGTGAGTTTTCATATCACTAATTGCTGTGTTGTGTATCCGGCTTAAGAGTAAAGCGTTAACTGCAAAAAACTACGCTCAAGGCTCAATATTTGCATTTACAATTTTTAAGATTCAGTCGTTGTACATTGCTCAAAGAAAGTACTTCAGCAAAAAAAATTTAATAAAATAAAAAAATAAACATGAATTTAAAGAATTTTTATCGCATTGTGATTTTTGTAAATATCGCTATTGCCATTGCAAATTCCTCTGAGGAAGCCGGTGGCAGCTCTAACTCGCTAAATTACAATCATAATATTTATACAAATGGAAATACCAAATTGGATACCAATGTATATTTGGATAGAAATTTGAATTATGGCTGTGGAGCTAATTTAACAATCCGGTTTTAACCAGGAAAACCAAAGGAAACTAGAATTTTAATTCTGAATGCATTGATAATTTACTTCTAAACTAATACTTCATTTGTGATAATTTCAAATATAAGATGATATAACATTTGAAATTTTGTTTTATCTTAAAAAATTTCGACACTAAAAGCACAAAAAGAATCCCTTAAAAACGTGCAATGAATAATAAATACGGAAGTGTACGCTTTAAAAAAATAATCTTCAGTTTTGTTCTCCGAATAAGCCTTGAAAAGAGAATATGCTAGACAGAAGCTGGAGCTGGAGTTTTTTGTGCTATAATCCACGCATCATTCGATAAAAATTCAGAAATTATTACAAGAAAATGTGTTTGTGGGAGATCTGTTAACATTGTGTTCTGGATAGCGCTTGAAGAATTCTGAAGAAAAACCACAACATGATAATTATGAGTACTTTGGAAAAAGTTATTAGCATTTCCCTTAAAACTCTTAGAACGCTACTCAAAACTCTAATTCTTTTTTGGATAAGATTTATTTTTCAGATTCTTGAAAAAAAAAAATGTGTCTTCTTATTTTGCGATTAACATGAAAAGATCATATATCTTGGAAAAATAGTACCTAATAAGGTTACCTAAGATACTCAAAACACCTGTGCGATAAAATTGTTGTTTCCGTGAGAGACCGATGGTACCTTATTTTACGATTCAAAGGAAAACTACGAATAGCTTGCAAAAGTGGTTGTTGGATTTTTTGTAGAACTCTTCGAGTGCTATCCAGAATTCTAGTCAGAACCCTTTCTTTTGCAAGAAATTTTTTTAAAAAAAAATTTTTCACAAAAAAACAAAATTTCAAAAAATATAAAAAAAAATAAAAATAATAAAAAATTCCTGAACTCTTTGTTGTGAAAATATTATCAGAAAAAAGTGGAGCTAAGCAAAAAACTTCCGGTTTTCCGTACAAATTCGAATTTGGTGAAAAAACTTCACTTACTATATTAAAAATGGATTCAGAATTCTAAAAGAATTTGCGATTTTTGAAAATTCGGGAGTCAACTTTACATGATTCAGTAAAATGTTTTGTGGAGCATTTTTCAGTGTTATTCGATTACTCCGGCAACGATCTTAAGAAAACTAAATGTACGGTTTTCTGGTCCAGCTGTATTGAATTCGTTAGGAAAATATTGTTTGCAAAATATAACAAAAACAAATTAATTATTTGTAATCTAGTGTAATTTTTTTAAATTTTATTTTTAAATTTTTTTTAAAATTATTAAATTTCTTAAAAGGCATAAAATTGCATTGATTGTTATGAATAAATTAAAATTTTGTTGACAATATAACTTTAAATCTGTTAGTCGTGCTTAAAAGCGATGCTCAAAAGTCAAACCACCACCATAATTGGCTCCACCATGATGATCGAAATTCTTGCTGGCCTGAGCATAAGCATCCAATCTGCTATTACCATTATTGGCTGACCAAAGGTTTTGATTATATTGCGCTGAGCCAACGGTACCAAAGCGATCATTACTTACGCCAACACCAACGCTGCCTCCTTGTGGTGAACGTGCAACACGCAAATGCTCCTCGATGGCGGCATCATCATATTCAGCCGGAAGCTGTTGATATTCCTCAGCTAGCGGTGCGTAACTTTCGTAAGCTTCATATGGCATTGCGGAAGCAACAGCAATAGTAGCAATCAGCAAAGCGACAAAAAGATTGAAATATTTTGAAGACATTTTGTTTTGGAAATACTTTGCGCACTTAGAGTGGTGTATTGAACTGGGTATGTTAGAACTGTATGATATAAATCAAAGTTTTGAGTAGCGTTTTTATACTTTTCTTTCTGTGCACCTCAAGTGCTTTAGCATTCATGAAAAATACAGGGATTCACTGCAGTTTTTCAGCAGAAATATTTTGTTATCATTGGACATCCAACATTTTCAATGTTTCAATGAAATGTGGGAAGCACAGCGGGTACACTTTTGCTGAGTTTTGCGGTTGCTGATAAGGAATTCTTAAATGTAAACAAAATATTGCTGTTAAAAAGTATTCCCCTTGTTGTGCGAATCAAACTTTAAGCATTTAATTGATAAGGGTATTCACTGCTTTGTTTTCGAGAATATAAAAATACGTTGTCATAACTAAACTTGGGTGTTATAAGTTTCAAAATACTCACGTGACATATATTTATAAGTAGCTTAAATTCCAAAATCATTATTTAACATACCTGTAAAGAAAGAAAAAAGTTATTTAATAAAACAATTCATTCAAATTTACTATAAAATACTGATACTCTAATCAATTTTATTACAAACTTCTTTAAAGTGCAAAAATTACGTAACATTTTTTATAGTGCCAATTTGTACGTATGTCAGCATATGTAAATTTATATAAATATTACAACTCACGTCTAATCATTATCATAACAATTAACATAATGATAATAATCGAAATTATAATCTGTAGCATAAGTATGTACATATAGTAGAATGGGGAAGAGATTTACTTCATTCAAAAGGATATCAAAGGATAATAAACTACTCAAACAAGAACAATACACCAACGATGACGACGATATTAGTGGCTGACAAACATGTGACAGTGAAACTAGCACAATAAAACAAAATCCGATTAGAGAAATGAACAGCAACGGTGAAAGTCACAAACATATATGTACGTATCTATGCGGTTAATGACTTATGTCATTTGCTAGGGAAGTTCTACAAATATCGCAGGGAAAAGTTATTCGAAGCTTGCTCGAAATAATTTCATACTAAGTTAGTTTTATTTGCTTTGGAGATTGACGTACCCTTAAGACATTTTAATGTAAAAGTTCCGCTTAATTTCTCTATTTTAAGAATAAATGAGTTATGTCTTATATGTAGCATGATTCTTTTATTTTAAACTACATATATGAGCAGTTTCTGACTAATATTTATTATTCATATTTATAAGATTTTTATGACTTAAATTTATGATTCGATTAGAATAAATTATGTAACCAATTTATAAGTCATATTTGTGCTACTTTATGATTAATATAATTGACTCTTTTATGATTCATACAATTGACTCTTTTATGATTCATTTTATTGACTAAATACTTCTTAAGCCATATTTCTGATGCATCTATGATTTATAAAATTGACTCTTTTATGATTTATATTATTAAATACATACCTTTTAAGTCATGTTTGATATACATTTATGATTCATATTATTGACTTTTTAATGATTCGTATTACTGACTCTTGTACGATTCATATTATTGACTATAATTGACTTTTTTCATTTTATTTTATATTGACCACATACTTTTTAAATCATATTATCGATGCACTTACGATTTATATAAATGAATATTTTATGATTCATTTTATTGACTTCATACTTTATAAGTCATATTTGATATACATTTTTGATTCATATTAATGACTCTTATATAATTCTTATTATTGACTCTTGTACGATTCATATTTTTGACTACGTACTTTCAAACTCAAATTTCCGATGCCGTTATGATTCATATAACTGACTCTTTTATGATTAATTTTGTTGACTACAATCATTTGTAGTCATATCTGCGATGCATTTATGACTAATTTATAGTAGTTGACTCTTTTATGATTTATACTATTGAGTATTGAAATCATTTTTGCAATACTTTAATGATTCTTATTGTTGACTCTCTTATGATTCATTTTATTGACTACATACTTTTTAAGTCATATTGCCGATGCATTTATGATTTATATAATTGACTCTTTTATGATTCTCATTATTGACTCTTGTATAATTCATATTTTTGACTACGTACTTTCAAAGTCAAATTTCCGATGCAGTTATGATTCATATAACTGACTCTTTTATGATTTATTTACTTGAAGTATACAAATACATCAAGAATAAATTTAAAAATTTAAAAAATTAAATTTAAAAGTTTTTTCAATTCAACTAAGCGAACTTTTGTTAGACCCTACGTATGATTCATAGTTTTGAGTTCATGATTCATATTATTGACTGCATAGTTTTTTAGGCACATGAAAAAACTTTCTTCGCTCCTTTTTTGGTTGGTTCGCGACTCTTTTCTAGGACTTATTTATGCCACGACTGCCTCATTAAAGAGACATCTTTGACTTATTTCAAATACTTTATATTTCTTCTGAGTCGTTATAAATAGAAGTCATATCGGATTTCCATAACTTTGGAAGGCAACATCACAAGGCACCTTTTAAGAGATTATTTTAAATAGAAAGAGTAGTACCTAAATATTATGTAATAGATTTGTTAAAAAAAATTAAAAAACTTTTTTCTGTCTGCATTTAACCCCAAAAGTAGCCAAAGCCCTAACTTGAAGGGACATTCTGAATTCAGATTCACAAACATAGAAAATGCTCATATTTACAACGCTTCTAAGATTAGTGTTTTTAAGTGTCACTTTGTTTACACAAAAAAGAATGAAATTTATTTATTAGCACTCAAAAATCATTAAAATTAACTTATAAAAACAAAATAAACATTTAGTGGAAACTCAAAACAACACGTTTTGAAAGTGCTCATTTCTATACAGATAATATTCTCTTTTGATGTGTTTTCTTGAGCTTTTATGTAAACAGACTATTGTAATTTTGAAACTACATGAAATCGGTCTGCAGACTAAAGATGATTCATATGAGCCTACAGTTAGTTCAAAAAGCCAAAATTTTTAAAACTTCCTCAGGGGAGTAATACCTTTTGAAAGAATCAATTCAATTTAAATTTCAAACACATCGATACCTACTCCCAATCGTATCATCTTTATGCAACACACTGTCTACAAAATCTCCGATTGTCTGTCTGTCTGCCTGTGTATGTAAGTGTACCGCATACATATCACCATTTCCTTTTCTATTACGTAATACAAAAAGGATTGTCTTCTCTACTCCTTTTGCATCTTCTTCTACTTCAAATAATCCCACTGTTGCTGCCAAAGATTTATGATTTAGCAGCAGCAGCATCAACATCAACGCTGATACCGCCATCATCTCTGTGACGTAAAGTCAAAAGTACACACAGCCAGCGCCAGGATTCAGTCAGTCAGTGTACCCTTTGATGTGTTGCGAGTACATAAATATTCGTAAATGCATACATACATACCTAAATATACATATGTATGTGAATTGTCTTTAGGTTAAAAGGCGGTGGGATGTGGTAAATTGTTTACTGTTTGTTGCGCATCACGTTTATCAAAATCGCAGTATCATCAAGTATGAATTTCACTTAGAGCGTAAATACAATTAAATCATAAATTTATTTATCCTTTCGCAGTAGCAGAAGGAGTAGCAGCAGCAGCAACAACAACAACAACAACAAAATATTACTCAATTGCAGAGTAAATGTTGATTATATTTGTATTATGTATCTATTGTGTTTGTGTGTGTATTTTGTTTAAGGATGCGTTTTTGTGTACATAACCTTCAAAGGAGCAAAATTGCAAAATTAAACATTAAAGATTGCATAACCGAGATTTGTTGAATTGGTTTGTATTAAGATTATATTGAAGTTATTAAGTCCTTTCTATTATAACTTTCTTCTTAACGTTTTTCCAAGTAACCTGTGGCTAACAAATTCATTGTTTTAAAATAAAAGAGCGTCAAATTCTGTAAGCCTTTGCATCTTTCCTATGTCTGGCTTAAAAATAATTGACCTCACCATTTTGGTAAGCATAATTTGGTACATGGTTTAATTTTATGTTAAGCTGCTGAAATATCGAATAATCCTCTTCATTTTAATGTGCACAGTTTACAATTGATTTGAGTTCGATTTTAAAATTAAAAGTACCAATCAAAGCGGTCTTACCAAACCTCCACCCTGTAGAAATCGATTTTTGACAAACTACAATATCTAAAAACTTGAGTTTTTCATTTCACGATTTTAAAACGCAATATCTCGTTCAATTTTTTAGATTTTTTCATAATCGAGCTGTCATTTTATTCGAAATAGCATGTTTTTAGAAAATGCATAATGTGAAGATAAGGTGTGTATTTCCTGCGGACGGTCATGTATGAAATTCTCTCTCTCTTCATGTATTGTTTTCCCGATAAACTGACACTAAGCATTAAGAACCTTGGTGTGTTCTATAGCAGGCATTACAGTCACCACATAATCTATCACTCGCGTAATAAGTTCAAGTCCAGGAAATCAAAATGTTTAGCTTGAGTCAGTGGAGGTCTTTACGTTACACTTGTAATTTGTGTAGCGAAGCTGTATTGACATATGTAGAGCAAATCACTCATTTTCTCCGTAAATGCAAATAAGAAGGAGTGGTACCCAAGGGAAATACTTCCTCTCCTACAATCGCTCTGGTTGTTTGAAAAATGTCAAGATTCCTAAACTCTACAGGACGCAAAAAAGCCAAGCAAAGTCAGCCTTTGTTTTGGTATTTTTTGAGACTAAGACCAAGAAGTTGATACATTTTCAAGGTCAAGACTGTTATGGTCTGGATTTTTTGTTGATCAGGACAATCCAATTCGGTAGTGGTCATTTATAGTCGTTAGGGTGGCATGCCTTTTCGGACGTGAAATCATCTCTTTAAACGGAATTTGACCTAAAATTGCGATAGCTTTGTAAAACTTCATCAAGCTTTTAATTTTTTTAAGTCACGAACAGGACCAAGATCATGACAAAAATTATTATCGGGACCAAAACTCAATGCCAAAGACCTATGTAGACTGCTATAAGAGAATAGTACTTAGAAAACTACATTAAGAGACCAAAACGACATGATTAAAATTTCTTTTAGTTTTTGCATATCGTATACAATCATTCTTTTAGAATTGTTTGAGTTAGTAAGGACATTATTTTCTTTTAAAATTTGTATTTCATTTTTCTCTCCATCTCCAACGTCCTGAAAAATTATGTTTCAGAGATTAACGTAATTTTTATACATATCTTGATGCTTTCCAAGTCACACATGCTTGGATAGATTCAGTCTTTGGTTTTTAACCTACACAATGAAAATTTTATTTTAATTTTAAAATCAAAAACTATTGATAAAGAACAATGCAAAAAAAGTATTAATTTTAAACTTTTCGGAATAATTTTATACTTTTTTGGAATAAATTTCAAACTTTTTTGGTATAAAATCGAAAGTTAATACCAAAAAAGTTTAAAATCATTATAAAAGCGAACAAAAGTAAGAAAAGTAAACTATCATTTTTTAGTGTGTAGTTTTCTTACGATTCTAAGATAACGTTTTGTAGTTCATTTTGCCAAACCGATTATCTGGAACATAACAACCATATGTCGTCAGAGTAACAAACGTTCTATAATTGCTTTTTAAAGTTCCATTTAATTTCTGAGCCAGCTTTTTTTCTAATCCTAATTTTCATGATTTCTAAGTTGAAAAATGCATAGAATTTTAGATTCTTGCAAATAATGACCAACAGTTCGTAAAATTAGTATAATTCTCATATAGTCAACATAAACCATTTTAATTTTGTTAAGAAAAAAGAAAAATTAAGGAAGATGGGAGACTCAAGAGACTTGCTTAAGTTGATCACCAGCGTACGTGTAAAGTTTAACTTTGTTGTCTTTAATTGGGCAATTATGATATGGTTTATGCCTGAAACATTGCGTAAGGTATCGTGCTTACGCTCATACGACCATTACTGTATTCCTACTGGGTACTCTAATATGTGTGTGCAATTTTCCAGCAAGATTTCGTTAGCTTGTGAAATCTTTACTAAAACTTTTCGCTTGTGCAAAGCATGTAGCATGGATTATAGATGTTGAATTTCCTTACAACGCTGTTACTCTCTTAGCTTAAGTCATGGCATGTCATGTCAAAATGTGTTTTGCATGTACACACCTATAAACATGCTAAGAAAATACCCAGTTGGAAATAAAATTAAGATTATGTTTTATAACGGAAATTATTACACACTCTTTAAAAGGATCCAAAAAGATTTCGCTTTTTAGCAATGATAACGATAATTGCAGAGCGTAACACGACAGTTTCAGCTGTGACAAGATCTATAAATCTCGTTGTCAAATCTTACCTATTTCCACCGACCGAAAGAGATTTATTCAGTAAACGTCATAAGCGGCAAAATGTAAGTTGTTTCTTTGTTTTCTTCCTAACATTTTCTTCTTTCCTTAATGACATTATTCCGATTGCCATAGTTAAGGGGTGCTACTTTGCTGAGTATAACCTAAATCAGTAGCCCTTTTGCGATTTATACGAAAATTAAAAATAAATCTCGTCAGAAGTGGATTTACTTTTACAAAGTAAATAACGTGACTACTTATTTACAACGAGATTTGGAGCCCCCATAAATCTCCGATGTAAACGTAGCCTAAGAGTATATCATTCTTGGCTCCAATACAACTCACTTAAGCAACTATTGACATCCTTGCGCAATGCATATGAAACTTCCTTAGCATTATAGAAGCCTTATTCCTGCAGGGTATTAGTGCAGCAATTTTCCCGCAACATAATTAAATGCAGCATTCGCTCGCTCTCACCACTCTATTGAAATCGTAGTTTGTTTGTTGGTTAAAATTTGTTCATTCGAGGCGAAAAATTTGTTCGCTTCGGAAGGAGGAAATTATTGCAAGCGCTTAAATATCACAGGATAACGAGAGTCAGAGAGTGAAAAGGGAATTTAATGGCATACAAATTTGTACGCTAATGCAGCAACAGCAGCAGCAAGTGCCGGTATGTAAGGATACGTAGGTATATTTGTTTGCTGTTGTGTGCGTGTGTGTTTGAAGTTGCATGTGTGTGTACCCACATACTTACATTTGCACGATTATTTGTGTGTGTGCTGAATGCGCATTCAATTTGTAAGGAATTTAAAGAAAGAGCGCTAAATTTTTTGCTTTTTCTTATGCACAATACATTGTGAGAAATGTGTGGCATAAATAATCGTGTCCTTGCCAGTTTTCATGCGTAAAATTGTATTTTTAATTCAAGTTTTTGTGTTGAAAATGCCTTGTCAGATTTTTTCCTTTTTGTATTTTCAATAAAATAAAAAATCAGTGGCATGAAAAGTGCTCAGTAAATCTTATCAATGCTATCCTCTTTAAAGAATGCTTGTGACCTAAAGAAAATAACTCAAGTCATATGTTCAAAGTCCTGCCTTCTTTGTCAAATATGCATGTAGAGAAGGGTATGTAGAGTGCATAGAATTGGTGAACATATGCAACTTAGCCCGACGTCTGCATTAGAAAAAAAAAAGTTGTTGCAAACAACACCTTGTGAAATATTGTCTGTTGCCACATGGGTGATTTTCCAAAAAATGTACTATTCAATGGCGCGTGGCTCAAAACCATGTTTAAATTTAAAATTTGATATTTTAACTATTTAATACAGATACTTAGCTTATATATGAATAACTTTAAAAAAATATATAATTCTAAATATTTTACAATGATATCATAACATAAAGTGTTCAGAACTCATTTTCCCTGCTGCCTCTAACTGCTTCTTAGTGCACTTAATTTGCTTGTTTCACATACGACGTTATTATCTAAAAAAACTTATGCGACATTGCTTGTAGATTTATTTAAGCTACTGTTTTTCCGTGTTAACTCATCGAAAATTTTGTTTTCATATAAAATTTACATAGGTAGAAGTTGGTCCCTCGGTGCTTACGAAGACTATCTCTTCTTTAAATGCGGACAAGAAAATCTTTTTTTTTGAAATTGCGGCGAAAAAAATCTTTTTTGTAATATGCGGACAAGAAAATCATTTTTTATAAAATGCGGAGAAGAAAATAACTTATTACAAAATGCGGAGAAGAAAATAATTTATTACAAAATGTGGCGAAGAAAATCACTTTTTACAAAATGCGGCGAAGAAATCTCTTTTTTAAAAATGCAGCGTAAAAAATCAAATTTTTTCGAAAAAAGGAATAGGAAAAATTTTTCTGAAAAAATAAAATAAATAAAGAAATTTTCTTCGCCGCATTTTGTAAAAAGTGATTTTCTTCGCCGCATTTTGTAAAAAGTGATTTTCTTCTCCACATTTTATAAAAAGTGATTTTCTTGTCCGCATATTACAAAAAAGATTTTTTTCGCCGCAATTTCAAAAAAAGATTTTCTTTGCCGCAACTTTCGGTTGGAAAATTTTCTTCGTAAGCACCGGCGTCTCATTCTGACTATAAATTTTTAAAGAATTGAGTAAACAGAGAACTGAATGTGAAGAGAAAGAAGAGATTCAGTGTATTTTCAGCTCAGTCAGTTTTGGTTTTTCGATAGTGTATTCGAGTGCCTTTTTAAAAAAAAAAAATTTTAAAATTTTGTAAAGTAAGTGAGAATCATTCTCCGCATGGTTTTTTTTATATTACTAGACATATTATTTTAACTTTATATCATTAAATAAATAAACATTAATAGAGGATATCCACCAGTTTTACCTTTTTTTAAAATAATTGATATTTTCATTGTGATATTACTGTTTTTGCAACATTTTGTCATTCTCCGTTTATTCATTCTACTCATAGTAATTCTTTAGCAGTTTCTGTTATTGTTGGTTTTGCTTAAATCACTTGTTTAAGAAATAAAAATTTTAATTTAGACTTAAAACACTCAAATAAACTTTTGATCATTCTCCGTTTCATCATTCTCCTTTTAATAACCCTCCACTTAGTTTACTTATTTTATTAAACTTTTTTTGACTAAATTGAAATTTTTGGTTTCAGAAACGCTCAGATAAACATTTTAAAAATTTTACAAAACATTTGGTGTTGCCACCCAGTTTTTTTTTGTTAGTTTGGCTTAAACCACTTATTTAAAAGTTTTGGTTTAGTCCTAAAACACACAAATAAACTTTGCATCATTCTCCGTTTCATCATTCTCCGTCTCATCATTCTCCGTTTAGTAGCTCTCCACCTGTTTTTTTTTTTTTGTTAAACTTTTTTTGAATAAATTGAAATTTTTGCTTTCAGAAACCCTCAGATAAACTTTTTTAAAATTGTACAAGACTTTCGGTGTTGCCACGCAATTTTTTTTTTTTTTTTTGTAGTTTTGCTTATGCCACTTTTTTAAAAAACACTCAAATAAACTTTTCATCATTCTCTGTTTAGTAACCCTTCACCAGGTTTTTTTTATTTTTTTTTGAAAGAATTGAAATTATTGTTTTTAGAAATGCTCAGATAAACTTTTTTAAAATTTTACGAAACTTTCGGTGTTGGCAACTGGTTTTTTGTTTTGTTAGTTTTGCTTAAACCAAGTATTTAAAAAGTAAATATTTTGATTAAGTCCTAAAATTCTCAAATAAAAAGTTTCGCCATTTTCCTTTCCATCATTCTCCGTCTTATCATTCTCCGTTTAGTAACCCTTCACCTGTTTTTCTTTTGTTAAACTCTTTTTTTGACTAAAGTGATGTTTAAAAAAAGGAAGATACAAAATAAATTTTCGAAAACAACAATCTGGCAACCCTAAAAATTTATATTAAATTTTTATTAAGTTTGCTAAGCGTTTTGGGACTAAAATTTAATTTTAATTTTCCAAATATATTGTTAAAGCGAAACTTTCAAAAAAAAAAAAAAAAAAAACAAATGGTAACCCTGAAAGTTTATGTCGGAGAATGTATTATGCTTGCTGATAATAATGCTTTCTTCCTTGCTTACCTTAAGATCTTTTAGACATGCTCCGATGCCTTCCAGAATCAGAGCTATTAGAAAGCTTGGCATTTGCTTTACTACAGAGTCTCAAAACATGCTATTGTCCTTCATAATATAGAAGTGAACGTAGTAGGTCTGACTTTCTGCCTTATTTGTGGAAACAAGAGTGTCCAGTGCCCGGTTTTGGTGCTCAATGACATCATGTGTAAAGAAAAGAAAGGGACAAGGAAGTGAAGAACGTAAGGCTACTGATACTCAAATAAGGCTTAATAACATGTCTATTTTATCGCTCTTTTTTCTTCTGTAAAGTTACTAATGAGGCCACGATTTATCGGCAATTATTCCTTTCGAATCCGTAGAATGTCAGTCTGTGGCATTTATGTCAATTTGGCTATATATATAGTAGTACTTTCAATTCGGCAGCAAGCCTGCATATGCAGTTTTCTCACATTCCAATGAATTTTCATAATCATTTTTAGCTTTAGAAAAAAGGACCTGAATGTTGCAACCGTTCGCAATCAATTTATTTTAAATTTTATTGGTGGATTTTTTTTTGATAAAAATCCTTTCAAAATTAAAGCAACCCAATCTAATGTTCTACTCCTTCACTACACTCCTCGGTCTCTCAGAAATTCCTCATTCTTTTGAAGCACTCAACAGCGAAATTGGCAAAAGTGAAAAATTCCTGACGCCGCAAATCTTATTGCATGCCATTGCAGTTATTCTTGTTGTTGTTGTTTTATTGTTGTTGTTGTTGCCGTTGTAAATATAGTAAATTTTTTCCTTATCTCTATTGTTGTTGTAATGTTTCTTTTGTTTACTTAGCCAGCGCAAAGCTAAAGCTTCATCTCCTCTCCAGTGTTGCTGTTTTAGAGTTTTTTTTCTCATCTTGCCAAACTCAGGAAGTTTCATTCTTTTTTCCTTTGTATTGTATAGTGTGTGTATGTTGCAAAATGTTGCAACATCCGGATTTTCTTTCTCTTTTTTTGTAATTTTTTCTCTTTCTTTTTTTTGTTGCATTTTGTATTTTAACGTGGTGCAGCTTTACAAAATTTCATGTTCCGCAATTTCTTTGTTGAGTTCTTTCCCGAGTATCAGTTACTTTGTTGTTGTTGTTGTTATTTTTGTTATTGTTGCAACAGATTTGTTATGTCCGTGTATTGTTGTTTTTAGTTTTGGCCACAACGTGTGTTGGACTTTGGGTGCTTGTTTTTCTTCTTTCTTTTTTTTTTTGTTGACTTAAGCTAAAGTTACCATTTTTTTCTGCTTAAAAATTGATTTGATAACATTAAATTGGCTAAACTGAAAATATTGCATGTGCTTGATGCATTCCAGTGAAGAGAAAATATCATTTACCAAAATAATGGGTGATCTGTAGACAATTTTTCTTTGTGTAGCAAAATTAAAAGCGGTGAAGTTAATCCCAAACTAAAGTTTGATTTTCAAAAGCTTTGTGCTGATAACTCGTTTACATTAGATTATCCCAAAAATTTCTTTAAAAAAATTGCCTTTGAGTGAGTATCAAAATTAATCGTTGAATTCCGGAATACTTCCGAATTATTGCTGTTAAGTAATCCACGCAAGCAAGAAACTAGATACTAAGGTATTCTATGGGAAATGAATTATTCTCAGTGCTAACGGTGCACAGTGGTCTGTGAGGGAGCGCTAGTCGGGGATAAGTCTGAAAATGTAGGTGGGTAAATCTCCGAAAAATTTAACAAAACATGCCTTTTTTCCCCACCTATTTTTTATTAATTGAAGGTATAGAATATGACGACCTTAACTTCTGGACCATTTTTTAAAAATGAACAAACACTTTCAGGGTTGCCATATATTATTCTTTTTAAAGTTTCGCTTAAGCAATATATTTATATAAAAAACTAAAATTTTACGCTTTAATAAACTTTAGAAAAATCCAACATAAATTTTTAAGGTTGCCAAGTTTTTCGAAAATTTATTTTTTTATTTTCCTTCTGTTACGTTCCCCATTATAATTATACACTAAAAAAAAGTTGAAATCGTTAAAAATTGATCGACGCTTAAATTGTTTAAAACTCACGAAACCGAAATCGGGTTTAAACAAAACTAACAAAAAAAAAAAAAAAAAAACCGGTTGGTAACCCAGAAATTTTTTGTAGAATTTCAAAAAAGTTCATCTGAGCGGTTCTGAAGCCAAAAGTTTCAATTAAGTCAAAAACAGTAAGATATATATAAGACTTTCGAAAACATCCAGGTGGCAGCCCTAAAAATGTATGTTGGTTTTTTAAAAAGTTTATTAAAGTTTTGTAAGGTTAAATTTAAATTTTTATATTTTTAATAAATAGTTAAAGCAAAACTAACAAAAAAAACAGGTAGAGGATTACTTAACTGAGAATGATGAAATGTTGCAAAAAACGACGGAGAATGATTAAACGGAGAATGACGAAATGTTGCAAAAACAGTAATATTACGATGAAAATAGCATGTTTTTTTTTTTAAATAAAACTTATCCCCTCTAATTGTTTATTGAATTAGTTATATTAATGTACATTAGGCCGGGTCAAATTTTCTTACGGCAAAGGTTATAGCAACAAAAAAATCTACGAAAAATTCTAAAAAAATTTGCTCAAGAAACCATGGGTCTAAAATCAATATCGAGCTGCCGTAAATTGCTTCTCAGAGGGGAAAACTATAAAAAATATGTGGGCACTCTCCACATGTGCAGGAACTATATCTCAGAAGAAAATTGGAGTAATCGATATTGGTTCAAAAGTTACTAACAATATAGTGATGCCGTGCAAGTCTTTCTTCAGTAGTAGGGCAAAACAAGGCATCTTACGAAAAAAGTGCATAAGGCATAAAATGCTTAAAATCATCTAAGGAATACGTGTGCATTTTTTTGGAATTTTTCGGAACGAAATAATTTTTTTTTTTTTTGACCAATTTTTGAAAAATAATAAAATGCCTCAAAAAGTTCTGAAAAAATTTACACGTATTCTTTGGATAATTCTAAGTATTTTATGCCATATGCACGTTTTTCGTAAGATGCTTGTTTTTCTCTACTACTGAAAGAAGACTTGCACGGCATCACTATATTGTTAATAACTTTTGAGCCAATATCAATTACCGCAATTTTTTTTTTGGGATATAGTTTTTACATGTGTGGAGAGTGCCTACATATTTTTTATGATTTCCTCAGAGGTGAAGAAGTTGCTTTATTTTTATATATCTAGATTAGATTTAGAGATTAGATTAGATTTATTCAAAATATTGTACAAAATTCACTTAAATACCAATACAATATATATGTAAATAATACAACTGATCTGGTTTTACAAAATTAATATAAATAAAAATCAAAATGACAATAACATATATGTTGTGTGTCAGATTGGCAATTACGATGCAAGTACATGATTATATATATAAAAAATTTAATGAAAATTTAATTAAACTCAGCAATTAAAAGTCTTCTATATTTTAAGGCACCGTTCAAAAAATTATACAACGCTTCGTAATCAGGACCATTTAATATAGCATATACTTCATTAAGTGAAAGCATTCTTCTGTTGAAACATGATGATCTAAAATTTGCAAATATTGGACATTCACCGATAAAGTGATAAGTGTTTTCGGGCTTATCTAAATAGCAAACTGTACATATGCCAAGCGTATCTTTTTTCAAAGCCCTGGCATTTATATCTAAAAGCCCACCTCTTGCTCTTAACACAAGACCAATCAAATGTGCAGGAATTGAACTTTGGAACTTTGCGGGAGCAGTGTAGTCTAAGAAACAATATAGGTCATGAAAGCTAGAGTGCCTTGCGTTTTCAACATTTTCCGCATAATCATTTGCTTCAACTTTTTCAAGAATCGCAGCAACAATAGGGCGCACATAGTTTTCGGACAAAGCTACAATAGGATCAAAGGCAAGCCGTATGCATAAATTGTCCCATTCTTTTGCCCAACTGATTTTCCTCTGCCACACAACCTCAGTTGATAAGAACGTTAGTCTAGAAGGCTGCAAATTTTGTATTTTTAAAATGTAATTAAAATGTGCACTTAAAGTCGAAATATACTGTGATTTTAAGCCAGTTTCAAGATACAGCATATAATTAGGTGTGTTTTTTGGAAGGAAAAGCATTTTTTTAATAAAAAATCGGAAAAGCATTTCAACTTGATCATATTTTTTTATACCCCATACTTGTGATCCATACAACATTATCGATTTGGCTGCTGCATCAAAAATTTTCAGCTTGTTGCAGTTAGAAATATTCTGATTGTAAATAAACCTAAACCAGTTTGCATTTATTGCTAGTTTAGCTGTAGACAGTTTCCCATCAAGATGCTTATTAAAGGACAAATTATATTGCAACAGAATCCCCAGATATTTATATTCATTGACTATTTCAACATCTTCATCTTTGTATTTAAAAGCCAGACACCTAGAGACCCTAGCACTTTTCCTAAACACTAAAACTTTCGATTTTGTTGAATTAACAGATAGCTGCCAGCTAGAACAGTAATTGGAAAAGGCATCAATCATAGTTTGAAGACCTTCGCTGGAATCTGTAAGCAAAACAAGATCGTCTGCATACATCAAAACTTTAACTGTTGTGTTAGATATCGATATCCCACCAGGTAAAAAATCGTGCAAGTCATTTAAGAACAACGAAAAAAGAATAGGACTTAACAGACAGCCCTGTTTTACGCCAATATTAGACTCAAAAGTATCGGATAATGTATCGCCGTCCCAAATTTCGCAAATATTTTGATCATAGAGACCTTTTAATGTTTGTATGATTTTAGTAGAAAGCCCAAGTACAGATAGCTTGTAAAACAAAACATTACGTAGAATTTTGTCAAAAGCGCAATGTAAGTCAACAAAAAAAGCAAAAGTTTTTTTCTTATCATCAAAATTAAGCTCAACAATACTCGTTAAACAAAATACGCTATCCACGGTAGAATACCCTTTCCTAAAACCAAACTGAAACTCATTAAGAATATTGTTACAGTCAATCCAACTGTTTATTCTGCTAAGGATAAGCCCAGAAAATAGTTTATTTAAAGTATCAGCGAGGCTTAGGCCCTGATAATTGCTTACTACACTTGGATTACCCTTTTTAAGAAGCGGAATGATAATGCACGAACGAAAAGAGGACGGAAAATCGCTTCGCAAAAAAATGTTGTTAAATAAAGTGAGAACTTCTTCTAGAAATTCTGAAGGAGCATACTTATAAAATTCATACGGGATGCGATCTTTTCCTGGTGCTTTGCGATCCTTAGTAGAATGCAGAACTAGTGCAAGCTCATGGCTTTCAAATGGAGCATCCAAAAAAGGGTCACTTAGCATCGGCAAAGACCAAGCGATTTGCTCTATGTTATCACTTAGCTTAAGTAAACTCTCAAAGTGTGAACGAAAGTCATTGGCCGAAAGATTAGTTCTAATCTTTGGCTTAGTTTGTTTTAAATTATTTGCGAGGGTCCACCAGTCTTTCGAATTTTTTACTAAATTAAGCGAAGATATATCATTTTCATCCTTAGTAATCTTCTTTTCTTTACATAATTTAAGATATGCAGTTCTACGGTTCTTGTATTCATCTCTGAACACTGGTAGGTTATACTTTCTAAGCAAGTTTAGCGATTTTAGCATTTTCTGCCTTGCGTTTTCACATTGCCAATCATACCACTTAGTTTTTGGAACAAGTGTTTTACTGTTTTGACTATGCCCTGCAGATTGTTTAATCTTATCCTTTAGGAGGTCCACTTTAACATTAATATCTTCCAAGTCGAAAATGTAATCACGATTGCAAAGTGATAAAAGTTTGCAGCTATACAAATGTTGCCTTTTATCATGCCAAACAAATTTTTGAGACAATTTTAAAGTATTTGTTTTAGCTGTGTCATCTACAGGAAACATTAATTCAGTAATGAGGGGCATGTGATCAGAAAATGCTTGACAGGAAATGCTAAAATTATTTACAAATTTAAGAAAATTTAGCGACCCTATTGCGTAATCAATAACTGTATTACCCTTGGGTCCACAGTATGTAAAACTACCTTCATAATCAGAGTGAATTCTACCATTAATTATAATTCCACCGAAGTTTTCCATAAATTTTAAAAGTTTTCTCCCATTAGAGTCGATTTTCTTGTCCCTTGACTGTCTATGTGTAGAAAATAACGGTAGGTGCTCCAAGAGATGTTTATCAACTACTTGCACATCTGATAAGCGAGCATTTAGATCACCAAGTATACAAAACGAACAATCTTTAATACTAGGCAAGATATTTTCTAATTTCACAAAATCTTGTTTCCAATTATTGCAATTTAAATAGCATGGAATTAAAATAATTGTTTCAGTATTAAATGAAATCGAGAGAACAGTTTTCCCAGAAAGTTGTTTAAATTTCAAACGGTACTTAGTTTGCAAATCTTTTTTAAAACCAAACAAACAACCACCGCTGGCACGTCCAGCACGGTTAAATTTTACAGCATCTTCCCAATGTAATACATAATTTTTAAAAAAGCACAAAAATTCATCTATCTTATCTGGTAAAACATGCGTTTCATACAAAAAAAATATTTCAAATTCATTAATATAAGAGAAAAAGTTACTAAAATTAAATTTACTTTTTAAGTTTGCAACATTATAGGAGATTAAACGACACAAATCTAATTGTTATTGGAAGGGCCTCACATTTGAAGTAGGTCTTTCTATTTCATGGGTAGTGGACAGCTGGCTTTTGTTAGAATTTGCACCGCTTACAACAATTTCATAGTTCAAACTGGCCTTTGCAAACAATTGCTTCAAAAATTCAGCATCTTTTGCAGAGCTCACCTGTACCTTGTTATGAAACCAAGAAATGTGTACATCGTTGATAAATGCTGAAAAATCCGTGGTGCGTATTTTGAGCTGATTATCATGTTCCGAAAGTGCTTTCGCAATAGTAATTAGCTTAGACCTTGTAAAGCGCTCGTTCTCAGTTAAATCACGATGAATGTAGACTTTTGAGCCTTTAAGCAACTTTCTTGTTGCAATTATAGAGTCCGTATCACGTACCGAAGCAAAACCAAAAATAAAACTATTACCAAAGCGCAGTTTTTTCGATGCGACAACTGTTGTTGTAGTTTTTAGTACGCGATGGCAAATGTCATCAAATTCTTTCGCAGCGTCACTAGCTGTTAGGCTTTTCAACCCGTTGACCACGACATAGGTACGTCTGCTATTTCTGTCCACAGCTTCTAGTTTCTTTTCAAGCTTCTGCACGACATCTTTCAGCACAACATTCTCATCACGAAGTTCTTGCATTTCAGTCTGCAGCGTCTGAAGGTCATCCTTTTTTTACTACATTTTCCAGCTTATTATCCAGGATCACGCTAAGCTTTGCCCAAGAAAAAACATCGCCCTTTGAACCCATATTCACTCCAGCTACTGGACTGGAACCTTTTGCGATTTCGTGTAGCAAAGAAGTGCTCTTCTTAGCTGAATTGTTGGATGAAGTTTCTGGTGAAGTCTGTTGCAAGTTACGTTTACCACTCATTCAGTGTAATTGTCAGGAGATTCCGATATATCAACAACGAAAACTTGTTTAATTATTTTTCGACAGTATTTTTTGCGAAATTATATATAAAAATGTAAAGAAATTAAATAAATTATTTTATTTTGCAAAGCGCGAAAAAATTTGCTTGTTAACCTGTCAAAACCAGGGTTGCCAAACCTATTTGTAGTAGAGAATTTCAATAATAAAGGAAAAATGTTGGTCCAAAAAAAAAAAGCATTTTTTTCCTTAATTTCTTAGAAAAATTTTTTTTAAAGCCTTTCTTAGATGGCGCACTTGCGGAATCTTTGCCCTACAATCAATTTTTGAACAAAATCTCCGCCATTCTGAATTTTTAAAAATGGTTGCCAGATATCAAATCAGCGAATCTAAAACCTTTAAAGCTGATATTTTTTTAATTAGAAATAACCAAGAAAGACTTATGACTGGCTAGACCACTGTGCAGTGTTGTAAACAGTTGGTGGCTAGCAGAAGAATTTCTCTTCTTTCTAGAGAGAGATATAGATCTGAGCGGAATCTCGCCTCTGATCTTTTGATCAACCTTCATATCTTGGTTTTTTTGCATTCCTCATTCAAAGCATATTTGCTTCATGGTATTTAGCCAAGAAGTAAGAAATTTTTGCTGTTGAGGTAAAAAACCTCATTCCTAAAGCTTTCCCGATGGGTGACAGATTTCGTTCAGTTTATAAATTGCAAGCTTTCACTTAGTTGTACTGCTCCGTTCTATTCCATGATCAGAAATTGTAAACTTTCCATTGACTACTTTTCTCAACCCTCAAGCATAAGCTGCAAAAAATTTCCATAACATTTAGCCATAATTTTCGCTATTACCCCAACACACAACACCGCAGTGCTGAAATGTTAGCAATCTATTTATACCACACCTACCATACATACCTTGCTTGATAAACTAAGTAATGCTCCAAAAAATTTAAGCGTCCCCAAGGGAACATAATTTTTGCACAAAGACGTTACCATTAGACCGACAGATAGATAGATAGATAGATAGACAGGAGCATAAAATTACCACTACCAAAGCACATTCACGACGACTACTACGACTATTGGACATTTGTAAGCATAAATTTGTGTGGCAACTTAACGATTGCTGGCTCTCCTCAAACGATGACCGGAAGTTCAAATAAGTTCAAATATGCACGTGTGTAGGGTATGGAGGTGTGTGTGTGTGCATAAAACTGTTTTGGTAGAAAACAATTGATTGCCAGTGAAATGAACCGAAATTAAGCAAACAAATTCAATTGAATGGCTCTCCAGAGAATTACAATTGAAACAGTGTTAGCATAAAATAGAAGGAGAAGAAGAGGAAGAAAACAGAATCAAAAAGGTAGTAAGGAGCTGCAAAAGTAGCAAATCGTAGTGAGTGCGCTAAAACAAAGTTTTTTGCTTCGGTCTGGTCTGATTTGGTCTCGTAAAAGTATTAGTCTATGGAGAACGTGCAAATCTTTAAGTTTTTTGCGTTGCTTTTAGTTTTATTTATTTTCATTATTGTTTTTACTTATCCTGGTTTTTTATTCTCCTTTTTGGTTTGCTCGAATCCTTAAGCGTACAAATCAAAGTGAAATTCATTGAATTAGAAAATGTTTGTTTTACTTTGAGCCGGGAAAGGGAGAGGGCAAAAAAAACTTGTGTGAATTGTGCGTTTATTTTAGTCTGAATTGGAAAGTATAAATTGAGAAAGATGTTCAAGCCGCAGACAGACAATTGCCAAAAGGACTCTTATCAATGACCTTAAGCGCACACAGTACCGAAATCTTTTCTATGATTTACGTACAAGTATTGTGTGTTAAAAGCTCAACATAACTATAATTAATTCATTGAATCATTCGGAAATTTCTTTATTCTAAAATCTACTACTAACTGGCCTCTCCTTAATAAAGGCAGGGTTTTGGAAATCCTACAAAAAGAACTGAGAGTTGTATCCTACTTCCATTGAAAAAGCCAAAGCAAAATGCATATATACAAATGCGACTTACAGTGTGAACAGGTCTCGGTTCGCCAAGTGAGCACCAGTTGCATTTCGCACCCATTCTAACATGTCCGGGACACTTACTGGATGATGCTTAATACAAAAACATGCGTGTACTACCTACTTAGAAGCTTTATTTTTTAATTTTTTTGCCAAAATTCGAGCAAAATCCAATAATTTTGAGTGTAAATTGAAAAAAACTGCTTCTGTTATTGAACTATAACTTTTGAGACCGTTCAGCGAATCGTTTGGGGCTTTCAGGATCTTTAACATGGATGTTTAGACATAAGAAAAAACTATATCTCGTTGATGTGTCTGATTCGCTAAAGTCAGTTCATCGCCCTCGAAAAATGATTTTTGTAGATATTGTGGAAGGCAATCGAAAAGTCACTTAGGCTGAAAAATACTTCTAATATATCTAAAATTGACAATTCGCGGTCCAAAATAGGGTGCCACGTGTTTGAAAAATAGCTTGTTTTATTTTTCAAAAAAGTCACACTTGCTGAGATTTCCCACACAGTCGTGGAACTACACACTAAAAAATGATAGTTAACTTTTCTTAGTTTTGATTCCCTTTGGTATTGATTTCAAACTTTTTTGGTATAAAATTCCGATTTCTTTCCAAAAAAGTTTGAAATTTATTCCAGAAAAGTATAAAATAGTTTAAAATAAATCCTTTGTTTGGCATTGTTTTATATATATACCTTCTGGTTTTAAAATTAAACTAAAATTTTTAGTGTCTACATGTATGCCATAATATTAACAAAAAACTAGTAAGGGTGTAAGGGGTTGGATTATCTCAAAAAACTCTTTCAGTATAGCATTTTGAAACTTCTGCTCATATGGGAGGTGCCACGCACCCTTGTCCGATTGCATCCAATTTGTCGAGAGCTTTCATTTATGATACTTAGTGTCTGAGTCGAATTTGGTTCGAATATCTCAAAAAACGCTTTCAGTATAGCGTTTTGAAGCTTTTGCTTATATGGGAGGTGCCACGCCCTCTTGTCCGAATTCGTTAATTTTTTTCTGAGAGCTTGCGCTTACAATTCTTAGTATTTATGCGTATTTTGGTTGCATTGTCGTGAAAAATACTCCTAAAATTGCATTTTGAATATATTTTTTGTATGGGCGGTAGGCGTGTCCGTTGACCGATTTCGCTCATTTTCAATGCCCCGAGCTATCTTCGACGACGGAGGTAGTATACCAAATTTCATTGAATTATCTTACTCACTTTTCCCTAAAAGTGTATTTCAACACACAGCCAGCCAGCCAGCCAGACAGACGGACATGGCTATATCGACTCAGGAGGTGACGCTGATCAAGAATATATACACTTTTCTATATCTGCCACGCCTCCTTCTCTGCGTTACAAACGGAAGGACAAAGTGAATATACCTTGGGTGTAGGGTATAAAAAATATAGTTTCAGAATGCTTTGGAGAAATGAATATCATCGGTGTTCACTGACAACAAACACATTTCTGTCCCATAAAAACTTTTTTCACTCAGCATGTTCTGTTTCCACTAACTCAATCAGACTTATTCGGTCCAGCTTGCAAGTTTCGAGGGTCTTTCTATTAAATGAGGACTGTTTGAGACGTCCAAAACATTTTGAATTTCCCATACAGTATCTGTAAATCCATCGTCGAAACTAAGAAAAGGCTTGACAAATAATATTTAGAGTCGGAACCATTAATTTAAATGGTTAAGAAGTGGTTTATTGAGTTCCCTAGTACCAGCACAAGTGATGCCAAGCCATATAGAGAAAGCAAAGTGTCAATAAATGAATGTAAATAAAGTATGATATGAGTCATATATTAACAGACCACTGTGAAGCCATAACCAAAACCATGACAAGAATTGTTAAATTCTATGGGGACTCTGAATTTGAATTTTGGCATCTTAAAACCCAACTGCTTTGGAAATATATGGTTTTGAATACTCAATATCTCTGAAAATTTTTTCAAGACCAAGACCGAGACCAAGACTTAATGAGCAAGATCAAGACCAAGAGTCATATTAAAACCAAGACCAAGACTCAATATGCAAGGACAAGACCAAGACCAAGACCATAGCAGTTTGCTCATCACTAGCTGTTTCATTAAGACAATGTCTATTATTTGGATTTTGAACTGCTACCACATCGAGCGTACTCCCTGCCATTATTTCCTGTTGCCAGACCTGAAGGGTAGTATGGTGTTTGGGTCAAATTATGAGGTTATTACTGAAACTTAAGCCTATTTTGAGCGCCTTGCGACAACGTATGGAAGAAATATAAAAATTGGAAAACACTGTGCTAAATGTGTACAGCTAAAAGAAGAAGACTATGATGATAAATACGGCACTTTTTTGCTGAAAAAAATATATTTTATTCAAAAAGTTTCGAACTTATCAAACAGCTTTGCGCATCAACCACAGATAGTTCGACTAAAAACTTCCAGTAGTAGGAATAAAGACACAAAGTTTTTGAATGTTTTAGTTTTGAATGTAATATACTTCTTTGTTGATACACATTATTCCCCATTCCCATTTCTCCTTCTAGCATGCTTTTGGGGTGTGGCACTATAACGCGAAAGCACAGTGCAAGCCAACTACACAACATCCCTCCCCCTTATAGAAAGTTTCCTTTTTATGTAATAATGAAAGTTGGCAATATGATGATGTATTTTTTTTAATTTTTAATAGGAAGTTAGGCATTTTGAGTGAACCTGTCTTCAAACAAGGATACCTTTTGATCATTCTAGGTATTCCATAAGTGGCTCTTAGAAAGAAAATAAGGGTATTTTGAATAAAACTTGCATACATATTCGAATATTCTACGATTTCCACCACTTTTGTTAGACTTTTTCTTCAGAAATATGCTATTCTTTCAGCATATTTCCTTCATTTGAATTTGTTTACTATTTAGCTTTAAGATATTGAAAACAAGGCAACGAATTATTCAAAACAAAGCAAAAAGTTTTCCATTACCCCAAAATTCACCAATCTACCAATAAAAGCACAAACCGAGCAGAAATAACCAAATAAAAGACGAAAAAATCATGAAATCACAAAATTGCAAACGATTTTCCTCATACTCATGTAAAACAAAAACTGAAAAGGAAGAAGGCAAAGCTAAGGCATCCTTGCAGTATCAAGAATGAATCCTTTTTTTGGGTGAAACGAGGAAATCGCGCCGCGTGTTTTTCATCTTACGTTGTTTTTTTCGTTTTTCTTGTGTCTTCTTGTTTTCTATTTTATTTTCTCTTTTGGATTAGTATTTACGACGAAGTATTCATACCTATGTATATATATGTGTATGTGTATGTGTGTGAGTGTGTTTGCATTTTCTCTGTGTTTATCTCAGGAGTAAAATGAATCAATGGATAAATAATTTAGTAGACATGCACGAAAATTTAAGGTTATGTTCAAGTTTTCCGACAAACAACAGCGGCGACGTCGCGGCGCCAACTTTCTTTAGGAAAAAGTTAAAGGGGCGCAAAATATCCGCAAGGGGGAAGGAAGCGGGATAAAGTAAATTTTTATTATGCGTTCTTTGGAAAATTTATTTATTTAGTATGTGCAATTCACTTGTTATTTGTGGATGGTTGTTGCACTTGCAATGGGGGCGAGAGCTTTTGAAGGTTTTAATGCAGCAAGAAAGCGATTATCTTGTGCTCTCTGCCAGTGCGTAGAGTTCTATATGCAATGATGAACACTTTAATTTCAAAATTAACATAAGGGAACGTACATTAAAGACATATGCAAAAGGGTGACTCCAGATATTTCCGGAAATCAACTTAAATAGATGTCACTTTATTAAAACACTTAGCTTTTAACTCGAACATGTCTTAGGAGAGAAAGACAATCTAGGACGATCGCTTACGAAGACACAAGAAATTTGCGGAATTCGAACTTCTTGAGATTTGTGATAAAAAAGGGTTAACTTTACAATTTAAGCTATCCCATATTCTGTCGCTCTAAGTGAAGGTCACTACGATCCAAAAAAACTAGAATTCGTTTTCCGAAATTTTTCATATTATACAGTACGACACGATTATGCACTACTGAAAAAAACCAATATATTCTGAAAATCTTTCTGAAAATCTGGCTAAAAATAAGTTCCACGTGTCTTTCCAATTTTCTGGATCAGGTCAAATTTTTTTTTTAGTCGGTCTTTGAACTGTTTTATTCATGTGTTGAACCGACTCACTAAATTTCACGATCCTTACATCTGAGCTATACCATGTCTTCTGAAGACTTATGCAAGATGTTAAGGCGAATATTTTTTAGAAAACTTCAACCCTCTACATCCCCCATAAATGGGTAATTTTTGACCATTTCTCAAAAAGGTACAAAAATGCCCACTTAAGTAGAGGAATTATAAATCAATGTCACAGAAATATTTGCTATAAAATTTCATTAATAGTTGCAGAACGCTAGAAAGTCGAAACTTCATCGCAAAAGTCAAAAAATCGTCATTATCGATAAAGGCTTCACATATTCCATGTTAATTATATTTATTACGTATTATTCTTAAGTTTTAAACATTTCTTGACTTTGGTGAAACCTAATGGAATTTTTTGTAGAATGTTTTGCATAATATTTTAACCAATTATAACCGTCTAATATATTTTCTGAACATATCTCCATTCCTAAGGGAGCACACCTGCAAAATAATATTTGTTAAAAATGTTTCTTCCCCGCTTCCAGCACTTCCAGAGAGATACCGGTACCGATACCCGAACATATTCAGTTCTTATCTTATCCCCTCTTTAAGGGCGCAGCCCTGCAAAAGTTTTTATGAAATTGATTCCGCTTTTTTCCAGGGACCCTCAAGAGGAATATGAAGGTTGATGCCACAGATGAAACTGTTAGGTTAGGTTAGGTTAGGTTAGGTTAGGTTAGGTTAGGTTAGGTTAGGTTAGGTTAGGTTAGGTTAGGTTAGGTTAGGTTAGGTTAGGTTAGGTTAGGTTAGGTTAGGTTAGGTTAGGTTAGGTTAGGTTAGGTTAGGTTAGGTTAGGTTAGGTTAGGTTAGGTTAGGTTAGGTTAGGTTAGGTTAGGTTAGGTTAGGTTAGGTTAGGTTAGGTTAGGTTAGGTTAGGTTAGGTTAGGTTAGGTTAGGTTAGGTTAGGTTAGGTTAGGTTAGGTTAGGTTAGGTTAGGTTAGGTTAGGTTAGGTTAGGTTAGGTTAGGTTAGGTTAGGTTAGGTTAGGTTAGGTTAGGTTAGGTTAGGTTAGGTTAGGTTAGGTTAGGTTAGGTTAGGTTAGGTTAGGTTAGGTTAGGTTAGGTTAGGTTAGGTTAGGTTAGGTTAGGTTAGGTTAGGTTAGGTTAGGTTAGGTTAGGTTAGGTTAGGTTAGGTTAGGTTAGGTTAGGTTAGGTTAGGTTAGGTTAGGTTAGGTTAGGTTAGGTTAGGTTAGGTTAGGTTAGGTTGGGTTAGGTTAGGCTAGGTTAGGTTAGGTTAGGAGTTTTAATGATGCAATTTTAAGGCCCATATGTACAGTCATAAGTTAACAAATAAGAAGGATTTAACCAACATCACTTTATTTTCAGTCATTAGTTAAACCGTCAAATATCATTAGTTAACTATAAGTCAACCAACGGCTGATGCTGAAGAAACAGATTAAAATCCCACAATATTACCGTGCTTAAATATTTGTCTTTTGTTCATTATGTTAGTTAATCAAAACTCAGTGAATATGAGACATTCCTAAAGCTCTGGTCCCCTTTTTAGCAATCCGATTGGTTAAGTAATAACGGCGAATCCAACCATTAGTTTTCTTTATATGTTTCCCAGAGTTTGTTATAAGAAGACGTGGATCTGTCTATATCTGGAAGGTCTCTTTCGAGCAGTTTTTAAAGCTAAGTACTTACATTTCAACCACGGAATAATTTTTATGAGAAGTCTGCTGTAGTTTCATTTGTAGATTTTCTTGTTATCTTAGTTATATTGAAATGCTTTAAGTAATTTATCCAAAGTTTCATAATTATGGAATTTGCGTGAACTATAATTCAGATCCAGTTTAAGTGCCTGAGTTAGAATTTCAAAATATATAAATTTCCAAGGATATTTGTTTGTTCAAAACCTTCCGAAGCCAAAAGCCTTCGATTAATATTTACAAATATTGATTTATCCCTTAAACGCACAGATATTATCTGTCAGATATGTATTATAAAATACAAGGTAGCCCGGCAAACGTTGTTCTGTCCGTTCCTGTAGGTGGTGCGATGATTAAGGATTTGTTTAACCCTTTCATGCCCACTGTTGCCTATAGGCAACATTGTATATTTGCGTCAAAAACTCCGTTATTTTCTAATTTTTTCGCCAATTACGAATTCTGTTCAATAGTTTGATATATATTGCTTGCTTAGTAATAGATTTGCCTCCATAAGCATTACTAGTTATCATTTGAATAATGTTCTTTGCTATGTCCATACGTGCGAAAAAAAAATATGCAAAAAGTGGATGTATATTTTATATAATTTAAAATCAATATATAAATAAACTTAGATCAAAAAGGACATAAAATAACTAAAACCATGTAAGAGAATCAGAAAAATTAAATAATTGCACAAAACAAGGTCTTAGTTGTTCCTCAGTAATTTTCCAAAGCCAATGTTGCCTATAGGACGAGGATCACACTATAAAGCTTTTGGGTAGTCCTCGTCCAGCTATTGATAGCTTCAATGAGCACATGGAAGTTGTTGATCTTTCCAATATGTTGCTGGAACTATACGCGCTTAACCATCGTTCCAAGAAATGGTATCTGCGCATAGTATCTTGGTACATAAATGTATTGTATGTGTTTTTTCTCTAACTCATACTTGAGTATAAGGCCAAAATGCAATGACTTTTATCTCTCTCCAAGACACTTCCGTTTGAGTTCCAACTCCAACAACTTTTTCCAGGTGACTTTTTATTTACCTTTCCAAGCTGCCTTGTGGATGCCACTCAAGTGCTGTAAATTTCGCTGTTCGATCTTCGGATCTCTTTTAGGTGTAATTCAGAGTTTGGGATGGTGTATAAAAGAGGCAGAAGTAGATAGCTATTCTACCACAGAGATATAAAATATGATAAAACGGGAACTTTCAGATAGATATAGCTGATGAACTGCTGCAACACCTACACACAAGAGAGCAAATTTGTCACCTGCTCCAGCTAAAACCCCTTCAAACTTCTATTATAGTTTTACACTATGGACCCTGAAAACCTATTGGGACTTCAGCACGGTATATACTGGAGAAACTGGGTATAAAATTGTAAAAAAATTTCTATTCAAATTCAATACAAAAACAGCATTGTTCATTAATTTTATTTACAAAGTTTACCAGCAATGCCCGATGTTGCCTTTAGGCAACATCTTCCAGAGAATAAACTAGGATATGCAGGACCTTGAAATTAATAATATTTGTTCTTTAGGTCTATATTTGCAACTGTATAGCCTCAACAAAATTTTAAGTCCCCCCAAACTAATTCGGGCATGAAAGGGTTAAATGGGGGGTACAACGCCCCTGGTTCATTCCCACCATTTTCTGCATGGCCTGTAGTAGCTACTATGTACGTTCATATTTCAAGTATCATAACTGCAATAGGTGCAGAGTTAATGAATGTTCAGAATTTTTTTTGTATGGGGGCCGCAATGCCCCTTGCTTCAATCCCCTCAATTTTTTGTAGGGTTCCTTATAAATATAACATATGTATATCCATGCATCATGTTTCGAATAGATACCTGCCATAGGTGCGGATATGAAGCATTTATAGTGTTTTATTTGTGCAAAGCTCCATCATTTAATCCCCCTTCTTTTTATATTAACCTGGCTGAAAGTAAGACGTAGATATGGTGAAAATATGGCTTACATATATTTAATGGTTTAGGCGTGATGCGATGAAAAAAGAAAAACCCACAAGAACACTAACCTTTTTGTCTTTTTTTGTATTGGGGTGTCACAGCACCTTGTCTGATCCCTTTCATATTCAATGTAAGCTAATCGAAGAAAGAAACATACGATGTGATCATGATGCCAATACGGTAAGTGGTTTAGGCTGTAAGTGATGACAAACATCCGCACCAAAGATTTTATATAGGTAGTTAGATATTTTTAAGACTCATTTTTTTCTTTTTGTATTAATTTTTATTAAATATGTTTATGATCATTTTTTCTTCGGAAACAGTTTAACAAATTTGATGAAGACGAATATTGTATCCACCAATGTTTTGAAAGATGATCACTTCCTTAATTTTTGGATTTAACATGATGAATGAAACTCTTGTGTTCCTCCATACGAGCATGCAAGTAATCGTATCCGCAAAACCTTTCAGTGTCCGACCTAAGGCCATGAGCATTCACTATAGGCGTTACCGTGCCATAGCGATCACGTTGTACAATACCAACAATACCGTATTGCGGTGCCACATGAACCTATTGCTGTCTCGGAAACATCTGTAGCAAAATACTTTGAATGTTCTTTAGAACTTGGCGTTTAAAAACTGTATGAAACAAGTTATCGCTAAATTGCGTGCTTATGCAGTACAAATTAGTTCATAAAAAAAACAAGTAGAATCAAAATTCTGCGAATTACTTATTATTATATATACTGTAAATAGATAGTTTCATTTTGTCACTAATTTCATACTAAAGACGATTACAATGAGCTTAAGACAAATAATATTGTTAAGTTCCAAGCTATTGAAAAAATTAATTGTAACAAACTACGTCATTCACATTAAGTCAACGATGAGCTATAAAATATAGTCGCCTTTCTTATTTCAAGATTAATTATTTAAGTAATTAACACTTGTATCAATAAAGATATGCGTAAAATGACGAATGGTTTAATGTTTACCTACTCTTGACTTGAAAATCTCGAGTGATAATTTAACAATATCAATTTGCAATATTGACATATTGTTTTGCAACTAAAAAAAATTGCCAAATAAGCAAACCCTATTTGTCTAACGCAGGTGACCTTTGACAACTGAAAAAAAAAAAACTAAATCCCAATTGTACCAACATTGCAACAAAAAAAATATTGGCGCCAAAAAAAAGCTTTGCTGGCAAATTTTTGGACTAAAATGCGGTCTGTGAACTGCAACTGAAAAAAATTCCAATAATAAAACATGCACAGCATGGTCCAACAGTATGCATCAGTATTACGAACAAAAAAACCTCCACACGTTCACTTTGGCCTATGAAATTTTCTTTCACATCGATGGTTCATAAATCAAAAATATTTTGTTGTGTCTGTTGCGGGTGGCAGAAGAAAAAAACACAACATTAACACTTTCCATTTACGTGGACAGGTAAAAAACACAAAATTCTTAACAAAAAGAAATAATATTAAAAAGTGAATGAAAGAGGTTAGATCCTATTTTTTGGAAATATAGCTACAAATACTTTTTTTACACGAAACTTTTCTCTCACAGGACATATTTTTTTATGTAATTAAATCTTAAAATTGACGTTTTTCTCATGATACTTTTCTCTCTCATGATACTTTTTTCTCTCATGAAATTTTTCGCTCTCATGTCACTTTTTTCTCTCATGACACTTTTCTCTCACATGACACTTTTCTCTCTCATGACATAATTTTTTCATTATTTACACCAACTAAATAAATTTTTTCTGCCAAATATGTACTTTTTTCTCTAGTAATAACTTTCTCCCCCTTGGCATTTTTCTACATTATTTTAATCAAATGTGAACACATTATTCTGATAATCCTTTTTTCTATATTTTGCGCTTGGACTTATATATGTACTTTTTTCTCACAAGACAATTTTCTCTTGCATGACATATTTTTGTATAATTTTAGCTATATATTTAGAGAAGAAAAACCAAAATTTGCCTATACCTACATACATACATATGCACGTTATATACTCAATTTTCATTCAAAATGTGGTGGCTGTGAATCATTTGCTCCCTTTTAAAAGGACACTCACAGAAGACAAGATCATATGAGTCAATTTTAAGTACAATGAAATTATGTTTATAGTCTGAAAACAACCTCAGAGCTTTATTTTGCAATGCAAAGTGTTTATTGAATATTTTTACATATGAATCTTAATATCTTGAAAGCAATTCAGGATCAGAAATGATGACTAAATGATAAGCCTGCCTGCGCCTGTGGCCTACCGCCACCACCGAAATGTTGTTGAGCACCACCATAGGCGCTAAAGCTTGATTGACCGTCGCTGCTGCCCCAAATTTCCTTATTCACATTCACGTGTGCAGAGTCACCAAACTGCGAACTATGCTGCACGCCGGCATCAATGGAACCACCATCACGAGCTTGACGTTGAACTGCTGCCGAGAGAGCAGCACCAAGTACGGCAAACGCAACAAATATGAAATATGTCTTTGATAACATGTTGAAGTATAGAATGATAATTGAAAGTGAATTGCAGCCATTTATATACATGTGAAGATGATTATTGGAGTAAAAAAGAAGTAAGATAAATCAGAAGAAAAAGCACCTCATTCTGAGAATAAACATAGTCAATATTGCAATATCAATTTCGATAAAAACTTTGATAAACACACTTGTAGGCACAAAAGGTAAACATGTTAGTGTTATCTATAAAAAATTATCAAAGAAAAAGTACCTTGGGCGGAATTTCAATTCAATTTCAATTCAATTTCAATTCAATTTCAATTCAATTTCAATTCAATTTCAATTCAATTTCAATTCAATTTCAATTCAATTTCAATTCAATTTCAATTCAATTTCAATTCAATTTCAATTCAATTTCAATTCAATTTCAATTCAATTTCAATTCAATTTCAATTCAATTTCAATTCAATTTCAATTCAATTTCAATTCAATTTCAATTCAATTTCAATTCAATTTCAATTCAATTTCAATTCAATTTCAATTCAATTTCAATTCAATTTCAATTCAATTTCAATTCAATTTCAATTCAATTTCAATTCAATTTCAATTCAATTTCAATTCAATTTCAATTCAATTTCAATTCAATTTCAATTCAATTTCAATTCAATTTCAATTCAATTTCAATTCAATTTCAATTCAATTTCAATTCAATTTCAATTCAATTTCAATTCAATTTCAATTCAATTTCAATTCAATTTCAATTCAATTTCAATTCAATTTCAATTCAATTTCAATTCAATTTCAATTCAATTTCAATTCAATTTCAATTCAATTTCAATTCAATTTCAATTCAATTTCAATTCAATTTCAATTCAATTTCAATTCAATTTCAATTCAATTTCAATTCAATTTCAATTCAATTTCAATTCAATTTCAATTCAATTTCAATTCAATTTCAATTCAATTTCAATTCAATTTCAATTCAATTTCAATTCAATTTCAATTCAATTTCAATTCAATTTCAATTCAATTTCAATTCAATTTCAATTCAATTTCAATTCAATTTCAATTCAATTTCAATTCAATTTCAATTCAATTTCAATTCAATTTCAATTCAATTTCAATTCAATTTCAATTCAATTTCAATTCAATTTCAATTCAATTTCAATTCAATTTCAATTCAATTTCAATTCAATTTCAATTCAATTTCAATTCAATTTCAATTCAATTTCAATTCAATTTCAATTCAATTTCAATTCAATTTCAATTCAATTTCAATTCAATTTCAATTCAATTTCAATTCAATTTCAATTCAATTTCAATTCAATTTCAATTCAATTTCAATTCAATTTCAATTCAATTTCAATTCAATTTCAATTCAATTTCAATTCAATTTCAATTCAATTTCAATTCAATTTCAATTCAATTTCAATTCAATTTCAATTCAATTTCAATTCAATTTCAATTCAATTTCAATTCAATTTCAATTCAATTTCAATTCAATTTCAATTCAATTTCAATTCAATTTCAATTCAATTTCAATTCAATTTCAATTCAATTTCAATTCAATTTCAATTCAATTTCAATTCAATTTCAATTCAATTTCAATTCAATTTCAATTCAATTTCAATTCAATTTCAATTCAATTTCAATTCAATTTCAATTCAATTTCAATTCAATTTCAATTCAATTTCAATTCAATTTCAATTCAATTTCAATTCAATTTCAATTCAATTTCAATTCAATTTCAATTCAATTTCAATTCAATTTCAATTCAATTTCAATTCAATTTCAATTCAATTTCAATTCAATTTCAATTCAATTTCAATTCAATTTCAATTCAATTTCAATTCAATTTCAATTCAATTTCAATTCAATTTCAATTCAATTTCAATTCAATTTCAATTCAATTTCAATTCAATTTCAATTCAATTTCAATTCAATTTCAATTCAATTTCAATTCAATTTCAATTCAATTTCAATTCAATTTCAATTCAATTTCAATTCAATTTCAATTCAATTTCAATTCAATTTCAATTCAATTTCAATTCAATTTCAATTCAATTTCAATTCAATTTCAATTCAATTTCAATTCAATTTCAATTCAATTTCAATTCAATTTCAATTCAATTTCAATTCAATTTCAATTCAATTTCAATTCAATTTCAATTCAATTTCAATTCAATTTCAATTCAATTTCAATTCAATTTCAATTCAATTTCAATTCAATTTCAATTCAATTTCAATTCAATTTCAATTCAATTTCAATTCAATTTCAATTCAATTTCAATTCAATTTCAATTCAATTTCAATTCAATTTCAATTCAATTTCAATTCAATTTCAATTCAATTTCAATTCAATTTCAATTCAATTTCAATTCAATTTCAATTCAATTTCAATTCAATTTCAATTCAATTTCAATTCAATTTCAATTCAATTTCAATTCAATTTCAATTCAATTTCAATTCAATTTCAATTCAATTTCAATTCAATTTCAATTCAATTTCAATTCAATTTCAATTCAATTTCAATTCAATTTCAATTCAATTTCAATTCAATTTCAATTCAATTTCAATTCAATTTCAATTCAATTTCAATTCAATTTCAATTCAATTTCAATTCAATTTCAATTCAATTTCAATTCAATTTCAATTCAATTTCAATTCAATTTCAATTCAATTTCAATTCAATTTCAATTCAATTTCAATTCAATTTCAATTCAATTTCAATTCAATTTCAATTCAATTTCAATTCAATTTCAATTCAATTTCAATTCAATTTCAATTCAATTTCAATTCAATTTCAATTCAATTTCAATTCAATTTCAATTCAATTTCAATTCAATTTCAATTCAATTTCAATTCAATTTCAATTCAATTTCAATTCAATTTCAATTCAATTTCAATTCAATTTCAATTCAATTTCAATTCAATTTCAATTCAATTTCAATTCAATTTCAATTCAATTTCAATTCAATTTCAATTCAATTTCAATTCAATTTCAATTCAATTTCAATTCAATTTCAATTCAATTTCAATTCAATTTCAATTCAATTTCAATTCAATTTCAATTCAATTTCAATTCAATTTCAATTCAATTTCAATTCAATTTCAATTCAATTTCAATTCAATTTCAATTCAATTTCAATTCAATTTCAATTCAATTTCAATTCAATTTCAATTCAATTTCAATTCAATTTCAATTCAATTTCAATTCAATTTCAATTCAATTTCAATTCAATTTCAATTCAATTTCAATTCAATTTCAATTCAATTTCAATTCAATTTCAATTCAATTTCAATTCAATTTCAATTCAATTTCAATTCAATTTCAATTCAATTTCAATTCAATTTCAATTCAATTTCAATTCAATTTCAATTCAATTTCAATTCAATTTCAATTCAATTTCAATTCAATTTCAATTCAATTTCAATTCAATTTCAATTCAATTTCAATTCAATTTCAATTCAATTTCAATTCAATTTCAATTCAATTTCAATTCAATTTCAATTCAATTTCAATTCAATTTCAATTCAATTTCAATTCAATTTCAATTCAATTTCAATTCAATTTCAATTCAATTTCAATTCAATTTCAATTCAATTTCAATTCAATTTCAATTCAATTTCAATTCAATTTCAATTCAATTTCAATTCAATTTCAATTCAATTTCAATTCAATTTCAATTCAATTTCAATTCAATTTCAATTCAATTTCAATTCAATTTCAATTCAATTTCAATTCAATTTCAATTCAATTTCAATTCAATTTCAATTCAATTTCAATTCAATTTCAATTCAATTTCAATTCAATTTCAATTCAATTTCAATTCAATTTCAATTCAATTTCAATTCAATTTCAATTCAATTTCAATTCAATTTCAATTCAATTTCAATTCAATTTCAATTCAATTTCAATTCAATTTCAATTCAATTTCAATTCAATTTCAATTCAATTTCAATTCAATTTCAATTCAATTTCAATTCAATTTCAATTCAATTTCAATTCAATTTCAATTCAATTTCAATTCAATTTCAATTCAATTTCAATTCAATTTCAATTCAATTTCAATTCAATTTCAATTCAATTTCAATTCAATTTCAATTCAATTTCAATTCAATTTCAATTCAATTTCAATTCAATTTCAATTCAATTTCAATTCAATTTCAATTCAATTTCAATTCAATTTCAATTCAATTTCAATTCAATTTCAATTCAATTTCAATTCAATTTCAATTCAATTTCAATTCAATTTCAATTCAATTTCAATTCAATTTCAATTCAATTTCAATTCAATTTCAATTCAATTTCAATTCAATTTCAATTCAATTTCAATTCAATTTCAATTCAATTTCAATTCAATTTCAATTCAATTTCAATTCAATTTCAATTCAATTTCAATTCAATTTCAATTCAATTTCAATTCAATTTCAATTCAATTTCAATTCAATTTCAATTCAATTTCAATTCAATTTCAATTCAATTTCAATTCAATTTCAATTCAATTTCAATTCAATTTCAATTCAATTTCAATTCAATTTCAATTCAATTTCAATTCAATTTCAATTCAATTTCAATTCAATTTCAATTCAATTTCAATTCAATTTCAATTCAATTTCAATTCAATTTCAATTCAATTTCAATTCAATTTCAATTCAATTTCAATTCAATTTCAATTCAATTTCAATTCAATTTCAATTCAATTTCAATTCAATTTCAATTCAATTTCAATTCAATTTCAATTCAATTTCAATTCAATTTCAATTCAATTTCAATTCAATTTCAATTCAATTTCAATTCAATTTCAATTCAATTTCAATTCAATTTCAATTCAATTTCAATTCAATTTCAATTCAATTTCAATTCAATTTCAATTCAATTTCAATTCAATTTCAATTCAATTTCAATTCAATTTCAATTCAATTTCAATTCAATTTCAATTCAATTTCAATTCAATTTCAATTCAATTTCAATTCAATTTCAATTCAATTTCAATTCAATTTCAATTCAATTTCAATTCAATTTCAATTCAATTTCAATTCAATTTCAATTCAATTTCAATTCAATTTCAATTCAATTTCAATTCAATTTCAATTCAATTTCAATTCAATTTCAATTCAATTTCAATTCAATTTCAATTCAATTTCAATTCAATTTCAATTCAATTTCAATTCAATTTCAATTCAATTTCAATTCAATTTCAATTCAATTTCAATTCAATTTCAATTCAATTTCAATTCAATTTCAATTCAATTTCAATTCAATTTCAATTCAATTTCAATTCAATTTCAATTCAATTTCAATTCAATTTCAATTCAATTTCAATTCAATTTCAATTCAATTTCAATTCAATTTCAATTCAATTTCAATTCAATTTCAATTCAATTTCAATTCAATTTCAATTCAATTTCAATTCAATTTCAATTCAATTTCAATTCAATTTCAATTCAATTTCAATTCAATTTCAATTCAATTTCAATTCAATTTCAATTCAATTTCAATTCAATTTCAATTCAATTTCAATTCAATTTCAATTCAATTTCAATTCAATTTCAATTCAATTTCAATTCAATTTCAATTCAATTTCAATTCAATTTCAATTCAATTTCAATTCAATTTCAATTCAATTTCAATTCAATTTCAATTCAATTTCAATTCAATTTCAATTCAATTTCAATTCAATTTCAATTCAATTTCAATTCAATTTCAATTCAATTTCAATTCAATTTCAATTCAATTTCAATTCAATTTCAATTCAATTTCAATTCAATTTCAATTCAATTTCAATTCAATTTCAATTCAATTTCAATTCAATTTCAATTCAATTTCAATTCAATTTCAATTCAATTTCAATTCAATTTCAATTCAATTTCAATTCAATTTCAATTCAATTTCAATTCAATTTCAATTCAATTTCAATTCAATTTCAATTCAATTTCAATTCAATTTCAATTCAATTTCAATTCAATTTCAATTCAATTTCAATTCAATTTCAATTCAATTTCAATTCAATTTCAATTCAATTTCAATTCAATTTCAATTCAATTTCAATTCAATTTCAATTCAATTTCAATTCAATTTCAATTCAATTTCAATTCAATTTCAATTCAATTTCAATTCAATTTCAATTCAATTTCAATTCAATTTCAATTCAATTTCAATTCAATTTCAATTCAATTTCAATTCAATTTCAATTCAATTTCAATTCAATTTCAATTCAATTTCAATTCAATTTCAATTCAATTTCAATTCAATTTCAATTCAATTTCAATTCAATTTCAATTCAATTTCAATTCAATTTCAATTCAATTTCAATTCAATTTCAATTCAATTTCAATTCAATTTCAATTCAATTTCAATTCAATTTCAATTCAATTTCAATTCAATTTCAATTCAATTTCAATTCAATTTCAATTCAATTTCAATTCAATTTCAATTCAATTTCAATTCAATTTCAATTCAATTTCAATTCAATTTCAATTCAATTTCAATTCAATTTCAATTCAATTTCAATTCAATTTCAATTCAATTTCAATTCAATTTCAATTCAATTTCAATTCAATTTCAATTCAATTTCAATTCAATTTCAATTCAATTTCAATTCAATTTCAATTCAATTTCAATTCAATTTCAATTCAATTTCAATTCAATTTCAATTCAATTTCAATTCAATTTCAATTCAATTTCAATTCAATTTCAATTCAATTTCAATTCAATTTCAATTCAATTTCAATTCAATTTCAATTCAATTTCAATTCAATTTCAATTCAATTTCAATTCAATTTCAATTCAATTTCAATTCAATTTCAATTCAATTTCAATTCAATTTCAATTCAATTTCAATTCAATTTCAATTCAATTTCAATTCAATTTCAATTCAATTTCAATTCAATTTCAATTCAATTTCAATTCAATTTCAATTCAATTTCAATTCAATTTCAATTCAATTTCAATTCAATTTCAATTCAATTTCAATTCAATTTCAATTCAATTTCAATTCAATTTCAATTCAATTTCAATTCAATTTCAATTCAATTTCAATTCAATTTCAATTCAATTTCAATTCAATTTCAATTCAATTTCAATTCAATTTCAATTCAATTTCAATTCAATTTCAATTTAATTTCAATTCAATTTTAATTCGCTTCAGTTTCAATTTAGTTATTTTGAAAATTGTATTTAAAATGATCTGCCTAAAAGGGATACATTTTCTTACACATATTTACTTACTTCTCCTCTATACTAGTTTTAATTGAAAAAGAAGCGAACAATTTGTTTTTTTTTTTTCGACCTATTTCTACAAAAATATTTGTTCATTTTGCCTGTCACCTTTTTGTTATTTGAACTTTCTTTAATTCTATTTCAATGATTTTCTCGCTCACTTTGAGTGCTGCATTTCAAAGTCCTTTTTGAATAACGCTCGATATTCCGTCTGTTTCTGCTGTGCATTCTGGCATTAACTTATGCCTCTTTCACCAACTTTACTTTTCAGTTTCTACTAACAATCAGTTCACTTTGTGTATAACGTAGTGAAAGAAGAAGTAGGAAGAAATAGAAATTTCTCTTTTATTGTCCCTGAAAACTAACTCACTTTCAACTCGTACGTTTCCTTCTATAGAATAAATTTAATTCATTTCTCGTTGCTTGTTTCATTTGTTGGGCTGCACACTTTTCGTAGACTTTTTTGTGCTTCAAGCGGCGGCGACAATGGCAGCACCAGCATTTGTGTTGTGCATAACCCAACAATATTGTCGCATCCTGTGTCATGTCCTGTTCCTGTACAGGGGGCTTGAATAGGCGCCTATATTGTGAGGAAATGTATCGTTTAAATCGCCTTAGTCACTGCTTGAACAGTTTCTACTTATGTTTCTAAAAGGATGCAACAATATAACTTTCTTATACTTTGCACAAGGCGGACGCATACTGAAAGCTGTACCAAATCTAGTGCCGAATCATGCCTAAGATACAACCAGCATATGAAATCGAACTATGCGAATGGGAATGTATATTGCATAGTCTACTAAAACTGTGCTACGAAGTTTGCCGCTAAGCTCCTAAGAGGATATCACAAGACCGTGAAGTATAAGACCTGGAAAAAGTAGTTGGAATAGGAAATCCAAGAATCAAGAAATATGTAGAAAGATAGCAAATTCGTCGTAATGTATTTTATTCGTTGGAAATGATTGCAAGAAGACTTAAAGTAGAATACAAAGAGTAACTTTTTGTCGAAAAAAGTTAGTTTCAGAAATTTCACCGCACAGGGCTGCATATCATGATCTAGGTAAAAATGAATATCTAAATCTCTACGATTCTTTGAATTATAACTTTACATAATCGATTTGAAATTTTTCTAAAAGCTTCCGATACTTTTAGATTTCAAGTAAAAATATCTATTAAATTAAGGAAACTTTGTTTTAGGTTTTTTATTTTTTAGCCTCCTACAAATTACTAAGGTCGTATGTGAAAGTGATGCAAAAACAGAATGATGAGTACAGTTGTAGTACGTAGTGTGGCAAGATGGTTGGCAGTTGGTGGTTCTACACCTTTTGTTGTTTTGTAGTGCAGACACAGCAGTTTATTTAAATCTCTACCACATGCATACACACACATTTCGTAAGAGAGAGCAAAAGTTTATGACCAACACACAAAGGATAACAAGGAAATGAGCATCAGTTGCAAATATGTTGAATGGGTGATAGTGGGTTGCAGTGTAGTTTAAAAACTTTCACAACAAGTGCGTTTTCCTTTACGCCGCTGTAGAAAGAAAAGTACTGTTTTTGTCATATGTTTCACATGCAGCAAAAACAAAAAACATCAAATTGTAGTAGTAACCAAAATTTAAATTTTTACAATACAGGCAGGCTATCACAAAGGCATAGGTTTTTGGGACAATGCAAGTGAAATGAAGCAAAATTTCCTCAGTATATATTTTTCTAATTTTTGAATTGAATAAACGAAGTTTTAGTGTATTTTCTCATATTGATTTTTAAGCAAGTTTAAATTTATAAAGACAGCACATAAAAGGCGAAGAATTGGATCGGAGTCCTGATGCAGGATTATTTGCAAACATGAGTTCTTTGTTGACACTGCTGCACTGAAATATTTATTGATTTCAAGAGTAGAATGGCTGAAGAATTCAAAACAATATTTAAGAGAAAATAATATGTGAAAAAAGTTATGAAAAAAGTGTGATGAGAGAAAAAAGTATCGTAAAAGGAAAAATGTTTCAACTTACTTACATGTTTTGCTAAAAACGGTATCATGAAAGGAAAGATCCATCTACGTATTTGGCTGAAGTTATGAGATAAAATTCCTCAAGTGGATCGCTTTTTCCCAACACGCGAATTTTAAAACCAAAATCGGTGAACACGTTCTCCTCACAGATATGTAACCAGCCTTATACTTTGTTTTTGAAAAAAGCTGTTTTTGTAAAAGTTACAAGCCATTGAAGTTTGTAATAGCTCTACGTTAAAACTTCAATATCTTTTGATTGTGTGGATGAAATTTGATTCAGAAAACGTGAAAATTTTGTAAAATGCTTGTTCTTTAATAAACCAAATATATTATTGCAAAAAATTTATTATGTTGTTGTAAATTTAGCAGAAACTATAAATAAATGGATAATTAATGCACATCTCAATGCTCTTGATGATTTACAACTAAAATATTTTGAACTGCGTACTTTGGTGGTATTATTTCCGGAAAAAAAAATTTGTGGTTGCTGGTAGTTTTCAATGTATTGCAAGTTTCCTTACTACCTTTCAAAAATTTCCATAAAAATTTTTTAATATTTTTATTACAAGTTTT